>VZTM01001332.1:56083-88794 GCA_013400555.1 Jacana jacana
CCAGCACCCCCAGGTCCTTTTCTGCCAGGCAGCTCCAGCCACACTGCCCCAAGCCTGTAGCCATCCATGGGGTTGGTGTGGCCTAAGGGCAGGACCTGGCACTTGGCCTTGTTCAAGCCCATAATGTTTTCTATGGACAAAAGCGTGTGTGGTGGAGTTTGTAAAGAGAAAAAAAAAAAAAAGAGAAAAAGCTTGTTTTGGAAAGTCTGAAGCAATAACAAGTAAAGACAGAGGTGAAAACTGGCTGGTAATTTGGTCTTCATAGCAGAAAGCAACCTGCAACTTTCATAAATAATTTTCAGCTAATGATGTGCGAGCACCTTCATTCTTTCTTTTTTATTGTACTTGACAGGTTTCTATTGCTACAGTGGCTCAGTATTTTACTGGGAGACGTGGAGCCCGGCACCTTGCGGAGATGAGAATTAGATTACATACTGGAGTTATTGGTTTCCTGAGTGTGACCAGATTATTTTTAATTTAACGTGTACAGACCCCTGTTTAGCAAATCCCTGGCTCGTTTCCTTGGACTCGACTGTGTAAACTGGAGTTTTTTCATGTTTTAATTAAAAAGCAAGAGGCTCCCTTGATAGGGGATTTGATGTTTTATATTTCAGGGTGGAAATGCTGCTGAATTACCTTCCCTATCACCTAATAAGAACGTGGCTAATGAAAAGCATCTCATGCAATCCGAGCCAATATGTTGAAGAAAAAACAAAGGTTTTCTAGGTTTTTCTAGTTTATTGGGAGCGTTCTTCCTAGAACCTCGGTCTGGGCTGAATTAATGAATAAATCAGATCGCTGTGCTGATAGTCCAAGGCTTCTCCACAACCTTTTTACATCTATCAGAGGTCAGGCTGAATTAGTGTTTCTTGTTGCTGTGCCTACAACATCTGATATATGTTTAGAAGAGTGAAAAGGATGTAATTAAAGTTGGACTGGGCATTTCTGCAGAATTGGTTCCATTCATGATACAGGAGCAAACAGTAAGAGCTGACGTGAGGAGGGATCGAGGAGGTTCAACTTCAGAGCATCAAGAGAGGGGACTTTCAGGTGGCATTTTTTGGTGAATGCTTTGAAGGTGGATTATTAGTCCAAAAATCAAATGTAAGAGAAAGCAAGCAGTAACACAGTTAAATTTTCTAAGGTATTTTACTTCCAAAAAAGCCAGATTTTCTTTCCAAAAGTTAGTTTCCTGTTTTATTGAATCATAGAAGGCCCTTGTAAACCTGGGCATATACTGATAGATTCTTGAACTTTGAAGAGATGTTTGGGTTTTGTAATGATCC
This sequence comes from Jacana jacana, assembly GCA_013400555.1. Lineage (NCBI taxonomy): Eukaryota > Metazoa > Chordata > Aves > Charadriiformes > Jacanidae > Jacana > Jacana jacana. The sequence continues at coordinate 57,370 of VZTM01001332.1, forward strand.
AAGTAGCTGATAATGTGTCAGCTACTTATTTTAGCTGCCACGGGGAGAAAAGTTGAGCAAACATGCACGTTCTCCTCTGTTGGGAGTATTCAGAACTCCAAACTTTTCAAAACCAGAATCTCGCCGCCGGATTTTTTCCTCGGAGTTTGCATCATCCTCGTTGCACATTGTAATTGCACAGCCTGAGTAACAGATTAAATTTGCTGTATTTACAATAATTATGCAATTAGACATAATTAGGCTAATTATCCGAGCCAGTGAAGAAAATATATACATTTTCATAAATCCCTGCGATCTGGGGACGCGCTGCAGATACCATTGTGGGTTCAGCCCAGGGGTTCAACTTGGAGTCCAGAGATGGAATTGATGGGATGTGGCTGCTCGGTGTTTCCAGGACACGGTGACCTCGGTAGCTGGGTCCCTGCTAACCCAGATCGGGCCCTTTTCTTACCCAGATAAACCTATTCTTAAAGTCAGATCTCTGTCTTTAGGAGCAGCTTTGCAAAGGCTTGGCCCTGCAAACGCCAAATCAGCCTGTGCTTAATTATGTGCTCGAATCACAGGGTTTCTGGGGGACTGATTGCACATACAAAGCACTTCAGTTCCAAAGCTACCGAGCTTGATTTCATGCCTGTCTCTTTTCTCGTCCAGCTAGCTATATCTTCTCTTTTAGTCATTTTTTACTACTTCTGTACGTGCATTTTCACCAACTACCGTATTTTGTGTGGCCTTACCTAGGCCCCTCCAGTTGATGGGCATGATATGTCAGATGAAATTCAGGAAGAGAAAGTCAGTTGCCTAAGCTGTGGGAGTATTAAAAGTTGTAGTGGAATTAACAGGACACGTGGTAATGAACATTTTCCAAAATTTGCTCTTTTAATGATTTCTAAGCCCATTCTGAGTGTCTGCTGCCTTGGGCTGGGGTTGTGCCTAAGCCTACTCTAGCCATAATACACTTCTGGCTAATTAGTGTGAACACAAGCCACTGGAGGAGGAGACTACAAAAGCCCAGGGAAGTTTATTCTTTTAATGCTAGAGGGAATAACGTGGGGGTATTGAGATGCATGGACTTGTGTGATGTCTCCACAACCCTCCACCCTGCTGTGCTCCTGGTGCTTTCCTCCTCCCTGCTCTGTCCCATGGCCCCTTGGGCCAATGTTAATGGCATGGCCTTCAATGAGGCCAAGTGCCAGATCCTGCCCTTGGGCCACACCAACCCCATGGGTGGCTACAGGCTTGGGGCAGTGTGGCTGGAGCTGCCTGGCAGAAAAGGACCTGGGGGTGCTGGTCGACGGGCGGCTGAACATAAGCCAGCAGTGTGCCCAGGTGGCCAAGAAGGCCAATGGCATCCTGGCTTGCATAAAGAATAGTGTGACCAGTAGAAGTAGGGAGGTGATTGTCCTCCTGTGCTCAGCACTGGGGAGGCCACCCCTTGAGTGTTGTGTCCAGTTCTGGGCACCTCAGCACAAGAGAGATCTGGAGGGGCTGGAGCGAGTGCAGAGGAGGGACACGGAGCTGGTGAGAGGCCTGGAGAATAAGGCTTATGAGGATGGATTGAGGGAGTTGGGATTGTTTAGTGTGAGGAAGAGGAGGCTGAGGGGAGACCTCATCCCTCTCTACAACTGCTTGAAAGGGCATTGCAGAGAGGTTGGTGCTGGTCTCTTCTCACGGGCAATGAGCGATAGAAGGAGAGGGAATGGCTGCAAGCTGCAGCAGGGTAGGGTTAGGCTGGACATTAGGACAAGGTTTTTCCCAGAGAGAGTGGTCAGTCAGTGGAATCAGCTGCCCAGGGAGGTGGTGGAGTCCCCATCCCTGACTGTGTTTCAGAGTAGATTGGATGTGGTGTTGAGGGCTCTGGTGTAGGGGAGAACTTTGTAGAGTAGGGCTGATGGTTGGACTTGATGATCCCAAGGGTCTCTTCCAACCTGAATGATTCTATGATTCTAAGTCCAACCACCAGTCCCTTTCTACAAAGTTCTGGCATAGAACTGCGGCAGAAATCAGATTTTTTCCAGTTGTTTTCCCGTGACTTTGTCTGAAGGAAGCACCTCCATTACATGCCCTGTGCAGGTCCCTGCCTCCACCATTTACACCGCTGGCTAAAAATAAAACCCATCAGCAGCTCATTTTCAGAGGAAGACAGCGGGATCTCTGTAGATTGTGACTTTTTTCATCATGTAGATTGTACTTTAAGTTATATTATTCCGACTAATGCTGCAACTCGAGAGACTCTATCGAACCAGTTTCCCACACGCTGACTCTCTTTTCTTTTGCCTTTAATATATAAGCAGGGCTGCAGTTTTAGGTTAGTCCAGCTGCCATTCTTTTGGAAAATTAAGTAAAAATATGTTTTCTGGAGCAACTTCAACGTCTGCTTCTAATTAGTCACCTCTGCATCTTCATCTCACCTCCTGAAAGCCAGTCTCAGTGTATCCTACGTCCTTGGTTGTTGCTCTTTCTCAGTTTCTTCCTAACCCTCTCCCTTGCCACACACAGGGAGAAACGAAGATCCTGAAGCTGAAGAACCTCCGACCTCAGGACTACGCAAACTACAGCTGCATCGCCTCGGTGAGGAATGTCTGCAGCATCCCTGACAAGATGGTGTCCTTCCGACTCTCTAATAAAACAGGTAGGTCTCCAGAGGTGACCCTCCCCAGTCACTTCATGTCCCTTTGGTCTTTTTTGTTTTGATGTTGTTCTCTTGCTTAAAACCTGCGTGACCGTGCTCAGCTCCACTGCGGTAGGAGCTCTTCAGGAGCAGGGTGTACACACTGCTTTCAGCTGGTTCTTTTTTGGAATCATAGAAGCACAGAATGATTAAAGTTGGAGGGACCTTAAAGATCATCTCGTTTCAACCCCCCTGCCCTGGGCAGGGACACCTCTCACCACACCAGGTTGCTCCAAGCCCCATCCAACCTGGCCTTGAACCCCTCCAGGGATGGGGCAGCCACAGCTTCTCTGGGCAACCTGGGCCAGGCTCTCACCACCCTCACATCAAAGTTCTTCCCCACATCTCATCTAAATCTCCCCTCTGTCAGTGTCAAACCCTTTCCCCTTGTCCTATGGCTCCCCTCCTTGATCAAGAATCCCTCCCCAGCTTTCCTGGAGCCCCTTGAGGGACTGGAAGGGGCTATAAGGTCTCCCCCAAGCCTTCTCTTCTCTAAGCTGAATCTCCCACCTCTTTCAGCCTGTCCTCCCAGCATCACCATGGCCTTCTCTGGCCCCACTCCAGAACTCCATGTCCTTCTGATGTTGGTGGCTCCAGAGCCAGAGGTAGTGCTACAGGGGGGTGTCCCAAGAGCGGAGCAGAGAGACAATATCATGGGCTGCCTCCGCATGCTGCCAGCTCATGTTGAGCTCCTCATCCACCAACACCCCCAAAGTTAGAATGTGAAGAAGAGCTTTGATTAATTGCTTTCTATTCATGACTGCCTGGATTTGATGTCAGGATTTGCATTTCTCCCCAGTGCCAGGGAGGTTCATTGTTCTGGGTGGACTTCAAAGCAGATACTGTAGGAAGGCAAGAGGAAGGGGCATTTCAGTCCAGGCTGGGCACAGGGCGAAAACAAATATTCAAATTCTTCTCTTAATGCTTTGTTGAAAACTAATTAATATTTGTCAACAATTTTTTTAGGAAAAAAAACAACTTTTTTTTATTCTTACATTGATGAAAACAATTGAGTTTATAAGATTGATTTGAAAGCTTCTTGCATCAATTTAAACATCGGTTCCTTACGTTGATTTAAACAAATGTGTTGTGTCAGATTTAATTGCTTCAAATGAAAATACTGAAGCAGCTGAGTTGAAATGCTTTATCTGCCTCTGACCAACCTGTCTCCATGTTGTGGTGCTTCTTCTGCCTCTGCTTTTGTCTTTGGGCTTGTCCCTGGCTGAGCAGTCGGTTGTAGATCCCCCTCTCTTTATGGTAGTAGCAGTGCTATGGGCCTCGAAAGCCTCCTGCCAGTGGTTGCTCCCACAAAGTGCAACTGGGAATACTAGTTTCCAGGAGGATGGGAATTACAGATTTCAAGTCTCTTAAAAGGTCCATGTCTGGGACTGGCAGGAAATAGTTTATAAACCCGATGGCAAAGTCTTCAGCTTCGGTTGCTAAATAATTAGAAATTTCAGAGAAGTGTTTTCTGGAGACCAGTTCTGCAGCAAACGTTGTAACACGTGGAGACTTCAGGTAAGATGGTGCTGGGTTGCACCTTCACAGCCGGTGCCTCGGGGCGCTGAGAACGGGGAGCAAATGAACAGAGCAGCGGAGGCCAACTCCGAGTTGTATTTGCACTTGCACGTGTCACACGATTTCTGTCCTCAGGGCTTTAATTCCGAGGAGTTGCCTTCAGCTTTCTCTGAGTTTCTGATCCGACAGCAGGGCCCTGGAAAGGTTGGTGTGTGCCACTCCTGTACACAGCCCGCTGGACAGCAAATTCACCGCTCGGCCTTCGAGCTGCCACTGGCGGCGGGGGAGTCACATCACAGCCAGCTCCAAAGGCATCTGGCAAAATGGTTGGGAATCCCTTAATTTGATCTCTGGTTAATTTTGCCAGGGGGGAAAAAAAAAAAAGAAAAATTAAGTCACAGAATCCTAGAATGAGATGATCTCCAGAGGTCCCTTCCAGCTCCATATCATTCTGTGATTCTGTGGTCATCGGACTTCACCTTCCACAGACTCGTGTGGGGATGGGGAAACATCAAATAGCATCACTATTCTGAACCGAGGAAAGGTGATTGTGATCTGATTTTGCAACAAGAATGAATTCTTTTCACTTTACAATGGTCATGCTTATTTGTGGAGAAGGGTGTCTTGATACATTAACAGGATTTGTTCTTCTGGAGTCATTTCCAAAGTAAACAAGCCCAAAAAAGCTATAAAGATTCACACTTTCTCATGAAGAACTTGGTGGCAACCATCATCAAGGGCAAGATTATTTACCTGTAGTAATCACTGCAACAACTCATTAAAGACTATGACTGATGTTTTGATGACTCAGAGACAAAACTCCTCACGTTTGGCGTGGGTTCGTCTGATATAGAAGTTTTTTGGTAGAACTTCACCTGCTCTAACTTCATAGAAGTTCTAGAAATTGTAAATCCTGAGTAACCCAGAGTAAATCCAAAGTAATGAGTATCAGAACCTGCACCTCATGCTGTGTTTCGGCATAGAGCCATCCTGGCCTGACCATCTGTTACTGGTTGAACGCTGGAGGCGTGTGGTGGAGATGCCTGTCAAATGGAAAGAGAGAGGAGACAAACAGAAGTGTTTGTTCCGTGACAAATAGTCACCGTATTTATTGTAATTAATGTGGCTACAAGTGAATTTAGGGTCAGCTGCAAATTGTGTGTTCATGAGGTAAAATTACTGGGAATTTGGCTGTGCTGTGTTTATCAGCTCTGTGTGCCCAACTGCTCTGATAAGTGTCTGTGGAACTTGGCTCTTAGTGATGAGGGAGGGGACTAAGGGGAATAACCATGGTTTGCAGCAGCCGTGGGCTCCGTCACGTTCCAGCACTGATTTCCTGAACTGGTTTCAGGATTTTATGGCAGGACACAGGGACTATTGCATGATTTTTGGGCTGCCTTCAATTGGCTGATTTGTGAGCACAGCTGGGAAGGTTTTTCCCTGCCATGGATGTGCTCTCCAGCTTGGGTTGTTCAGGGGACATCAGCTGTCCCAGCAGCCAGCTTGGTTTGCAAGGGTCAGTGGACAACCTGCCCATGGTGGTTTGCTATTCACTGGGATCAATAGAGAGAAAGTGCACAGGGCAGCTGGGAACCACTTTGGCTCCTGTCTGGCCTGGATTGATTGTCACCCCATGGTAATGGGCAGTGGGACTTCTTGCCAGGCTGGGAGAGTTAGAGCTATTCAGCCTGGAGAAGTCTCCAGGAAGACTTTGGAGCCTCTTCCAGTCCCTCAAAAGTGCTCCAGCAAAGCTGGAGAAGGGACTCTTGATCAGAGAAGGGAGCGATGGAAAGAAGGGGAAGGGTTTGACACTGAAGGAGGGGAGATGGAGCTGAGATGTGGGGAAGAATTTCTTTGGTGTGAGGGTGGCGAGAGCCTGGCCCAGGTTGCCCAGAGAAGCTGTGGCTGCCCCATCCCTGGAGGGGTTCAAGGCCAGGTTGGAGGGGGCTTGGAGCAACCTGGTGGGAGGTATCCCTGCCCAGGGCAAGGGGGTGGGACTGGATGGTCTTTAAGGACTCTTCCAAGATGGTCTTTAAGGACTTTTCCAAGATGGTCTTTAAGGTCTCTTCCAACCCAAACCATTCTATGGTTCCATATCCCTGTGCACACACCCAAGCACAGAAGCCAATTTGAGGAACACCAGGCGTGTGTTTGGGTGAGTCCCTCTGGTTTCTGCTCAGTGCTTCCTGCCAGCTTGTCCCCACCACCTTTTTGTTTTCCATGCTTCCTTTGTTGGGCTGATTATTTGATTGCATGTCGTGGCATCACCAGAGTAAGGATCAAGTACTGTGGCAGCACCGTTCCCTTCTGGAGGAAACTTTCTGCGTGCCTCCCCTTGCATAGTTAGAGAGGTAATTAAGCTGATGCCATCAGTCACAAGTGTTCTGCAGACTGGGTGGAGGTTTAAAGCCTTGCATCTAGGTGGAATTAGGTACCCTCACACCCACTTTGTTCAGCAGTGGTGTGTTAATTACGTCTGTTCCTTGTGGTTTTGGAGCCTGAGCCGCACCATCCCAGCCCTCGAGGTGCCGCGGCAGTTCCAGTGCCTCGGCATCGTTTTTCAAGACACACAGATTGCTTTGTTCCAGTGCAGACTAGTTTAAAGTACTGCCTCCCCCTTCCCCCCAAAAAAAAACCCAAAACCAAAACCCCACCCCAGAGTGGATGTTGTAATGAGAAGCTGAGATCATCTCCGCAGCATGTGACCATGCATATGCTGAAGCCCAAGCTGGCAATTAGCAGTAATGCTCTGCAGCAGCAGGTAGAGGCACTTGTTGAGCCCAGACCCGCTCTGTATCTAAAGACAACTATTACACCACACATTTATTATCCAAATAGATGAGAAATTTGAAGGCAAGCAGAAGCAGGGTGAAGTGATACACCTGCCAAGCAGATTGCTGGTGAGCGGCAGGAGCAGAAATAGAAGTCAGGATGTGAGGAAGGAACAGCAAAGGGATTAATTTTGCAGCTCTTGTTTGTGTGTGTTAGACCGAGTCCCTTTACAGTCAGCAGGTAGAAGTTAATTTGGGTGAGTTAATGCAAGCAGGAGTTGTAAAACCAACTGCAGCTGCTCTGCAGCAAAATCTAGGGGTTGTTCTGACAAGGAGGAGGAACCCTGACAATTTTGAACCCGTGCTGTTGGCAGAGGAGCAGCTGAGAGGGTGGGTGTCCCACTGAGTCATGATCTCCCTACTTTCTGTCTCCGTTCCCTGTTCTTGTTGCCTCACACCATCCATGCTGTACCTAAAGAAAAAATCAGATGGATTTGGTTCAGGCTCCCACCAGATGCACACACTTCGTACATTTCCCAACAAAGTTCTTCTTCAAGCATCCCTTTTGCTGAGCACATAGAGTCACAGAATCCCAGAATGCCCTGGGGTTGGAAGGGACCTCTGGAGATCAATCATCCAGTCCAACCCTCTGCCCCAGTAGGGTCACCCAGAGTAGGTTGCACAGGAATGTGTCCAGGAGGGTTTGGAATGTCTAAAGAGATGGAGACTCCACCACCTCTCTGGGCAGCCTCTGCCAGGGCTCTGCCACCCTCACAGCAAAGAAGTTCCTCCTCGTGTTTAGATGGGACTTTTTATGTACAATTTTGTGCCTGTTTTCTCCACTCCTGGCCCTGGGCACCACTGGGAAAAGACTGGCCCCAACCTCCTGACACCCACCCTTGAAGTATTTCTAGGTGTTGCTTGGATCCTCCCTCAGCTTTCTCTTCTCTAGACTGAACAGACCCAAGTCCCTCAGCCTTTTCTCCTCAGAGAGATGCTCCAGGCCCCTCATCATCTTTGTAGCCCTCTGCTGTACCCTCTCCAAACCTTGCTAGCGTTTGCTCTGTGCCCAGATTTCCAACCACATAACCCTGAGGGTGCAGCTTCTCATTAGCCAGTCCTTCCTAATCTGCTAATTGTGTGGGTTACTGTTGCAAGACTGGCTTTGCCTGGCCTTCAACCATCAGCCTGAAAAGCTTGGGTGTCTGCAGCAAACTGTCTGTGCTGGGAGCACTGGCCTTGGTGGAGAGAAGGGAGAGATGAGCTATTCGTCCCGTCTATTTTGGGAGAGCCCTAGGGGTGCTTGGCTTTTCGGGTGGTTTGAAATGAGCCGAGAGGACTTTCAGCCCAGGGCGTGCAACCCCGCCAGCGATGAAGGGGACCAGTTTCGCCATTGGGTGAAGCTGATTTAAGGCCGCAGGATCCTGCCTTCCCCCTCATGCCCTCTTGATAAAATATCCGTTGGGAAGCTGTTGTCACCGTCTCCAGAGCCTAACCACCGAGGAAGTGCTCTGAATGGCAAAGGGATCCTCCTCCCTTCCTCCCCTCTTGGAGCCATCAATGCCACATCTGTGCCCGGACACGGCACCGCCGGCACAGCGCGAGTCATCAAAGCTGCCGCTGGAGGAGGAAGAAGAAAGAAAAAGCAGCCGGGCAAACGTGGGAATAAAGAGATGAGTCATTGAAGCTGCCGTCCCCACTGGTTCAAAACCAGAGGATTTCAGGAAAAAGTTGGAGGAGGGAAAAAATAATCAACCCAAAAGACTGTTGAGAATGGAGGGATTGGGCTTACGGATACCTGGGCTGGCGCTCCAGGCTTGTTCACCATGTGTGTGAACATACAATACTGGAGTCCAGCTGAAAACAGGCCTTAATATTAAACATAATCTCATGCTTTGCTTTATGTCTTCTGTGGAACTCCCCTCTCTCTTTGCCCTGCAAGCTCAACAGTTTTCCGTTCTTCATAGTATGGCCAGACAAAATGATCTTGCACTTTGCTCAGCTTTTAAACATTTGCCCAGGGAGGTGGTGGAGTCACCCTCCCTGACTGTGTTTAAGANGCTTTGCTCAGCTTTTAAACATCTTTGTTTTGGTGGCAGGCTTAAAGGAAATGGGAAAATATGCATGGGGCTTTTTTTGCTTTGGTGTGTTTTTTTTTTAAGCTCTGGCCAGGTAGGTGGGTGACACGCACCCCAGTCTGAGGTTAAGGCACTGAGACTAGGAAGTCGCTGGTGGACCAGTTAGAGGATGGCTCTGGTGGTCGTCGGGAGCTACCCCTGTGCGCTAGAACAGGTCCAGGTGCTTCTGCAAAGATGAGATTTCACCCCTTGTTTCAGGGTAAGCCCTAAAACACTTACAGTACTGAAATCTGGTCTGGGAATATATTAGGTCAGTAATTCTGTGTGGTGAATCAAAACCAAGGACACGTGCCTGAAAGATTTGAGAACTTTGCCTTCATTTCCTCTGCCCTGGAAGTGCTGGAGTTTGAAAGGCAGTGCAAATGAGACGGGAAACAGAGCAATTAAAACAAAAAGACAAGGCTGAGAGGTATGGTGAACATACCTGTTCTGTGTGTCTAAACACTTTAGAGGTTTTTATAGCTGGAAGTCCTTACATGGGGAGTACTTTGCTGCTCTTCTGCACATGGATTGCACACAGCACCTGAAGGAGACCTCACTGAAGTTAAAAGCTCTACGTGACTACTGGCTGCTTGATAGGGACTTCATAAAACCACATTTTTACAGTGAGGGTGATTGAGCACTGGCACAGGTGGCACAGCGTGTCTCCATCCCCAGAGGCAGCCAGAAGACATCTGGACACAGCCCGAGGCAACCTGCAGTAGAGGACCCTGCTTGAGGAGGGGATTGGACCAGATGACCTCCAGAGATGCCTCCAACCTCAACCATCCTGTGAGTCTGTGATGAATTCTGCTCCTAAGCCTGCAAAGAGTTCATCTTCAAGTGTCTCCACACAATTTTTCTCCTTCAGCTTTTTTGGAGAACTCATTGTCAGGACAAAAGGTGAACCTTCCTTGGGGAGGCCTTGCCCCTTCCCACCAGAGTCCACAGCTAAGTTTGCACCTCCTGAGGGAGCAGGTGACCTGCTGGCACACGTAGGTACATGTTTGCTTGACACTTTGTCCCACTGGAATATCTTGTCCTGGCTGTTTCAGTACATGCTGACACTTTCCGCTGAGAAGAGTTGTCCCTTTTGTGAGACCAACAAAGTAGAACTGCCAAAGAGCAGGCAGAAGGTTCCTCAGTAGCAGCAGGAGAGGGCAAAGCAGAGAGGATGGTGTCTAAAAGTGATTTTCTTTGGTGCTCAGTTTTGGAGGTTTTTTTGCTTTGGTTAGGGGTGTTTGTTTGTGTCATTTTTTGGTGGGGTCATTGGTTTGGGGTTTGTAAGGACTATCTCAATGAAAAAAGAGGACCTGCTGTATCACAACATGCTGTGGTGGTGTGGTCAATCAATAATTTATTTTCACCCTGTAATTCAAAATCTAGGCCTCAACTGGGGGTTATAATCTATTCTTTTTTGAATTTTACCGAGTAAATAATTAGAGTAATGATGCTCCCAGCCCAACAGGTACCTCAAATATTCTCTCTGTTTGCTCTGACTTGAAAGGAAGTATTCATAATGTGTATAGTTAGGGGCATATGTATTGTATTCCTGCAAGAAATCGTGGCTGTAAATTTAACAGATGCACACACACACACGTATATATGGAAGTATAATTCAATTATGTTCTGTTACTCCACTTCTGCATATGAAATAAATCACAGAACTGGAGGAAATGATGTACTTACATTTATATTCATCATAGATGAGTGAGTTGTCAAGGACATGACTTTCTGCCTCTACTTTGATATTCCTATTAAAGTATTAGTTTCCTTTCGCATTTCCAGTAATCCCTAAAGCCAATTGTGACATTTTCTTGGTTCCATATACCCGGTCTAAATGCATGTATTCCTCTGTAATTATAACTCACGTCGGCGTCAGATCTCTTTCTTTCTGTAGGCTCCATCAATGTCAGATAGCTTTTCCCTCCCAGCAAGCTGGCTGTCTCAGACACCCACCCCAGGCAGCAGGAGAGACTTGGCTTCTTTGAAGCTCAGCTCAGCGAACATCTGTACGGGATCACTGATGAGATGTTGTTCCCAGTGATCCCATGGCAGCTCCATTGAATCTGGAAGCATCTGGACACCGAGCTCGGTTGTTCCTGTCAAAGGAGCTTGGAAAGCTGGTCTCGTTAAGGGCGTGTGTGAAGGATGACTTAATGACTACTAGCTTTGGCCTGGGTCTGAGCAACTTTTGCCCCGGTCATTAATCAAACCCAGTGGGCTTTATTACTTTGTGGACGGCGGTAAATGTCATTGTAGCCATCTTTTATGGTTACAGAATTTCTGTGATTCTCATACAACTTCCACTTGGAATCCATGANCATCCTACTGAATTCCTTTCAGGGGTGACACTCCTATTCCTTCACAGTACTCCCTTGCTGGTATTCAGCCTGAGTTCAGAAGTCAGGCACACTCTGCAGACCTCCTTTGATTTTATATCAGATAATTAATCATCTGTACATCATCCCTGCCTCACTTGGCCTGGGTGTACATGTTAATAACTGGCAAAAAAAAAAAAAAGCAATGCAGCTCTGATTTAAATTCCTTTTGGGGACTTGACTGCCAGGGCCCTGTGTTGTGACCCAGTGTCCTTCCAGTAGCACTTTGTGGTACGCGCTGCTGAGCTCGCAGCCAGGCTCTGGGCGCCGGGGGAGCGCGCTGGATGCAGAGGGGGTGCCCGCGCCCGTGAGGCTCTGAAAGGCAGTCCCTCTCAAAGGGCTGCAGCTGCAATCTTTGAATGGGGACCCGGAGGCTCTCCCTCCTCGTGAGTAGGGCCTTGTTCTTGGCGGGGACGCGCTCGCCGGGGCACTGCGGCTGCCTTTGTCCCCTGGCAAAACCACCAGGGCCTCGAAACGTGTGGGCCTGGCGCTCAGAACCCCCCGGCTTCTGAAGGGCAGCAAAGACGCAGAGCTCTTTTGAAAACACTGAGCTGTTCTCATGCCCATGCCCAAATACGACCTTACGAAAGCTTGTCCCATGCGCTCACCCGTGGAAATATTTACCAGAGCTGGCTATTCTTTGGGAATGGCTTTCATCGTTCCTCTCGGAGAGTTGAAACATTGAAATTGGGGCCTTTCCTTTTTAATATCTTCATTGATGATGTCGATAGGGACATAGAAAGCCCTATTAGTAAGTTTGCAGATGACACCAAGTTGGGTGGGAGTGTTGATTTGGTTGAGGGCAGGGATGCTCTACAGAGGGACTTGGACAGACTGGATAGATGGGCCAATGTTAATGGCATGGCCTTCAANTGGGATTGTTTAGTTTGAGGAAGAGGAGGCTGAGGGGAGACCTCATCCCTCTCTACAACTGCTTGAAAGGGCATTGCAGAGAGGTTGGTGCTGGTCTCTTCTCAGGGGCAATGAGTGATAGAAGGAGAGGGAATGGCTGCAAGCTGCAGCAGGGTAGGGTTAGGCTGGACATTAGGACAAGGTTTTTCCCAGAGAGAGTGGTCAGTCAGTGGAATCAGCTGCCCAGGGAGGTGGTGGAGTCCCCATCCCTGCCTGTGTTTCAGAGTAGATTGGATGTGGTGTTGAGGGATCTGGTGTAGGGGAGAACTTGTAGAGTGGGGCTGATGGTTGGACTTGAAGATCCCAGGGGTCTCTTCCAACCTAAATGATTCTATGAAAGAAGGTTCCCACTGGGCAGGTTTGCCTGGGTGAGCCTCTGCCAGAGCCGGGGTGAAGGGTCTGCCTGGGAGATGCTGGGTTTTGCCAAACCTGGGTGACCCAGCATTCCTCTGGTTAGTCCTGACAGCTGGGAATTATCTAAGAGAGACCTCAGTTGGGGTGAACCTTTGGAAGTGACTTTGGGGGTGCTAACACCCCCTGTTTGTATTTACTTTTGGCTGGGATGGTTTTGTTGCAATATGAATTATGTGTAAATTTATAAGGTTTCATACCTGAGCACCTCCTGTGGCTCCATCAGCTTTGATACTGTGCAGTTGTTGATGCTTAACTTTCCAAATCTGTAGTGAACATGACTTAAAACCATAAAACCTTTCACTTTATGACTCTGCATGAAACCGAGGGTATCTGCCCTGTTCCTCTGTGTGTGTGTGTGTGTCAGCGTGTCTCTGTGACCCGAACCGTGACCCAGGCTTCCATGGTGTGAGCAGTCGCAGCTCTGGGGATAAAAACTGACAAATTTCAGATGATTTAGTTTAAAACAATTCAGGGAGTGGAGATGGATAAGAAGGAAGTCGGCAGAAAGAAATAAATGGCCTAATGCAAGATGAAATCAAATTAGGAGAATACAGCAGTAGAAAATAAAAGAGGAAAGGAAGTAGGAGTAATAAACTAAAATAAATTAAAATAAAATAAAAGCAGTAGAAAATATCTCTGCATTAAACCTTCACGTGGAATTTTGTGGGATCTCTGCAAGTTTTAAGCAGAAACTGTGGAAGCAGCTGTTTTAGGAGAGGGAAGTTCTGGGCTGGTGCAGTTGGGGAACTTTTCTTTTGATTGCACTTCTACCTGCTGAGTTCCGGGGGCTTTGAAGCCCTTTGATTTTAAAGCTCCTTTCATGTAAGAAGAGCCCTGCGTAAACATGGCCACCAGCAAAGCACTGTGCTTGGTGAAATTAAATTTTGTAAAACTTAATATCAAGTCTGGAGGCATGAATTGCTTGCTTACTGTCGCTGCAAGATGTGTTTTCTCAAGTGATCTCTGTTGGGACCACGTGAAAGGTTGGTTGTAAGGACGTGAGGGGCTTCACAAGCCTCAGAAAGCTTCGGTTGCCTTTTCAAAAATGGGAGAGGCAGGATGTCAGTACTGGTTCCAGTTTGTTTCGGGAAAGCGGGCTGGGCTGTAGAAGTGAAGAAAGCTTGGCTCTCACTTGGGTTTCTGCTCCTGCAGTTGGTGTAGATGCCACTGGAATGGCTTCAAGCTGCAGCAGGGCAGGGTTAGGCTGGACATGAGGAAAGAAATTCTTCCCAGCAAGAGTGGTCAGAGCCTGGACTGGGCTGCCCAGGGAGGGGGTGGAGTCCCCATCCCTGACTGTGTTTCAGAGCGGATGAGATGTGGTGTTGAGGGATCTGGTGTAGGGGAGAACTTTGTAGAGTGGGACTGATGTTTGGACTTGATGATCCTAAGGGTCCTTCCAACCTGAATCATTCTAGGGTTCTCCGATTCTATGACTGGGGGAAACCACTTGTATCTTGGAGGCTGAAGCCTGAAGTCCCCAAAGCAATAGACATAATAAAGGCAAAACCAGCGCATTTTGGACTTGTACCAGCAATACTTAATTGCATGTACTGGCTTTCACACTGTGTGTCGTTTTAATGAGTCAGATCTTTTGGAGAAGTCTTTATTTTTTTCTTCCTTCTGACTCAACTCCATCATTTCCTGCTCTCTAAACAAATATCACAGCTGGAGCTGCTGGGACCGCATCGTGGATCTCCTGGTTTGGGGTTCGGTCACACTAGATGCTCTACAAATAGAGAGTTCCAACACATAAACACATGGATTGTCCTTTGGGATCAGATCTCATGTCTGTCCTTAACAAAAGCCAGCAGGAGATGTTTGAGAAGGGTGCATAAAAAGTGTGCACCAGACAGGGATGTGTCGGTCTCCCCTCCCAGTCTGAAAAAAATACCATTGTATGCCCTGAAGCATGATTTATAATAACCTTTCAACAATATTTTGGTACAATCATCAACTATTATAATTGCTCCAAATCATCTTGTCGTCTTTATAAATGCCCACTCCATTTTTTAATCAGGCTGGACCCAAAAAAGGAAAAAGAATGCATGGTGATGAATTGCACAGCTGAGACCTGTGCTGTCTGTGACACTTAGCCCCAAAAGTTTACAAATAAATAGAAGAGGGAAGAAATCCATTTTAAGGAGAGGATTAGGCCAAAATTTCGGTTTTCTGAAAGTGCAAGACTCTAAGAGGATCTGCAGAACACCAGGATCGATGGGAGATTGGCGTGTGAATGTTGTTAGAAGCGGCACTTTCTGCCCACCCCGATCTGTGGGCTCCCGATGCCTCTGTACATCCTCATCCGTAAGGCAGGATCGATGTCACCCATCTCCTGCCATCTACATCTGACCTGTCTAGATTAAACTAATCCATGGGCTCTGTCTGCAGTCAGCAGAGAGATGAATACCACAGGAGAAGAGTCTTAGAAGGAGATAGCTCAAGGTAGATAAGAGGAATCGCCTTTTGGCAGCTCCTCTTGCTGTCATTGAAAGTAGAACAGGGTGAGATCTCACATGATAGTGAGCTCCATTCACCCAGCTCCAACAGGGGAAAACTAATCCTAAACTTTTTGCATAATGGATGCTTGCTCAGAAAATCTTGGGGAGAGACAAAGAGATCCTGCAGCAAACCTCAGCAGCCCAGTCCAAGGCTTGCTGTCCCTACTGTCACATGGACAGGAGGAGTAAATGGCCTCAAGTTGTGCCAGGGGAGGTATATTAGGAAAAAATTCCTCACCAAAAGAGTTATCAAGCATTGGAAGAGGCTGCCCAAGGCAGTGGTGAAGTCTCCATCCCTGGAGGGATTTAAAAGCTAGGCAGACGTGGTGTTGAGGGACATGGGTCAGTGGTGGGTTTTGTCAGTGTTGGGTTAATGGTTGGACTCGATGATCTGAAAGAAGGTCCCTTCCACCCTCAGCAATTCTCTGCTTCTATGGAGTTTTGGTTTTGTGTCTTAGTTACTTCTTTCCATGCTAGAGCTTTGCATTCACCATCTGTGGGGAATTCCCTGTCTGTGGCTGCTTTGCTGCAGCATCCTGTGGGGAGCAGCTAGAGGTGTTCCTCCAGTTTGGGAGCGGAAAGCACTTCTGGATAGAGTCAAACAGGACCTATGCATAAAATCAGAGAATGATTTTAGTCAATGATTTAAAAATCATTGAGTTCCACTGCCCCGCCCTGGGCAGGGACACCTCCCACCAGACCAAGTTGCTCCAAGCCCCCTCCAACCTGGCCTTGAACCCCTCCAGGGATGGGGCAGCCACAGCTTCTCTGGGAAACCTGGGCCAGGCTCTCACCACCCTCAGAGTGAAACATTTATTCCAGTAAAAAAAAATGTTCTGTCCAGTAAAAATTTTTGATGAAAAAAGAAATTCTATCAAGTGTGCAGAAGCCCCACTACATGCTGTTAATTAACCCAAGCCAATTAAGACAGGTTTTCCAGCAGGGGACTAAGCTTGGGATTTAGCCCCCCCCATTCCTTTCCACCAAGGACAAAAGTCCAAGCAACCACAAGGAAGCTTCCAGTCCTTCCATTCCAGAGGCCAGAATTTGGCAACGTGCAGGTGACCATAAACCAGGCCAGCGGTGCGGCAGACTCCATTGTGTCCTCAGTTCCACCCTAAAGCTGAAAAGAAGAGGTCCTGCGTTATCCTTGCTTTGCCACACGGTGCAGGTTAGGCATAGGGTTTCAAGCAGGGAATTGTCAAAGGACCAGTTCTTGCTGTGGGTTTAGATTCAGTCCCTAGTAGGTGTTTGACCCTTCGGGTGCCATGCTGACTCTCAGCTGCTGGAAACCTTAACATCCCTTCGGAATGTCTTAACGTTCTTTGGTTTAAATCAAGCCATTAATGGTAGCAGTTGAGCATTTTGCTGGATTTTGGGTTGTGTTTGTCTGGCGGGATGGGTTGCAGTTGAGTGAAAGGTGTGGTGGCAGCAAAGAGAAATTGCCGTACGGGAACCATAATTTTCATGTACTCAACTGGTTTAGTGCGGTGATGAAAGGGATGTATCACAGCAGTTCCATCACATCAGCCACTCTCTTTGTCTCTCTACCTGAAGGCTGGGAAAGCCACCCCCCACCTCCTTTCATCTGGATGATTGTGAGGTAAACAGCACCACCAGGTTGGGTTGACATTCTTGGAGCTTTCATCTTTTGTTCTATATTTTGAAGCATTATTTGTGGTTCTCCTGTTCCCCTGTCTCATGACTTGATGTTTAGTGAGAGCAGAGAGAGTTGTTCAGGAAAAATCATTAAACTCAGGAGGGAAGGAAAGAGAAAGAGGGTCTGGCTGAGTGTGACCCCCTGGTTGGTGATGACCCTACAGGTCTGGAGCTCAGTTCTAGTCACGCAGCAGGTACCTGGATCCCTGCTTTGGACACCTTCACCCAAGCAAAACATACTTGAGCATGGTACAGGACATGCTCCCCAGTTTCATCCCTTTAATCCCAAACCAGGGGCTCATCAGCTGATGGATTCATTGACTGATGAAAGAATATGAGGTCAGAGGAGGTGAGCAGAGACCCTGACACTTGTTTTCTGTCTGTATTTTAAGCCATGCATCCAATTTCTTCACCTTTGGGTTGGTTGCATGTACCCAGGAATTTATTCTGGGAAGTTTCCTCAGGGTCCTGAGCTCAGAGGAGCTGGAAGAAGGAGTTTTGCTTGTAAACCTCTGCTCTCTCAAGGTGTTTCCCCAGCTGGGGGTTGCCTATTCTCTCTGTGCTAGGACAGGTATAAATGAAGTGCTTCCCATTTGAGGGCTCCAGCTCCTGAAAGCAGGGGAAGCTAATTCCTCTTGGGTGAACTCCAATTAAAGAAAACTCTAGTTTTATAGTTGACTCTTGCATTTGCTTTTGGTGATTAGTGTGTATTCCTTTAATACTGAAATAAGATTCATATATAAAACACAAGAATAAATCTCAGTAATAATGAGGATGGTGATATGATTTTTGGACGTAGCTTTTATTTCCTCTCATTTTTATTGTCACGTTTTCTGGTATTCTTTACCCAGAATTTCAATCCTTCACCTTTATGCCTGTGGTTTTTTTAGTATTGCTGTACTAGCGATGTGTATTTATTTCTTGACTCATTGCTTATGCAGTTTAGGGTAATGCCTTCAAGGAAGATCTGAACCCAGTAAGGGTGGATCCCTCAAGGCAAATGAAGAGGGAGCACCCCAGCTCAGCTTGTGATTTTAAATTCCAGCATCTAACATGGCCCTGCCCTCTCCCTTCACAGCGAGCATGTCTGTTGCTCCTCTTACATCATATGTGCATATTCCATGGAAAAAGCAGAGAGAATGAAATATAATCACTTGTGGCTCCTTTCCTGAGAGCAGCAGCAGCTTTCCCTTAGCCTGTGCTGCAGTGTAGTTTGCCCAGTTTGGTGGTCCTGCCCAAAGAAAGCCCCTCCAGCTGGTCATATTGTATGGAGATTAGTAAGGGCTCAAGTTGTCCCCTCTCCCATGTGTCTGTGAGAAGATGGAGCTGTGGCCACACTGTCTTCTAGTGCTGTGACCTGCAGGTTGCCCAGCCCCTTCAGAGAAAAGAAAAAGCATCTGGGTTGGATCCTTTAGTTCCTCCGTGCACAAGGAGATATGGGCCCAGGGGAGATGACTCCTCCTGATCCAACAGACCCAATGCAAACTCTACAAATTAATCTCAGTTGGCAGCCAAGTCCCAAGGAGTTCAGCAGGGAGGCGGGTGGGGATTAAGGGGGCTGGTTTTCAATGACCAGGATCCGTCTCGAAGAGAACAACACGCTTTCCGTGCCAAATAAGAAGATTGTTACTAATTGCTTTCTTCCAGGGTTTGAAATCCAGCATGCTGGCACCCGTCCCATACGTTACACATCACTTCCCAAGCACAGCCAGGGGGTTGTCCGTCCATAAATCCTCAGCCACAGTTTGACAGCAAGGTGAAAGAGGATGATGGAGAAGGAAGGAAACGTGGCGTCAGGGGAGGGGGGGGGGCATTGGGATGGGGAACACCCTTCCCAGAGGGCACGTAGTCACGCCAAGATCTCAGTTGGCTTGAGCGTCCTTGGGTGCAACACCCCATCTGTAGCCCCCTACACCTTTCTCTCCCGTTCGTGTTTTGCAGCATCCCCCTCAATTAAGCTTCTCGTGGATGACCCGATAGTGGTGAACCCCGGAGAAGCGATCACCTTAGTCTGTGTGACGACGGGAGGGGAGCCAGCCCCCAGCCTGACGTGGGTGAGGTCTGCCGGCGTCCTGCCCGAGAAGACGGTCCTGAACGGCGGCACTTTAACCATACCTGCCATCACCTCAGAAGATGCTGGCACCTACAGTTGCATCGCCAATAACAACGTTGGGAACCCTGCAAAGAAGTCCACCAACATCATCGTAAGAGGTAAGTCAAGCTGACAAACTATTAATTGAAGATTAATTGAATCCTAATTGGAGAGGATAGCGATGTTCACATGGTGGTGTCCCGTGTTTCCAATTGTATTTCTGGTCATTTCCAATAGTGGGTCGCATTATGTCACTGAGATGTTTCGTTCTAATGGGTCACAACAACCCCATGAATGCTACAGGCTTGGGGCAGAGTGGCTGGAGAGATGCCTGGCAGAAAAGGACCTAGAGGTGTTGGTTGACAGCCAACAGCAGTGTGCCCAGGTACCTGGGAAGACCAGCAGCCTCTTGGCCTGTACCGGGAACAGTGTGGTGAAGAGGACTAGGGAGGTGAGGCCTGACCTCCAGTGCTCTGTCTACTTTTGGGCTTCTCATGACAAGAAAGACATTGAGGTGCTGGAGCATGTCCAGAAAAGGGTGACAGAGCTGGTGAGGGGTCTCGGGCACAAGTCTTGTGAGGAGGCCCCTCAGTTCAAGAAGGACAGGGAGCTGCTGGAGAGAGTCCAGGGCAGGGCTACCAAGATGATGAAGGGAGTGGAGCATCTCCCATAGAGAGCTGGGAGCTGGGTCTCTTGAGCTTGGAGAAGAGGAGACTGAAGGGGGACCTTATTAATGTTTATAAATCTGTAAAGGGTGAGTGTCAGGAGGATGGAGCCAGGCTCTTCTCAGTGACACCCAATGACAGGACAAGGGGTAATGGGTGCAAGCTGGAACAGAGGAGGTTCCACTTCAATATGAGGAAAAACTTCTTCATGGTGAGGGTGAGGGAACACTGGCAGGGGCTGCCCAGGGAGGGTGTGGAGTCTCCTTCTCTGGAGACATCCCAAACCCGCCTGGAGGCGTTCCTGTGTGACCTGCTCTGGGTGTTCCTGCTCCAGCAGGGATTGGACTGGATGAGCTTTCAAGGTCCATTCCAATCCCTGAGATTCTGTGATTCTGTGAGCTGGGGGTGTTCAACTGTTCAAACTGCAGAAAAGGAGGCTAAGGGGAGCCCTTCTCACAACAGGCGATGGCAGAAGAGGGAACGGCCTCGAGTTCCACCAGGGGCGGTTTAGGATGGATATTATGAAAAATTTCTTTACAGAAGAGGTTATCGAGTCTTGGAAGAGGCTGCTCAGGGCAGTGGTGGAATTTCCATGCCTGGAGGTATTTAAAAGATGGGTAGATGTACTGCTTAGAGATATGGTTTGGTGGTGATTTTGTCAGTGTTGGGTTGATGGTTGGATTAGATGATGTGAAAGGTCCCTTCCAGCCTCAGCATTTCTATGATTCTGTGTATGAGATGAATTAGTGGTGGCTTCATGTAGCCAGTGGCTCTTGTGCTGAGCCCAAGCCCCTTAGCTGGAACAAGGGTGGCATGGTGCCTCTTTGTATTGTGAAGGAGTGACAGCTCTGCCATCCAGAGTGGAGACAAATGACTGCCAAAGGCCACCACATGTTCCAGGCATTGCCCGTGCTGATGCCCTGTATGCACTGTCCCGGGAGTGAGTGTGTCCTGAGCACCTGGAGAAGACATCATTACCTCCTTCACCCTTTCCTTCCTCTTGGTCAGCTGAAGGTGTTATTGAAATTAAAGCTGTTTTGCCCTCTGGGAACCTGCTGCCATCAGATCACTGCTCCCTGGGTAGGAGCTTCAGATTAGTAGCTATGTTTTAATTATACTACCTAGCAGGAGAAATGTCTGTCTGAGATAAGAGTAGAGCACTCGCAGGACAATTACTGCCAGGTGGAGAGAAACTCTCCCCGGGTGTTTATCGCTTTCTGGATAACCCCAGGGACATGGCCAGTTGGTTTGAAGAAGGACTTCGATTGGCTGATAGGCGTCCTCAGGGGGCATTAATCTACCTGAACCGAACAGTTCATCTGAAACTAATTTTCTGTGTTCTAATCGCTGAACGGTGGTGAAACATAAACTCTCACCCTTATAGGAACTTTAAATAATAGCATGTGATCAATCATACTGGGGAGAAACTGCCATATAAAGAGCCAGTGGTGTGATTATTTTATGAGAGCCATAACCCCTGTTCACTTCTTATTGCCCAACATATCATACTCTTCAGCAGGACGAAGAATTAGAAGCTATTTCCATCCTGGGGGTCAGGGAGAGAGCATTGCGTCAGCCTGGCTCTGCGGGAGTTTATTAAGAGATGTCCACAGCTTTATTTCTAGTATTGTGTTTCCATTTGAATTTTTGACATTTAGCTTAGGGGGGTTTCGTTGTCAAGAGGCAAAAGCAGCCTTGTTTCAGGAACGTGGTGTCGACGTTAATTTGCTGTGACGTACGGTGGTGAGTGAAGAGAGAGAGAGTGGAGCACACCCTCGCAATAAGCAAAGGGAGGGGAAAGGCTCTGTGTGAACAGAAACCTCGACGTTTTCCTTGCCCCAGCAGACAGCACTGGAGAGCCCCGAGGGAGAGCCCCGAGCCCAGCTCCCTGCAGATACCAATTTCGGGACTCATAGCGTAAGAATAATACGCCATCAGGTTTTTATGTAGAGAAGAGCGTGCCTAGGAGATGCCCAGGAGCTGGGAGATGTTGAGCAAAGTATCATTAAAGCACTCGAGGTGCCTTTGTGCTTTTTCCCTCTCTGCTGCGTGGCCCTGTTAATTCTGAGAAGGGACCACCAACGAGGAGCCACCCATTCAATGAACGAAGCACCGCTCCCTTCCAGCCCCAATGCCTTGCTGCCTGCTAGGGTTTTCCCCTTATTATTTCTTGTAAAGGGGAAAAAAAATCTCTTTTAGAAAAAAAAAATAAGAAAAATCTTTATTCCAGTCTTGGTTGATTTATCTTTACTAAAAGCACTGCCAAGTTCAGGAGTGAAATATGAGACAAATTCATATCAGAGTTTGGCTTATTCTGTGTATATATTTCTTAGCCTTTTGCCTGTAGCTCGCTGCTGCTTTTTATTCTGTCCCTTTTTGTTGTTGTTGCACATCAGGATTTTCATGCAGCAGCTGAGGAGAAAAGAGCATTTGCATGAAACAGCATCTACGCCTTGCAGGAGAAGCATTTGGTAAATGGAGTTCACACCTTCTGCCAGGTGGACTACCAATCCCAGGAGTGGACTCTAATCCCCTAATCTCACCCAGAACGAAATGTAAAGTGGTCTCAAAGCATCATCAGAGCTCACATTAACTTTGTTCCCTTTTAAAATTCACTGAATTTCACTGTGAGTTCATCTGAAGGTGCCATTATTGTATGTTCTCATTATGAAAGTGTCTTTCCAAGTGTTTTCTTTAGACTAATGAGTTCTTTAAATGATGTGCCAGTCTGCTCACATTCCAGTGTTGGTGGCATCAGTGACATCTTCATATCCTGCTCTCAGGCTGATGAATAGAACCACTTCCCATAAGGTATTTCTAGACAAAACCATTAGAAAGCAGAGGAAACTCTAGGGGAATCTTGATTCCCTTCCTTCTCGTAAAACTTGATGGTTTTATCCTTCTCTTAAAAAAAAAGAAGACATTCTCTCAAGTACCAAATCCAACACGCCCCCCGTGGATAAAGCAACGTTCCCAACAACCTCCTCCTCTGAAGTGTGTATTTTTTGTGGTGCATGCTTGGAGGATGTTCTGTTTCTCTGCCTTTTCCATGGTAGAGCAAGACAGTGTCGTTCTGATGCAATGGGAACCATTTGTCTTTAAAGCCAGGATGGGGGAAATCTGTTGTGCTTCTTTCAGAGCTTTTTTTTCCCCACCCAAAATATTTCTGTTAATCTGCTTTCCTTGTGAATTTGTCTCTGTGTATCTCTGTTGTCTCAACTGGAGGTAAATGATAATCAGGCTACCTACGGATGTCTTGTTGATTAAAATAAGAAGAAAAACCATGCACACATTCATCTGTGTTAAAATCAAATGCAAAATGTTGCTTCCTGGCAGCCCTCGGGTCGTGCAGAGGGGACTTCAGGTTATTGCCAGGAGCGTGCTAATTGGAGACCTCACCTGTGATATGGCCCCAGGCTAAGTCCCTTGCCTTCATCTGGCATGGGAAGCTGAACATCCAGCTTATCCCACATCCCAGGGAACTCTTCTAGCCTGAGGATCTTGTAGACTTTGCTGTTGGAGGTTATTTTACTCCTGTAAAATTCTCTCTTCAATGCGTATTTGGAGAGGGAA
This sequence comes from Jacana jacana, assembly GCA_013400555.1. Lineage (NCBI taxonomy): Eukaryota > Metazoa > Chordata > Aves > Charadriiformes > Jacanidae > Jacana > Jacana jacana. Next base: position 80,638 of record VZTM01001332.1, read on the forward strand.
GCAAAAGGCATTAGAGAAATGGTAATATTGGATTTACAATCCTTAGGATACTACATAAAAGCTTGATCATCACAATGCCATACAGATTTGGGGTGACAATTGGATGTGTCAAAAGAGGCAGGAATCAAGATAATCACATGTCTGCAGCTCCTGGAAAATTATACATTTTCAACATGACTCAAACTGGGTACTCAGCATTATGAGAGCAGGGAAGAACAAATACTCCAAAGACACTGTGAAGGGGAAAATGAACATAAAATCTCTCTGTAGCTACCAGTATGTCAATAAAGTATTAAAGGCTTTTGGTGATAAAGGACCTCCATCCCTAAGAGAGTGAAAATGCTGGATAGCAACTTTGAAGGACACTTCTGCATCAGATTGGGAAACTGGTAGAGCCAGGGAAACGTTTTACAGGTCTTAAAGTACAGAGCAATGAAGTGACATCAAAGGACATGGAGCTGTTGGAGAGGGGCCAGAGGAGGCGGCAGAGATACTCCAAGGGCTGGAGCCCATCTGCTGGGAGGACAAGCTGAGAGAGTTGTGGGTTTCAGCCTGGAGAAGAGAAGGCTCCAGGTAGACCTTAGAGCCCCTTCCAGTCCCTCAAGGGGCTCCAGGAAAGCTGGAGAGGGACTCTTGATCAGGGAGGGGAGCCACAGGAGGTGGGAGAAGGGTTTGACACTGGAAGAGGGGAGATGGAGCTGAGATGTGGGGAAGAACTTCTTTGGGGTGAGGGTGGTGAGAGCCTGGCCCAGGTTGCCCCAAGAAGCTGTGGCTGCCCCATCCCTGGAGGGGTTCAAGGCCGGGTTGGATGGGGCTTTGAGCAACCTGGTGTGGTGGGAGGTGTCCCTGCCCAGGGCAGGGGCTTGGAACTGGATGATTTTTAAGGTCCCTTCCAACTCTAACCATTCTATGAGTCCATGACTTAGGAGGGTGTCAGCATGCACCAGTTTGGATTTGTCACCTCGTCAGCAGCCTCTCCCATTACTTTCTTTAAGTAAGTGACTTTGTCTCTTCCTTGGAACAGCAACACTTTTTTTCAGTGCAAATTGACTCTGTGTGACTTTTCCCTCCTGTGAAGCCAGAACATAGTGTTTGGAGTTAATTTTTCAGAGGGGCGGGATTTCTTGTCAGTTTAAATATAAAATAATAATTTTAAATGACCTGTGCTCAACTTTAGCACAAAAGCTTTTGCTGCACAAAAAGCACTCTGGGGAGAGTCTTTAAAAACTGCATGTGAACAGTGTAGTAGCGACTGCTAAAAGAATCACAGAATGGTTTGGGTTGGAAGGGACCTTAAAGATCATCCAGTTCCACCCCCTGCCCTGGGCAGGGACACCTCTCACCAGACCAGGTTGTTCCAAGCCCCATCCAGCCTGGCCTTGAACCCCTCCAGGGATGGAGCAGCCACAGCTTCTCTGGGCAACCTGGGCCAGGGTCTCACCACCCTCACACCAAAGAAGTTCTTTCTGGTATCTCATCTAAGTCTCCCCTCTTCCAATTTAAAACCATTACCCCTTATCCTGTCACTGCACTCCCTGACACAGAGTCCCTCCCCAGCTCTCCTGTAGCCCCTTCAGATAACAGAAGGCTGCTCTAAGGTCTCCCCGGTGCCTTCTCTTCTCCAGGCTGAACAACCCCAGCTCCCTCAGCCTGACTTCACAGCAGAGGTGCTCCAGCCCTCTGAGCATCTTCGTGGTCCTTCGCTGGACCCATTCCAACAGGTCCATGGCCTGTTGAAGGTGGGGAGAAAAAAAAACAGACACAGATTTTGTAATAAATGAAAATTATATTGCTGGGGGGTTTTTTTGTGTGTGTAATGTATTTAAAAACCATTCAAAATCCTGTCATCNGCAGAAAGACCGTTGTTTCCTCCCCACTCCCCTCCTCCCTGCTGCTTCTTTTTCCTCTCTCTGTATTCTGGGAAGGTCTCACAGCAGACTGATTATGCCGGTGCTTATTTCATGGCTGGAGAAAGCCGAAGGCTTTGGCAAATGTCCATACACATAAAACGGGCATCGCTACACCGTGCAGACATGGCGACCGCTGTGGACTTCCTAATGAGGGACCATTTGGGCCTGTGGAGCTGTGTTGTGTGAGGTGCTGCATGGCCACAGGTGCAGGGCGGGGATTAGCTCTCCAGGATGCTGTGGTGGGGTGGAAATTCAGCAGCCCCTCTGCCGGCTTTCAGTGTCTGTTGATGGTTTGCTTTCCTTGGGGCAGGCTAACAGGAGCAGCAGAAAGCTAGAAGGATTTCAGGAAAGCACAAAGGTTTTGAAATTCATCATCCAGAAGATAAATATCTAAAGGACAGGTGGCAAGAGGATGGGGCCAGACTCTTCTCAGTGGTGCTCAGTGGTGTCCTCAACATTAGGGAAAACTTCTTTGCTGTGAGGGTGGCAGAGCCCTGGCAGAGGCTGCCCAGAGAGGTGGTGGAGTCTTCTTCTCTAGAGACATTCAAACCCTGCCTGGACACGTTCCTGTGCAACCTGCTCTGGGTGGACTTGCTTTGGCAGGAGGTTGGACTGGATGATCTCCAAAGGTCCCTTCCAACCCCATGTCATTGTGTGCTGCTGTAGTAGGACTAGAAGGGCCCTCCTGGGTCATTGGATCCATCTGTCTTTATCCCAGGCATTCATTTCATCTGCCATACTGTGATGGAGGGCTGGGCTTTGGTTTGGGCAGTTGGGCACCTTCACCCTACTGGGGGCTCTTCCCTCTCCTCCCTCTTGCATTAGGCAATTGTGTTTAATTTTTACTATAATCTTAAGCAGTTTCATTGACTCTTTGTTTTAACAGAGCTCACCACCTTGTTTACTTTCTGCTGTTGGACAAGACAAACGACCTTCTTCCAGTGTGGGGTTTAAATGGACCTTTCAAAATCATTTACAAATGGGCTTTGGGAGGGACCTTTGTGCTTGCTGAGGTTGAGAAGTAGCTCAGTAAATTGGAGGCTGGGTACCAGGCTGGTCCCTCTCCCCACGGCAGCTCTCCCAGCTCGCCCACGGGAGCCAGCACTGCTGTAGGGTAGGCATCTCCTGGGCAGCTCTTCCAGCTTTTTGAACATCAGTACAGTTTAATATAAAATAACCAACAACAACAACAAAAGAAACCCACCATCCAATTCTGATTCATCCACCTTGAGCTGTGCCCTGTGAATGGGATTTCAATGAGACAAGACTTTAGCCTGGAAAATCTGATCTTACAGCGCATCCAGCCTGTAGCTACAGCCATAAGTTACCAGCTCACTCTCCTAAAAGTTTACAGCTCTGCGAATGAATGTGTAAAAAAGTTGAGCTTTAGAGTTTAATAAGTCCATTTATTTTTATGATCTGCTATAGTAGGCCCAGGCATGTGCGCTCTCTCCCAGGCCGGGGCCTATCATGGATGAGTTCATAAACCAGTTCCATATAAAAATGTAGACGGTTTATTGATTCTTCTGCCCTTTCATTAGGGCTTCCTGGGATTTTTGTGTATCGAAATTTTTATTTTCAAGTAAGTTTTCCCCTCTGCAAAACACCCCAGGGTGCCTGCCGGGCACCACGTTTCTATAAAGATATATCAAAAAGGGAGTTCAAGAGGTAACATTCGCTTGAGCTCTCTCCTTCTTCCCTCTGTGGTGTGGCTGCTTTGGGGAGCAACGTTCTCTCTTCACCAATGGCAAAGAAGAAGTTATCCTCACTGCTGGTTGGCCAGCGAGTATTAACTATTAAGGGGGGAAGCAAGAAAGAATGGTGCACAGTGTTTTGTTCTGATGTTACCAAGATAATTTGATGACCTTAAAATGTGTTTTAAGGGACTGACTTGTATGGCATCAGGCAAGGGTGAATGAGGTTGGTAGGTCTCTGCCCAGGCTGACAAATCGGTTCGGAAAGTTTTATAGGGTTGTGATTAATTTTTGAGCCATTCAACTGTGATAAAACCTCAAATTGTTGAAGGGAAATGCCTCCCATGTTGAAGGGAATCCAGGCTCTAATGAGGTCCCGCAGTCAGGTAAAGCTCTTGAGCCACACAAGAAGCAGGAGATGGGGATGGTCCAGTGTGGAAACCTTGGAAACTAGAGGTTTGCTCCAGGTTTTGGAAGAAAGGCAAGGGCTGGGTTTCATTCACCGTGTGTGGGCACAGAGTGAAGATTTGTGATGTATTACTTTTGGGCATCCAAGAAAACTCAGCAAAGCTACTTATTTATTTATTTCTGACAGCTTTGGCACAAGAATTAGACTTTCTAAAGGCATTGGCCCTGGAAAACACCCAGCTGCAACGTTCAGAGGATTTATAATTTGTTTGGCAAGTGCACGGCCCACTGGGGATTGTGTCAGCTTCTCTGAATTGTTTAATTTATATCCCAATTCTTGTCGGGCTGGTGAGGAGAACCCGTGAAATTCCCCTTTGCCAGGGAGGTGGGCAGTCTGTGGGAGGGGGCAGCCCTGACCCCCCAGGTCTGGCCAGGACTGCGGGCCGGAGGTTGCCTTGGCAAGAGGTAACAGCAGGGGATCTTGTAGCACAGGAAATTTTTTTTTTGTTTGGGTTTTTTTTATACTTTTTTGTCTCCTTGGGGTTTCAAGAAGTGCTAAATGCCAGCTGCCAGCTTCTCACCCCCGCTTATTGATCAGCCATTGCTCATTTTTGTGTTATTTCACCCTCCTGTACCCACCTTGGTGCATTTGAACCATTATCTGCATCTGCTAAAAGTCAGAGATGAAAGCAGCTTTCCCCCAGGCAGGTGGGGATGGTCCCTGGTAGGAAACTGCAGTTTCTGTCCCCAAAGCTGCTTTTATAGTGGTGTGACCCCACAGGGACGACTCCTGGTTTTCCCAAGCAGGGATCTAGAGGCAGAAGATTGCTCAGTCTCCATCCCTGAAGGTTTTCAAGCCCTGGCCAACCTGGTCTGAGCTCCCATCTGGTGCTCCTTTGAGCAGGAAATTGGTCTGGAAAACTGAGCTCCCTTCCCACCTGAATGTTTCTATGAAACCTGTATGTCTTTGCTTATGGTGATGCTTATTTCTCTTGAATATTTACTTCTAAAAGCAGTTAAAAGAGGAACCATGCTGTGTTTCCTGTACTTTGATCTCGGCTCCATCTATTTAATGAATCATATACTGAGTAACTTGTAAACTGAAATCTTCTTCATTACAAAGAAGGATACACCTCTCCTTTCTTCAAAAGAAAAGCAATGAAAGAAATAGGAGCTAATTAACTAGAGCACACCTAAAATCAGACACCTGCCACATGGCATCTCCAGAATAATAAATCCCTTTCTTTTAAAAATTAGAGGCATTTATAAAAATAGAGACAAAACCTGAAATCTCTCTGCAGTATTTGCATTTAAATTGAAAATGTGAATGCATCTGGTCTTGTAAGTGCCAAATAATTACTTGATATTAAAAAGTTTGGAGATGCTCTAGTAGAAGCTGCTTGACAACTTAATTGTTCTGATAGCTGCTGAAAGTTAAGGCTTGAAAAAACTTTAAGCTAAAACCGTGTTGACACAAGCAAAATGAACAGTTGGTAAAGTGCTGAGAATAAGTGTCTTTTTTTAGCAAGACTTTACTTCAAGTCTGTCTTTGGATAGAAAGGTGACTATGAGGAACATTCAGGCAGCATAATTTTGCCCCAATTATCTTGCAGAGTCCTAAATGTAGCCTTTGTAGGGCTACAAAGATGACGAGGGGCCTGGAGCATCTCTCTTATGATGAAAGGCTGAGGGACTTGGGTCTGTTCAGCCTGGAGAAGAGAAGACTGTGGGGGGATCTGATCAACCCCTAGAAATAATTCAAGGGTGGCTGTCAAGGGGAAGGGGCCAGTCTTTTTTTCAGTGGTGCCCAGTGATAGGACAAGAGGGAACAGGCACAAACTGGAATGTAAGAAGTCCCATCTAAACAGAAGGAGGAACCTCTTCACTTTGGGGGTGGCAGAGCCCTGGCAGAGGCTGCCCAGAGAGGTGGTGGAGTCTCTTATCTCTGGAGACATTCAAAACCTGCCTGGACACATTCCTGTGGGACCTGCTCTGGCAGAGGGTTGGACTAGATGATCTCCAGAGGTCCCTCCCAAACCCATATAATTCAGTAATCCTGTAAATACCCTACTTAAGAAATTTGAATTTTGAGAGTGGTCAATGTTGGTGCATTCTCCCCAAAAGCTCTGTGAATGTTTATGTAGTTACACTGGTTTTTTAGTGTCCTCTTTGTGACCCAAACAAGGTGCCCCCCGCCTGCTTGTTCATCAGGCGTATTTTCTGCTGGAGAGAGTTCTCTCATGTGAAAACATCAAAATAGCGTTATTTGCTGCTAATACAGGTGGAGCCAGCTTTGTGCAGAGCTTATGGGTGATTTTACTTGATGTTAGACTGGCTTTTTAACTCTGAGCAAAATGTGCAGACCTCCCTTCAGAATAAGAAAGCTGCCGTGGCTCAGCAGGGGACCAGGCGGCTGCGGGGTGATAGTGATGAGCCAAAAGGTACAAGAGCTTTCCCTGCTAGAGGAGAAATAAAACAGCAGTATGATGCTGACCTGGGCAGAGCTGGTGGTCCCCCATCAGCCAACAACAGATCCGAATAACAGAGTATAAAACAGATGGAACTGCTGTGGGGTCAAGGTGGCAAGACTTGGAGTATTTAAGTTTAAAAAAATGCTATGGGCTCATGCTATGCAGAAAATGTTGAGGGATCTATCCCAACCACTTTCTTTTTTGAAGAATGATTTATTACTTTGAGGGTGGCAGAGCCCTGGCAGAGGCTGCCCAGAGAGGTGGTGGAGTCTCCTTCTCTGGAGACACTCAAACCCCACCTGGACACGTTCCTGTGGGATCTGCTCTGGGTGAGCCTGCTCTGGCAGGGGGTTGGACTGGATGATCTCCAGAGGTCCCTTCCAAACTCATGTCTTTCCGTGATCCTTTTAATCCAGTTTGGTATTTCTGTAAGAGAAAAAGGTGAAGCCTGTGGCTAGAGACAAGGTGGTCATTCCGAGAGTTTCCAGGTTCTATGAATTGGCTGGAAGACAAAGCGTGTTGGCAGTTGGCAAATTTCCATAATTTTGGTTTTCCAGAGGGTTTATTCCTTTGTTTGATTATAAGAATTACCAGGGAGGATGACTGTTCTCACTGAAAGAGACTGAAATGTGCACTGATTTGATCTGTGTGGTGGGTCTTGCAGACCCTGCCAGGCCGCATCTACTGTGAGTTATTATTTGAGACCCGGTTTAAGTGCCCCAGGGAGAGGATGGCTTCCTGTGATCTGTAGTGCAGGATGGTTTTCGAGATTATTCAGAGTCAGAAAGCAAAAGCTGGATGGAAGGAGGTGTCTTGTTGCCTCACAATCACTCTTTGATTAAAAATAAAACTTCACAACACTGGTATTAGGGTGGGTGAGCGGTAGAATAGCACAAAATAAAACCAGAGGTGCACAGTGGAAGAAGGAAGGAGTCAGACTTTCAGAAACCTTGGCATATGCAGAGGGAAGAGTTCTGGCACCCAAGGGAGCTCCTTGAGCAGCTCAGTTTGCAGTGGGCTAATTAGAAGTGCTCAGTGGCAACGAGGAGCTGCAGGTGGGACTGGAAACTGCAGCTTTACTTTTCTCTATCTGTTATTTTAATTTGTCACCAACAGATGCATGAGCCTCTCACCATACATTGTAGCCTTTCTTAAAAGCATCTTCTTTAAGTAACACTGAGTTTGCACATAACTTTTTTCCCCTCTATTTATGTTTTTCCCCAAAATCTGTTCATCTTATTTCCTTGTTGTTTGGAAAACTGGCTTCCTAAAGCACTCGCTGGACAGAGAGATTTTATCAAACCAACTTACCATTTCAGCAACTGCATCCTGTTAGGAAAGTATCGTATGGGCCACGTGTCCTGGTGGATCCTGGTTGGATCTCAGGTCCATCTGGACCTGAGGTTAAGCTGAGACATTACTTTGTGTTGAGTGTTGATGTGGCCATGACGTTCACAGCAGAATTGCGTGGCCTTAAAAAGCATCCAGTGCGAAAATGCAGTCTCCAGTTTGTTACTGGAATTTTCCATACATGGTTGCACGTCTGGGACAGTGCTGAGTATGATGGTCATTCACCAGAAAGGAAGAGCAATGATTATTGTGTCAGGTCCTGCCCTTGGGCCACACCAACCCCATGGATGGCTACAGGCTTGGGGCAGTGTGGCTGGAGCTGCC
>VZTM01001332.1:89128-106903 GCA_013400555.1 Jacana jacana
ATGATTGTAACACTGAGTGATTTTATTGCCTTTTCAACCTGAGTGTTGGTTGGCAAAAGCAAACTTGAGTTTTCAGTGTTCCTTATACACAAAATAACATCAAAACACATTTTAATGTAACCCAATGAAATTTAACGGATATTCACCAGTGAGAAAGGTCTTTGGACACTTGTTAAATTGTCTCTACTCAGCTGAGCTGTCTGACAATACACCTTTAGGTAATAACCTGTGGAAAGCTGAAGACAGTGCAGCTTTGGTGCCCACAGCCAAAATGGAGACTTCGTGTTTCTTTGGAGTTTACGATAGGAACTTGTCTTTGTTTCTATGGATTTGAGACAGAGACATGGAAGGAAACATCAGAGAAGGCTTTCCATGAGTCTGTCTTCTGTGGGAATGACTTTTCATTTGGCACAGGAACCCTTTTATGCTGGATTTTCATATAAAAATAAATAAGCCAGGCAACGTGGGCTGCAGTCTGGTTCCCAAGGTGTGTGGACCAGATTCCTTTGTTTCATACAGTAATTCATTTGATAGTTCAGCCGAACAGATGTGAAACCCAGCCCAGTTGTGAAGATGTTGGGTGGCAGCAGGGACAAAGAGGTGTCTAAGAAAGCATGGAGAGGAGTTCATATTGGTTTTGTCATTTGTCTGTGTTGCAAGGGAACGTGGTAGGATGGTCCCTGTCTCACAGGAAACCAGTGTTACAGAGTGCAGCTCAGCTGGTGGCCCCTGATTCCTCAACTTAAGCACAGATCTCTTCTTTCACTTAAAAAGAGAAGATCTGCCTATTAGTCCAAGTCTGTGATTACTTTGCATGTATTGTTTTACCACAGCAAAGCTCAGGTCACAGAAATGATGCGTCAGAGCAAAGACCTAAGTTGAAATGTGCTGTTTCTTTGCTGTGTGAGGTTTGGAACAGATTGTTTCAGGGGAACATAAATAATTCAGAATTCCTGCAGTAAAACATCACTTGATGTACTACTGTATATTTTTGTGTGCCTTTAACTACAGTGAACCAAGTAGGTTTATTTTTTCCTTACTTCTCAGTGACAGGATACTTATAGACCCACAGAATGGTTTGGGGGGGAAGGGACATTAAAGATCATCCAGTTCCAACCCCCCCTGCCCTGGGCAGGGACACCTCCCATCACACCAGGTTGCTCCAAGCCCCATCCAGCCTGCCCTTGAATTTAATTTGATTTGAAATTATGATTTAATAAAGATCATGTGTTAGTCATGGATTCCACCAAAGCAGATCCACCTGCTTAAACCACATATATTAAATGCATCCATTCTCTGTGCTGAACTCCTGTATTTATCCAACTGCTGTCTTTATTTATTGCTGCAATTTTACGTTACAAAGCTGGGTGCTTAAGCCTGGGCAGGCACAGGTGAGCTGTGTCTGACACCTCCACAGCCTCCAGCAAAAAATCAGTGAATTGCTCCGTGAGGGGAAGGAGGCTGAGTTCGTATGTTCCTCTACAAAATCCTGGGGACCAGCAGAGACCGCAAGTACGAGCAACAACACGCAGTGCCAGGAGCTGCCTTCTCCAGATATCTTGACAGATTAGGAAAGAGGTTTATGTTTACGGATGCACTTTACAAGTCTTTTAGGGACTATCTAAAATCTTTGCTGTGAGGCTGTGAATCTTCAGAATTGTGGTTGTGTGAAGGCAGGATTGCTTTTCCCATCCGTAAGGCTCGGAGGCGATGAGGGACCTGGTGTGATTGAAGCAAGAGCTTGGTGATAAGAGTAGACTTTCTTTACCCGCCGCCTGCCTTATATCTTTCTCTCAGGAACGCATGAATCATCCCAGTAATCAACTTTTAGTACCAAGATCGTGGCAGTAACGTGGAGAGTTGCTTTTAAAGCACGCAGCCTGGGTCTGGATTCATAGCCTGGAGTTTCTAGAGAATGAAGGTGGCTTTTGCAGCTCACTTCCCACGCAAGCTCTTCCCACGGTGCTTCTCCTGCGTTTTTTATTTGATGTGAAACAGAAGTCAGGGCAAAGGGCTTAATCCAAAGCACATGGAAGTCATGGAAGGAACATTACTCACTGTGGTAACTCCAGATCAGATCTTTGGTCTTTTCCTTGGTGTTTCTCTGCGGGCAGTTGGCCTTAAAAATAAAGTCAGGAGTCTTTCCAATTAGCATGAGCTGTTTTTCATGCACGTGAGAAGGAAACATCAAGGGGTCAGTAGCATCTGAGCACTAGGAAGGGCTTGCTGCCTTGCCTGATCCAGGGGATGTGGATGGAAGACAGAACCCCCAGCGGGTTTGGAGGATCCTGGAAGGGAGCTAGATCTGGAGGTGAAGGTATTGGCACTTACTTGATAAAAGGCCAGTGCTGGGTGCTGGGAAACAAGCGTTGTGCTGGAATGCTGAGCTCAACAAACCTCCCAACAGTACTTGTGGTGCTCCAGGACACATGCAGTTCTTTAGGTCTCCTTGGCCGAATTTCAGGAGAGGTTCTCATCTTGTTCACCAGGAAGAGGTTAAAACACAACCGCTCACCAGCCTCAACAGAACGTGAAGAGGAAAATTCAAAGTTAGTCGAGGCCACTTCTGGTGAGAGCGCGGAGGCTGGAGCTCATGTGGGCATCCAACTGCTCAGCCAAGGTTAAAATTGGTAATTTGCACAGTTCTGCTGCTTAATATTGCTGTTGCTGCAGGCTGCACAGACACAAACATCAGCGAACACAAAGCCCTCTGTTCCCCAGTGTCCTGCGTCAGCGCAGGAAGGGGCCAGTGGCCAAGAGTTATTATGTCAAAGCCTACAAAGAGTGCAGCAGCTGATTTATTTAATGATGGTATTTGATGCTGTTCGTGTGTCATGAAACGTGCATTGACAAGATAGGAACATTTTGAGGCATTAAAGGAGCGGTTTGGGTTGATCGGGGTAGGGGTGGGAAGATACAGCTTGACCTGATGAATGCAAATGGAGCTCAGTTGAGACGCTGAGATGCATTTTATTGGAGGGCAAAGACACTTTTGTAGAGGAGCTTGAGGACAAAACTTGGTTCATCTTTGTTTACTTGGTCACATCACAGTTCCTTGGGTCCCCTTTGGAGAAGGACTGGCACTTCCCTGAGTTTCCAAGTGCAGTTAGACTTATTTGCACACCGGCTGCTCTTTCCTAGCCCCGCGTGTCGGTTGTGTCCTGAAATCTCTGCTGGGAAGCAGCTGTGGGTAGAATGCCTGCAGCAGCCTCCCCCACGTTTGGCTGCTTAACCTTGTGGCTCTCTTATTTGTGCTATCTAACCCCGTGGAAACCTTCCAATGATGCCTCAAACATAACTGATAACAGAGTGAAAACCCAGAGGCAGAATCCATTGCGTGTTTCGATATACTTGACATTATATAGAGGGATGCCTGGAAATTATGGGCTGAGAACCTGGATGTGAGGATAATCCAAACCACTGTTTTATGGGGATTGACCACGAATGCAAACCTCTTTGCAGAATAACTGCAGAAATCACTTCTCCAGGACATGGTGGGTTTGTTCCAGGCTCAACACAGGTGCTCCCAGGAGGTCAGCCTGCGACAGAAAATGTAAATCAGTCAAATCTGAAGTATTTTTGGAAACCATATGCATATCTAAGAATCTACACCTTCCTGCCTACAAGAAACAGCTTTGTATTCCTCGCTGCTGGAAGCATGGTTGCTCTGGAGAGGTCTACTGACCCCGTGTCAAGGGCAACCATGTTAGTTCTGGATCTCAGATGAGCTGAAGGGGCCCTTTGTCACTGTCATAACTTTTCTTTCAAAGATCTGAGCAGAGTCTCCCCAGCCCCTCCTGTCTCTGCCAGCCAACAGTGCCTAAACTCTGACTTGCACAGTCCTCTTCTCCATCACAGTGTAACTTACAGTGGCTCATCTGCTCAGAAGAGTTTTTGATTCGGTAGATCAGGAAGTTTCTAGTATGTGAAGTGATTTGGAGTGTCATCAGTCTGGAGTAGGAGATGCAGGTTCAATTTTCCCTTCCTACAAAGAGGTCTAGCTCCTAAGATGCCGTGACCCCATAGCTGCAACTGCCCTTTCCAGGGTTTGGAGATGGGAGATTTATTACTACTTAGGGCTGGTGGAAGCACTGCACCTTGGGGTGCTTTGCATCCTTAAAAATGAATGGTGGAGCAAACCCGCCAAGAATTCAGATGAGAAGACACTCTGGTTTTGGGTTGCTTTGGGGCCACATGTTGAGCAACTCAGCACTGTCCCATCTGGGACGGTTCTGGTCACAGCCCCAGGTCAGGGCGAATTGTGTCTGCCCTTTATGGCCCCATCCTGCTCCTGCTGCTCTCCAGCTCCACAAACAGCTATCAGGCATCTTTGGGCACCTCTGGTTGGTTTTTTGGGTACATCTTCCAGAAATTGGATGGTGATTTTCGTGTGCTTTGGTGGCACATTAGAAATTCCAAGATACCCAAGTTAATTGTAGAGATCACTGTGTTTGTTCTGGTGCCAAGTGAGAGGTTAGGGATTTACAGATAGGGGCTGTTTAATGATCTGAAATGGCACTGTATTTTCCAGTCAACTTTTCTGCTGATTTTGTTGGCAACAAGAAAATGCTGATAACTGTGTGGTTTGTGGAGCCTTGGAGAATGGGGTTATAAAAACAGAACGTTGACTTTCAACCATGGGTTGTAGTTGCACAGTTGTTGGACATTTGATGTGGAGGTTTCATGGCTGTTACTGATGAATATAGTGTGTATGTTCATGTGGCCTGGGAGACGTTAAGAGGATTGGGTTGGGTTGGGGGAAGCTCTCCTGAGGAAAGGGAATAGAGCAAAGAGACTTTTTCCTTCACTTCAGAATTTCTAGAAACTCCATTGCCTTTTCCCATGTAGTGCACAGAGTCACGGCCTCTGAACTCCTCATATTTGGATGCAAGGAGCAATACTTAGCTCCAGTGTGTGCTCTACACTCTTCTTGGCAGTTTACACCAGCAGATGAGGACAGTGGACGACTCAGCCCAGTTATTTCTTGTACCCAACACTCAGCCCCAGAAGAAATATTAGTTCTATTTGTCATTCAGTCCATGAGCCAGAGAGTGAAGCCCTTCCTGGCTCATGAAGTGGTTTAATGCCCAAGGTCTGAGGCTCTTGTGTGCCTCATCTTGGCTTGCAGGCTGTATTGTAGCACCATGGCAAAGGACAGACAAAAGTTAACGTAACTTTTCTATGAGACCCTGTTGTTCCTTTGTAGGGATGAGAAACTGCTGAAATGAGCATGAGTCTGCATAAGCACTCAGAGCAGAGGAGAAAAATTCAGAAATAAAAATAGTTTATTGAGGTTATTAGCAACTAATTCTGTTGAAATGCGCTGCTCATCGTGCCATTCATGAGTTATTTTTTCTTTTTCCCCTGTGTGAGAATTATTTGCATAATATATTTGCTGGGTTTTGTGGAGGTAAGCATTGTTTGTTCTTCCATTTTCAAACAAAAAGAGTTCAGCTCATGCTTCAAAGTTTCTGGCTGAGGCGGTTTCCAACCATCACGCAACGTGTGGTTCCTCCGTGTTGGTCCTGCTGCCTGGGGAACCAGCAGCAGCTTTTACTGAGGGAGTGAGAGATGCCCAGTAAAGACTGGTGCGTTTTGGTGCAAGTGTAATCATGGTGAAGGTCTCAGAAATTCCTTAAATAAATGAAATAATAATAGGTTTTTGAAACCACGTCAATCACTTGGATTCTGGAAAGCACCCAAACCCCGTTTGGGCCGGATCAGCACAGCAAACGTAGCAGTTATTTCATTTTCTGCTTAAAAGGGCTGTCTTCTGCAATGGCAGCAGTTTCTCAGGTGGGGTGTGTCAGGGGGTGTCCACAAGTCACTACATTTTATGCTTTTCCCACACTGAGAAAAAACCCTCTAATTTGTAATTAAATGTTAATTCTTCTCAGGGTCGTGAAAGTGCGAATTCAGCCTGGCATTTGCAAGCTCCAAAGAGTTCTTTTCAAAGAATCATAAAATCATTTGGGTTGGAAGAGACCCTTGGGATCATCGAGTCCAACCATCAGCCCCACTCTACAAAGTTCTCCCCTACACCAGATCCCCCAACACCACATCTCATCCACTCTGAAACACAGGCAGGGATGGGGACTCCACCACCTCCCTGGGCAGCCCAGTCCAGGCTCTGACCCCTCTTGCTGGGAAGAATTCTTTCCTCATGTCCAGCCTAACCCTACCCTGCTGCAGCTTGCAGCCATTCCCTCTCCTTCTGTCGCTCATTGCCCGTGAGAAGAGACCAGCACCAACCTCTCTGCCTGCAATGCCCTTTCAAGCAGTTGTAGAGAGGGATGAGGTCTCCCCTCAGCCTCCTCTTCCTCAAACTAAACACTCCCAGCTCCCTCAATGGCTCCTCATCAGATTTATTCTCCAGGCCCTTCCCCAGCTCCATGTCCCTCCTCTGCACTCGCTCCAGCCCCTCCGGATCTCTCTTGTGTTGAGGTGCCCAGAACTGGACACCATGCTCAAGGGGTGGCCTCCCCAGTGCTGAGCACAGGGGGACAATCACCTCCTACTTTTTCAGCTTTTGTTCAAGGAGCTACTGTGCGGACAAAATTGAGGCTGAATTAGCACTTTTTCTCTCCTTGTTGTGGTGCAAGGAGCTGATGCAGCGTGCTTTCTCGGCGTGAAGGGAGAAGTAGATCTCTCCCCAAGTACAGGATCCGGGGACATTTTCAGGTTGTAGCCTCTGCCATTTGTAGCAGCATCACGCTTCACTGGCTGCAAGCGTGGAAATAGAGGAGAGCAGAGGATGCTGCAAGTGGGTCTCCCACATATGGGGCACTGTACGTACTTCTCAATGCTCCTCAATTAAAGCCATGGTGGATTTAAATGGTTGTTCTTCCAGTGCTTGAGTTCAACCTGGGTAGTTCCCTGTAACTTTTCTAACTGGTGTTTTCATTATGGGGCTTTCCAGTTGGAGACAGCGTATATAACCATGCTTATACATACATATGGAGGGGAAGAGGGGGCTGGGGATTTTGAAGTAGCATTTTACATTCAGTCCATCAAAATATATGTGTATTGGAAAGACTTAATGGCTAATTCTGGAGCACTCTTCCTGAAATAAGTGTCATACTTACACTGGTTTAGAGTAATCACTTTATTGATGTAAATGATGACAGTTTCTGGATAGTTTTATGCTGATTTAAAGAGTGACAGGAAAAAATCAGATCCGTGAGTTGCAGTACATTGATGAGGGAATGCTGGTAAAAGGTGCTGGTCTCAACAGGAGGAAGGGGGAGAATGGCATAGTGTTTTCTGGCATGGCTGTAGAGCTCTCCTGAACACTGACCCTGCCTTTGAAATGGCCTCAAAAATCTTGGGGTTCCCATCTGAAACTTATCTTTGGCGGTTAGAGAATTAACAGAGTATGTTCTGCAGGCTTTGGAAAGTCTTGGATGCGGACAGAGATCCTTGGGATCCACTGTGCCCTCTCTAAGTGATAGTGTTCTCTTCTGGGTGGGGTGTGCGCCCCTACGGTAGGGGCTTTCCTCATCTGACAAGACACAAGCCAGGGAAGTGCCACTAAGGTGCTCATGATAAGCTCTCCTGCGTGGTTAGAAGCTCTCCTGCTCAGAAGAGCATCCTTTTGCTGTCTTGGGATGCTAAGGCTTAAAGATGTGCTCTCAGCCCCTTTAACTTTTAGAGCTGGCAGCAGTTTCTCTTCCTGAACCATGCCTCTGGGCAGCCGTGGGGACAGAGGGAGCCCTCCAGGCTGCTGTGGGGAAGGAGCAGGGTGTCTAAACCAGGGCAGGCTGTAGCCTCGGGCATGAGCTTACCTCTTCTCATTTAACCAGCTGGCACAAAGCTATTTTGCATGGCCGTGTTTGTTTCCAGGGAGATTGGAGATGACACCACTGGTTGTATTAGCAATGTTTACATTGATATCTCTATTTTTCCCTTCTCTCCATGCTCTGATCGCATGGGGGTGAGGAAGGGCTTGTAAATACCTCCAGAGACAGATAACAAACTCTGAAGGTTCATGAATTATTTTGGTTACTCTTCAGTTATCAGCAGCTCAGCCTCATTTAGGTGCTGTGACTTCCTATTTTTCAGAAGTACTTTAGCAATGTGTAACCTCTCTGTGGTGATAGTCGATTAAGATTAAATTCTACAGAAAATTAACCATGTGCAAAATGTGAACATTGGAAGCTTCAGTGACTTCATGAGCATCATAGAATGGTTTGGCTTGGGAGGGATCTTGAAAGTCCATCTAGTCCAACCCCCCTGCCGTGGGCAGGGACATCTGCCACTGCATCGGGTTGCTCGGAGCTTCCAGGGATGGGGCATCTCCCACCTCTCCGGGAACCTGGGCCAGTGTCTCACCACCTGCATTGTAAACCATTTCTTCTTTACACCTAGTCTGAATCTGCTCTCTTTTAGTTTCAAACCCCTTGTTCTCCTGCTACAGGCCCTCTTAAAATCATATATAGGCATAACGTGCCCATAGTCTTTGCAAAGCCTGAATATGCAAAATCAGTACTTTGTTATAGTAAACTTTTGTGTGTCGTTTTTCAGCCTTAAAAAAAGGACGTTTTTGGATCACCCCTGACCCGTATCACAAAGATGACAACATCCAGATTGGGCGAGAGGTGAAAATCTCCTGCCAGGTGGAAGCCATCCCCTCAGAAGAGCTTACCTTCAGCTGGTTTAAAAACGGACGGCCCTTGCGAAGCTCTGAAAGGATGGTCATCACACAGACTGACCCCGACGTTTCACCTGGCACCACAAACCTGGACATTATTGACTTGAAATTCACTGACTTTGGGACATACACGTGTGTGGCATCTCTGAAGGGAGGTGGTATATCGGACATCAGCATCGATGTCAACATCTCCAGTAGCACAGGTAAGGAGGCCACCTTTGATATCAGTTTTACTTCAATATCACCAAGCTATGGCTTTCCTTTGCTCAGGGAATATATAAAGCACTTCTCACCATGAGGATATCCAAACAGACCCTAGATCAGGGGTTGAGTGGCTTTGGTTTAAGGACAGAAACCTGAATTTGTAGCATGTGGTGCTCTCTCCCAAGAACACACACGTATCTGATTAGCCCCAGGTGTGTCCTCTTCTACTCTCAGAAAAGTTATTCCTTAATATATTCCTTCCATAAAAGATCTTTGACCTCTAGTCATCCAGAGTCATGAAAGAACAGCAGGCAGGCAACTAGAAGGAGAAACAGGAGGGTGTTATGTGGAGCAAACTGAGTCCATCCAGCGACTTTGATCGAACAGCAAGTGCCAAGTGTGGGGGAAAGAGCTCTCTTTTCTCCAAGGCTCCGTGTTGCACGTTGGTGATTCGTGCTCCTCCCATCGACAGAAAGTTTATGGTCTCTGTTGCGTGTTTTTCCAGATCAGTGATTGAAACATCTCTCTGATGAGCCAGAGCCTTGGCTGTTACTGTGACTCATAATAAATACCTTAGGAATACCAGAGTAATTACCTGCTTTCTTTATCTTGTTGCTAATAGCTGCTTTGTAACCCATAGATTTCATGGACTTTCCCCTCCTAATAGTTGAATTTAATATCTGAGGTAGCCCAGGTTAATACAGTGAAATAGAAAACATTCTGAAGGCAGGAATTTTGTTTTCCTGCCAGGACGTAGTTACAACCCAAAAAACCATCAGAACAGAAGAGTTGTTGCTGGTTCATTTCTACAGAGAAGGATAAAAATAACACATTTCTGCTTTCAGGACAGTATTTTATGTTATAGAGGATGGGACAGGACAGTTGTGTTGTGTTCTGCTGTGTTCTGCTGTGTTTTGCTGTGTTTTGTTATTTAATGGAGAGGCAAATAGTGTCAGTATGAACCCTACGGTCCATCCTGTCTTTTATATGAGGGGTTGCTGCACTTCTCCTCAGCTGGTGGTTGTTATTCCCTGGAGTAAGGCATGCAGTGCACGCCGTTTACAAGTAGGACACCAAAGAACACACTCAAAACCATTTTTGTAGCACGGGAGGGAAATGTTTAGTAGAAATAATCTGACCCCCTTTTACCAAACACATTCAAGTATCTGCTTTTTTTGCCTTTTCACAAGGATTAAATGCATGTTTTTTGCATCAAAAGAGTATACCCACAGTTCTGTTCTCCAAATTCTACATCAGTAATACTTTGCAAGTACAAGTCACATCTAAACGATCTCTCTCAGAGTTTTTCTGGTAATTTTGGGGCTAGATTTTAATACATGAGCCCGCCCTCCATCTTCAGTATGATACTGGTACCATGGATCCCACTTGAGCACCATGGCTCTTCCGACACGAGACTGGAAGGTTTGCCCACTCAAAGGGTTCAGTGAAGAGTATTATGTACAAGAGGGAGATGAGACAGGGTTGGCCTGTAGTTTGGAACCCGGGAAGTAAAGGCATGGCATCGAGTTAGGGGCCACTTAAGCATAATGGACATGGGATTGGACAGGAGGAATCTAAGGGAACGGGCCAGTGTCACTTCACGGCCACTTTATTATCTTTGAAAACACATGGTGACCTAAGGAGATCCAACAAAGACTGGAAATATGAAAGTTTAGCTCACCTTCCAAGAGGGCAAGAAGGAAATGCTACTCTGCAGCAGGATTTACTGGGAAGGTGAGAGGCAATGGGCATGAGTTGAGGTGAGAAGTTCAGATTGGATATAAGGAGCAACTTTTTCCCCATGAAGACAATCCAAGTGGGAAACAGCAGTGTTGTGGGATCTTTACCCCAGCAGGTTTTGAAGATCTAACAAAGCCCTGAGTAGCCTGGTCTGACCTTCCAACTGGCCAAGCTTTGAGTTGTGGCTTGAAATAGAGACCTCCTGAGCTGTCTTCCAGCCTCCATTATCCCATGAAGACTGCAGGGACAGAAACACTAACCAACAGATCCGTGGACGGGGGAACAGCCTGTCTCTTGGCCAAAGGAAACACGGTCTTTAAGCTTATTAATGCACATCTTACTAAGAGGTAATGAACTGAGAAGATCAACCATAGGGTAAGGGCTGAGTTTGGCGAGATGGATGGCCATGGCATGCAGACTCTGTTACCTGCTTGCTAGGGTGAAGTGGACAGTGACGTTTGTGCAGCCACGCATTGCCCATCTGGAAGGCAGTAACCACTATATTATCTGTGCTTGCTGGGGGATCGTTTGGGAAATGGATGGGGTTTATTGGGAACATCCATTAGGCGCCTGTACCTCTAAGCTCGTCACAGTTCCTGCGGGCAGTGATGAATTATGCCAGCTCTTTAATTTGCTGTCCCGTAACGCTCAGGAACATCACAACGGGGGAAGAAAACCTCGCCTTTGGGATCAGCCTTATTTAACGTCTTAAAAGGAATTCTGCCCGTTTGTATGACTTCATTACCCGATCCAGTGGAAGCTGAAATAGTTTCAGTGTGCTTTTGAAGGTCATTACTGATTCATCAGGATTCATAACTGCTGCGGTAATTATGAACATAAGGCCCAGGCACAAGCGTGTTTTCCAAATGCCAGGACTTGCATGGGTGTATTAATACTGTGCTGTCTGTCTGTTTCCTGCTTTGGGGGAGAATTCTCTCTTCCTGAGGTGCAGGAGGTTCCTCCTGGAGCCACCAAGGGAGGCAGGAGGGGCTGTGTCACCCCGTAAAGAAGGAAGGAGATGGTTAGGTCTCCTCTGTCCCTTCAGCAGATTGGAAGGGGACACGTGGCAGTGCAAGGGACGTGCCAGCCTCTTGGCATACTTGGCATTGCACTTGTTTAGCAGCAATATTTTTTCCCTTGACATTTTGTACTTTCAGCAGGAAGGGCACAAATTTATGTCCTGAGTATCTTATATAAATGGACCTGAAGTAATCCCTTAGCAGCCTCCCCCCGACCCCGCCGTGTCCATAAAGTAGGTCACTGAATAGTTGGAAATGAAGCCTCAAATGTTGGATTTTTGCCCTATAAAAGCCCTGTCATCCAGAAAACCAACCCTGGGCAAATGGTACGGAAAGACAGGATGTTTGTGCACGTGTCACAGGGAATCTGAAGGCAGGAGAGGTTGAAACAGCAGCAGCCTCTCCCAGTAAAGCAGGCTCATGGTAAGAAAGAATAGAGAGGTGGGTCAGGAGAGAGTGTTAATCTTGCTAAGAAATCTTTTCCTCTGCTTAAATATTGTATTCAAAGCAGGAAAAATAAGGCTTTAGGTGAAGTTATGGCCTGCTCTACTCAGTGTGGGTTCTTCCACTGTCTTTCTCCCCCTAAAACCAGTATTGGTGCAGTAAGATAAGTAACATCTGTCACTTCTGGCTCCTTCTCCTTTTGTTTTCCCCCTGGATGTACTATTGTGCAGTGAAGTGAGTTTATTACTTCAAGGCGGGGGTATTTTCCTTTCCTCTCTGGCTGCACTGCCCTGGACTGCTCCTAGAAGGGCAGGGTGGGAGGAGATGGCTGATGCTCTTGGGCTGGAGGTGGTGGTGATCCTTTCCTTAGAGAGTCCTTTCTGCTGTTTTGCTCCCACTCAGTGTGGGCACAACTAGTTGTCCTACATGGGAAATACATCAACCAAATTCTTCATCTCTGGGCGAAGCCAAACACAGGCTGAGAGTGTACCACCACCCTGGGGTAGGTGCATACCAGAGGAAGACATGGACTTGGGTGGGCTGGTGGCCTCCAGATCTCCTGTTCCACATTCGAGGCCAGTCATATCGATAGATTGATTGAGTTCTACATAAGTGCTGCCAGAGACAGGCAGAGAAATTCCTGATTAACCAGTATCTATGAGGCCGTGTATCCTCCCTGCAGTATGACGAGGGGGGTTCCCTGTTAAGCTAATCAGCTATCTATTAAATAATGAATTAATTAAACGTCGAGGCTGATGATGTGTTAGGACATGTGGCCTTGATCTGCTCGTGAAATCTGTGTCCTCTGGTCATTTTGTTCCTCCTGTGAACTACATAAAAGAGACCTTAATTTCTGTTGTAAATGTTTATTAAAATCACAGTACTGCCTCTTTGCATAATGAAAAAATGCTTTTTGTGAGATAATTAAGGGTCCAATTAAGATATTTGTAAACCTTAAGCACTGTCCAAAGTGATCATTCACAGGCAACCCTGAGACATGCTAGAAAATAGACAGACATTTCATTATTGCAGTAAATTGATTATTTTTGTGAGCCATTATTGTCGGAGTTTATCTTTGAAAGGAAGAGGTGAACAGAAGGGACAGATAAATGCTGGATTTTTTTTTCAAAAGCTTTTCTTTTATGGTTCTATTTTAGTACTTAACGTGCAGAGATTTTTCTTGTTAATCCCATCTCTGGGAGCAGCCGTCCCTTCCCAGGGCTGGCCGAGCTGCTCAGCTGCAGGGAAGGGGACGAGAACGGGCCATCTCCTGCTCTGCACCCTCTTCCCCTTCCCTGTGGGAAATCTGGTTTCTCCAGGACACGTTCACCCACTGGGGATTGGCTCCAGCTGCTTTTCTGGGAGCAGACACCTTCTTTAGCCATCACGTATTGTGGGCTCTCTTTATTCTTCTCCAGAGGGCCCTGGAGTCGGCTCATCATCTCGCCTTGCATGTGGCTCGTGGAGCTCCTCAGCATGACTCCTGTGAGATCACTGAAAGCTAATTTGGCTAATTCACCACTGGCTGTGTGTGTTCTGGGTTTCAAATGGGCCTCTTCGGAGCCTGACTGGGGAGTCAGGTGGTGTTTTAAGGCATTGAAAGTACATTGAGGTGTAAGAACTGATTGTGGAATTATTTCTCCTGTCTAAGGAGATCTCTTACACAAGCCCCCACCATGAGCTCTTGATGTTGATGTTTTCTCTTGCAATTAGAAGTGGTTTGTGCCCAGGAGAAAGCCGTGATTCCTCTGCTTTGTGTATGGGCAGGACAGCCCACGGGCAAGCAGAGCAAAGTGAAATCAAGGCATGATTTCCTTACAGGTCACTCAATTTGCCTTCCCACACGACGAGCGAGAGAGATCCTCTTTCATGCTGAGGAAAGGCCACGGAAAGGTGAAAGTGAATTCTCTGCTTTTCCAATAGTTTGGCTGGATCAGCAGTTTCCCCCAGGGCTCTTTGCTCTCCTCTGCAGACCCTTTCAGCCTGTGCTCTCCCCAGTATTCCCCAACATTTCTTTTAAAAAAACCACTCCACAGATTAAGGGTACACAGAGCAGTTTTGGTCTGTTTACAGAAATGTCTGGAGAACCTGAATACTTTTCACTTGCTGCCCTTCCAAGGCTAAACGGTCTTGCTCAAATCCCTTTTGTACACCAGCTCGGGTTCCTGTACCAAAGCTGTCTGCCCTGGCTTACAAAACCCCTTCATCATGTAAGGAATATGACTCATGAATAGGGACCAAAACGCCTGTCTCTGGCAGAGGGTGATTAATACTAGAGATCCAGACCTTCAAACTCATAAATATTAGAGAAGGAGGATGGGCAAATAATTTCACCTCTATCTCCCAGGCAGTGCTGTGCAGATTCTTCACTAGTCCTTATCCAGCCTGACTTTAAAGTGACTCCCAACACTTCTTCTGGGAGATTATCTCCGAGTAATCTCTGGTATGGATTAGTACTTGATACGCAGCTCAAATACTCCTTTACTCCACTTTATCCTATAATTACTGGTTATTGTAATTAGCCCGTTCTAAGCAGCCTGATCACAGTAGCCCACAGCTCCTCCTGGCCCACAGCCTTGCCATCACTGGTGAGACAGAGTCACTGGTCGGGGTCACAGCTTTCCTTTCTGCTCGTTTAAGGAAATGCTGAAGTGACAGTAGCCCTTACTTCCCCTGTGCCACCTGTAATCCCCAGTGAAGGGCTCGTGAGTCGTGCTGTCCCCTCCCAAGCCTACCATGGGTTACCACCTCCAGGGCCTCCTTGTCCATCCCATGCTGATCATCCTCTGCCCCTTTGAATGATTTCTGTGGAAGCAGATTCTTGCTTCCGCCGTTGCCTCTTTGGCAATCAGTCAAGCTGTCTGGAGGTTCACAATAGGGACAGGAACTCGACCTGTCAGGATTTCCAAGATCTAGAGTAGACTTAGGACTAGACTGTGTCTATCCAGAATATTTGGCTCATGCATTTTGGCTTGTTCTTTGAAATAACTACTTTGATCCTGTCCCATTCTCCTATAGACACAACAACTGGGCTGGATTGAGGATCCTGTAGAATTACCGTAGGACTCCCACAGGAGATCAAACAGAAGGGTCTGGTTTGATTTCCAGCCTCCAGTGTCAGACAGACACGTCTGCCCAGGGAGCAGTTTAACACAAAATAAATAGATAAATAAATAAAAGCAGGACAAGAATACAGTGACACCTTCTGCCATCTGACCTCCTGGTGAGTCAGCGGCTCGCAGAGGCAAAGGTTGTCTCAGACTATTTTATTTAAGAGCCAGGAGTAGACACATATCAACAGTGTCCCTCTTCTTCCTGTGCCTCTGCCCGTTTCAAAGGATAATAATGTGTGCTTTTAAAGTAGGTGCTACTTTAGTGTTACCGACGCTTTTGTTTTTCAAGTGATAACCCTCTACTTTAGGAAGCAGATTTAAGTGCTAAGAGTATTAACTTACATTTTTTTTAAGCCTCTTGCTGCATGAACAGGGCCATGTTTGTTGTTTCAGACGCAGGGTTTAGCCAATTTGTTATTCTGCACAAGCAGGAGCAAGGTTGACCTTTATCTGCAGCAGATGAGGAAGCTGGTGCTGCAGGAGACATGCTGATGGCTGAACCCCTCCGAGACCTTGCTTGTGCCACAGCAGCACCTGCTGGGAGAAGGAGGCTGGCACAGCTGGTGGCACCCTGGCACAGCTGGAAATAGCCCAACATAGCCAAGCAGCATCCTGACACAGCTGGCAGTACCCTGGCACCTTGGCTCTTGGACCTTTGCTCATGTGCTTCAGCTTCTCCACCCACCTTTGCTTGTTCATCTTTGCCTGTGCACCCTTCTTCAGGCATGCTTGCTTCTAGGAACAGGCACTAGGACAGGAGGAAACGGCCTCGGGGCCAGGGGAGGTTTAGCATGGATATTAGGAAAAATTTCTTCACTGCAAAGGGTTGTCAAACGTTGGAACAGGCTTCCCAGGGGAGTGGTGGAGCCACCATCCCTGGGGGGATTTAAATGAAATGTGGATATACATTTCTTAGGCTGGACATTAAGAAAGACTTCTTTCCCAAAAGAGTGGTCAGAGCCTGGAATGGGCTGCCCAGGGATGGGGTGGAGTCCCCATCCCTGGATGTGTTTGAGAGTGGATGAGATGTGGTGTTGGGGGATCTGGTGTAGGGGAGAACTTGTGGAGTGGGGTTGACGGCTGGACTCGATGATCCCAAGGGTCTCTTCCAACCTGAATGATTCTAGGATTCTATATGGGACTGAGGGACATGGCTTAGTGGTGGGCTTGGCAGTGTTAGGTTAATATTTGGACTTGATCTTAAGGGTCTCTTGCAACATACGTCTTGGAATGGTTTGGGTTGGAAGGGAACTTTAAAGGCCATCTTGTCAACCCCCCCTGCCATGAGCAGGGACATCTTTGGGTAGACCAGGTTGCTCAGAACCCCTCCCTTTCCCTTCCCCTTCCCATTTCTCTCTGGGCATTGCATTGTTTTTGAGTTTTTTATGACCTTTTTTTAGGTTTATTGCTTATGAAAACAAGTCATACGTGATCAGGCTGCCAGTGCCTGTCAGTTGGTGTAAGCAATTCTCCCCCACACCCCCCCACACCTCCCCGATATTTTTTGACCCTGTAGCTAGTTTAAGCCAAACTTGACAGCAGAATAGACATCTCAGAGCTAATTAAGTACCTGCAAGTTTGTGAAAATAAATAGATGGGTATAAAAAAGAGAAACCCTACCAAAAGCCCTCAGTGCTGTCCTTCTTCCTAATGAGACAGTGGAGAATCAGCCCTTGAATTAAGGGGGACCCATTGCTGTGACAGAGATCAAGAGATACTTTGTGGGAGCTCACGATCTTGGGCACCGTCAGTCAGATGTGACACTTGAAAGCTGCAGCCAGGCTTCTTATTTATGGCATTGCCCATGAAATTATTTGTTTTAATGGATGGCTTCATCCCTCCTCTCTCCTTCTCTGTTTCCAGGAACAAGAGCATTAATAAATACAGTAAAGCATAATAATATATTGGCCAGCTTGCAGCGTGACAGATAGTGGTTGTGTTGCAAACCGCCCCAGGAGATGATGAGTCAGGGTATTTTAAGGTATCTTTCCATCTGGGGTACAGATACAGCCTCTTACTGGCCTGCCTGTACACCTCGCAGTCTATGGGCCTTATCTTGGCCGTCTGCAGGTTTTGCAGTGCTGTTATCACTGCTTTTTAGAAAGAAAACTAAGTTAAAGGGAGGGTGAAATACTTGCTCACAGTTGCACAGGACCTTTCTTGCATGCTTTTTTTCTTTCCTTTTTTTTCTTCCCAAAGATGCATGTACTGAGCCATTCACTCTGCTTCCTCTCAAGTGCCTGCAGAAGCAGCATGTGACCAGGAGAAATACAGTGTATTTTTTCTGTTTTCTTCCTCATATGATTCACAGTTTGCTCTGAGTGTACAAATATCTGAATTTTCCCTGCCTCTTGGTCTGAGATACTGTTTCTTGCAGCCAAGCACCTTCCCACAGCTGGCGCTCAGGGCTGGTGCCCTCCTGCATCCCCAGCACCAGCTTCATGGGAAGCAAGTCTTCATGAGCCCCTGGTTGCACTCATACATCTGTGCCCCCCTTCCTCTCTTGGTCCACCTCATGGATACTCTAAATCCCTTTCCCCTTCTTCCCCTTCCCCTCTTCCCCTTCCCCTTCTTCCCCTTCCCCATCGCCTTCCCCGCCTTCCCC
>VZTM01001332.1:107419-133065 GCA_013400555.1 Jacana jacana
TTCCCTTTCTTCCCCTTCCCGTTCCCTTTCTTCCCCTTCCCGTTCCCTTTCTTCCCCTTCCCCCTTTATTCCTCCCCTGATCAGTTTAGTGGAGGATCTTCTCAAAACAAAGAGACCGTTGTGGATGCTGGGGAACAGCCCCTCGATTTATTGATATTCCTCTCCTGTTTCAAGTCCAAGGTTGGGTCAGCCTCCACGTATGAAGCTGACTTTGCTGCCTCGTCTCTCATTATTTTGTCTCTCTTCCATCATGCGTTGCCTTCACAGGCAGCGTTGGCACGGGACCACTCACTGTGCTGAAGGCAAGTCTTGCTCCAGCCTCAGTGCCTGAGATGAGAAGTTACCGCCCTTGTTCCAGCCAGAGTTGGGGGATGCTCTGACAGGCTGAGAGAATTGAGGAGGGGTCAGCCTGGAGAAGAGAAGGCTCCAGGGAGACCTTAGAGCCCCTACCCCCCCTAAAGGGGCTCCAAGAAAGCTGAGGAGGGACTCTTGATTAGGGAGGGGAGCCATAGGATGAGGGGAAAGGGTTTGACACTGACAGAGGGGAGATGGAGCTGAGATGTGGGGAAGAACTTCTTTGGTGTGAGGGTGGTGAGAGCCTGGCCCAGGTTGCCCAGAGAAGCTGTGGCTGCCCCATCCCTGGAGGGGTTCAAGGCCAGGTTGGATGTGGTCTTGGAGCAACCTGGTGTGGTGGGAGGTGTCTCTGCCCAGGGCAGGGGCTGGGAATGGATGGGCTTTAAGGTGCCTTCCAACCCAAACCATTCTGTGACTCTATGATTTCTGAGTCTAAGGCAGAGTGTGATTTTATAGTCACGACCTGTTGTTCTGATGTCAGTCTGGAAAGGATGGAGTCTGGAAGAGGCTGCCAGCACGTGCCCAGAAACAGGTCTACGCAAACAGCCACCAAAGGGAAAACTCATGTCCTGGCCACCTCTGGACTGTGGCATTGCAAGCAGAGCTGTAGGTAGTGCTGTAGGCTGGTACCTGGTGGGTAGCAGACCTTTTCCTTCTTGACAGCAGGTATTTTGTTTGAGGGCTGTGACCCCATGGTCT
Source organism: Jacana jacana (assembly GCA_013400555.1). Lineage (NCBI taxonomy): Eukaryota > Metazoa > Chordata > Aves > Charadriiformes > Jacanidae > Jacana > Jacana jacana. Next base: position 108,473 of record VZTM01001332.1, read on the forward strand.
TGGCCTCACGGTTCTCACGGTCAGTGAATCCCTGAGACGGGAGAAGGTTGTGGTTCCTCAGGGCAGCTGGAGGTGCCAGAGCAGCAGGGAGGGAAAGGGGAGTGACGGGGGAGCCCACAGCATCTGTTCTAACTGGGACATGTTCTGGTCAAAGCACATTCACAGTCGGGAGGAGAAGCCCTGCTCAGGGCAGAGGGGACAAAACAAGTGTTATTTGACCTAAACTGAGAAGCCACAAGCCAGGTGAGCTGGAAGAATCATTTGGAAGGAAGCTCCTTTCTGCAGGCAGGCACTGCAGAGTGGGCTTTCCAACCTTCCTCTCTAAACTGCATTTTCCTTCTTCCAGCGGTATCTTTTTCCCCAGTTGAGTCTGTGCTTTCATGGAGCGTTGCTTTAGGAAGTGGCTGTTTAGTACCTGTTTGATGTGCCCACGTTCGGGAGAGAAGGTGGAGGAGTCCCACGACAAGCACCCAGCTGGTATGTGTCCAGCTCAAATACCATGTACTTCACAGCAGAAGTGTGGGAAGTAGAACTGAGAGAGAGGGAAGGGCACATGCTCGTGGAGAAGCGCCATCAGAAAAGCTCAGAGAACACCTAAGCAACTAATCTGCTCCTTCTGTCGCATCCCTTGCCGCCTTCATCTCCCTTTCCCCTCTGTATTTTCTCTCTGAGCTCTGACACAAGGGTTTTCATGGCTTTGTATTGTCCTTCCTTCACTGGGGTGGACCATCTTGTGTCCCACAGCCCTTCCTCACCAGGGGTTTTAGGGCATTTTCAGGGGATGGTTCTGCTCTGGGCTCCCCCACCTGAGTCATCCAGGTCTCCTGGGTGCTGGCCTGTGCTCAGGACCCGCTATGGCACATGTAGGCATATGTGAAAAGTAAGAATGTTTTATTAATGTTGGGAATGTTTTATTAAGCAGTCTTTATCTTTTATCTTTTTGGTTTCTTCCCATCTGTTTTTTGAAGTATAAAATAACTGTTACTTTCCTGTGGAAAAAGTTAGTTCCACTTTTGCCTGTCCCACCAGATTCTGAGGGAGTGTTGAAAGTCTTCAAAACAGCTGAGAACAGCATTTTGCTCCCTCTGAAAGCCCCCAGTTTGAAGTCTGATTCTGAGCAGGCTTGTCAGGTCTGGAGACACAGGGTAGATCCCGGGAGAGAACTGGAACTGTTTCTCACTGGTACAAGTCTGTTGTTTCTGACTCTGGGGACCTGAAAAATAGCCTTTGATTCTTTTTTCCTGCAGACAGGAGTTACGGTACAGGCTGTATTTTGTCAGTCCTGGCTTCCAAGGGAAGTAGTTGAGGGCAGGAGAATGTGGAGAGGTAACGCTTCGTGGAGGCACCATTTCGGATCAGAAAGCATCTCTCTACCTGATGGAGAAGAGAAGACCCACAAGGGCAGCTGGGTTTTCAGAAGGCACAAAAGGAAAGAGAGGGTGGGCAGTGCAAAAATTGGGCTTTTCCATGTCTTTGTGGTACCTGCCCACCCCCTAAGCAAGGGTCTGGGGTGTGGAAGGCACCATGTGTGATCTGGAGATCACAGGCAGCTTCAGAGATCTTTGGGTTGCACCAGGAGAGGAGTAAGAGAATGGACTAATGGTGGAACCTCACCTTGGATGCCCATCAGGGAGACACTGATGCCTTTGCCAGGGGTGCCATGGCATTTCTGTTCTGATCAAGCACCTTGCACGTCTCTTCTGTGGCAAGTGGGCTTCGCTGCTGAGGACCAGTGATTCAGAGCAGTGGCTGAAAATTCAAGGGGAGCACTGGGGACAATTAGAAAATCTTCTTCTTGCAAGACTGGAAAGGAGGAAGGATGGGTCCTTGGCCATCACCAGCCCACCCTATGGCACTGCTGGGTGTTCCTGCTCCACAGGGATGTCTGACTCCTGCTGGGACCAGTTGTTCACATACACCTTCCACATCCGTTAGCACAAAACTCTATGAAAAACTGCCTTGTTAACAGATCTGCAGTGATCGAAAGTCACCAACTACGTTTCGGTTTCAGGTCTTGAATTGTGAGCTGATTTCTGAATTGGCACGATTCTTCTTCGTGGCCCAGCTGTTGGGAGCTGGATAAAATCAGCAGCCAGTCTGTTATTAGATAAAGTACTGGCTGTGACTGGTGGTCTGAATGCACTGGCGAAAGCCCTGGTACAGAGCACTGGCAGGTCAGAGATGCCCAGGGAGGCAAATAAGTATCGTAGAAGGGGCTGTTAAATCTTCCATTGACCACTTCAAGCAGCTGAGCACCTTCTCTCATAACAGCATTTCACAGTCTTGCGTGGTGTAGCTGTAGGACAAGGGGGAATGGTTTTAAACAGAAAGAGGAGAGATTTAGAGAAGATGCTAGGAATAAATTCTTTAGTGTGAGGGTGGTGAGAGCCTGGCCCAGGTTGCCCAGAGAGGCTGTCATCCCTGGAGGACATCCTCCATTCCTTGAGGGGTTCAAGGCCAGGCTGGATGGGGCTTGGAGCAACCTGGTCTGGTGGGAGGTGTCCCTGCCCATGGCAGGCAGGTTGGAATTGGGTGAGCTTTAAGGTCCCTTCCAACCCAAACCATCCAATGATTCTGCGTAGTCACTGTGCAGTGCTGTGCCTAATTTAATTCTTCATATATATTTATAACTGTACAAGCAAAAAAGCCACCTTTCTAGTCTCTGTCATGCTAATTGTTGAACCATCTCTTTTTCTCTTTTGAAGTCCCACCCAATTTGACGGTTCCTCAAGAAAAGAGTCCCCTGGTGACCCGGGAAGGGGACACAATCGAGCTGCAGTGCCAGGTGACAGGGAAGCCCAAGCCCATCATCCTCTGGTCCCGGGCGGACAAGGAGGTGGCGATGCCCGACGGGGCCATGCAGACGGAGAGCTACGACGGGATCCTGAGGATAGTGAATGTCTCCAGGGAGATGACGGGAACCTACAGGTGCCAGACCAGCCAGTACAATGGGTTTAATGTGAAGCCCAGAGAAGCTTTGGTACAGCTCATTGTACAGTGTAAGTAGACCCTTATTTTTTTTCCCATGTTGAGTTTTTGCTGAGAAAAAGTTGTGCTGAGCAAAAGAAGTTATTTCTCCCCTAAATGCACAGCAGCAAGAGTATTGTGATGGTACAGGTTCGATGCTGTGTCGTTTGGCTCTGAGGTTCCCTGAATCCACTCGCTGGAGTAAGTACAGAGGAGGGACACGAAACTAGTGAGAGGCCTGGAGGATAAGTCTACGAGGATCGATTGAGGGAGTTGGGATTGTTTAGTTTGAGGAAGAGGAGGCTGAGGGGAGACCTCATCCCTCTCTACAACTGCTTGAAAGGGCATTGCAGAGAGGTTGGTGCTGGTCTCTTCTCAGGGGCAATGAGCGATAGAAGGAGAGGGAATGGCTGCAAGCTGCAGCAGGGTAGGGTTAGGCTGGACATGAGGAAAAAGTTTTTCCCAGAGAGAGTGGTCAGTCAGTGGAATCAGCTGCCCAGGGAGGTGGTGGAGTCCCCATCCCTGACTGTGTTTCAGAGTAGATTGGATGTGGTGTTGAGGGCTCTGGTGTAGGGGAGAACTTGTAGAGTAGGGCTGATGGTTGGACTTGATCCCAAGGGTCTCTTCCAACCTAAATGATTCTAGGATTCTAATGTAAACAGAGAGCAACAATGATATTGGAGTCCCATTTTATTTATTTATTTATTTATTTTAAAGTGTGAGGCAATCATTGTTTTCCCAATATCTGGCTTTACATTTCTTGACACGGGGACAAGCACACGAGACAGAAGGGCATGTTGTTGAAAAGGCTGATCTGAAACTGATCTCATTTGTTGATACTTTCTAAAACAAGGAGGAAAAATAAAAACCAGAGGGAAAGAGCTAAAGAGCTGTTCCTTCTCAGCTGATCTGTATGCAGATGTGCACAGTCTGCTCTGACTCGGAATGTGAGCCGTCGGCATCAGTAATGGGAAGGAAAACATAACAAGAAATCAATTATTTTGGAAACGCTCAGCGTTTATTGTTGGCAAATGAAAAGTCCGGTTTGATGTGGTTTATGGGAAATAATGAGCCGTTCTTTGTTGCTGTGTGTCTGATAAAGATGTTCACTGAATGACTTCTGTGTGTCTGCTGTATTGCTGGTACTTCTTTTCACTTTTTTTTTATGAAGTGACTTGTGCAGCCCTCATTTATTCTGGTTTCAGATGCCCAAATATTGTGGCAGATTTGCTTTTTAGCAGCGTTCTGTGCTCAGCAAAACTGACCTCTTTTGGGGCCTCCAGGGAGAAGATGCTGTGATGTACATAGTTATTATTAATAATCAACTGATTTGTTTTTTCCAAGGTCTGTTGTATAACAAATTATTTATGCACTTGATTACATGTTGTGGTGCTGCAGCGCTTTCATCAGAGCTATTTACTGGTGTTGCTGGCACAGCTTTTTTATCCAAACGTGCTGCTGTCCCAGCACGTGGATTAATGACACCAGGGGCCTTCTCAGAGTTAAGCCTTTCAGGGAAGCTAGAATCTTCTTTCTTGGGCTTCTCCTGGTTGTGGGTTCATCTGCATTAGGGACTGACTTCATCCCACCTCATGTATCTAAATTAGGAGCAGAGAGGTCTGTGGCTCCATCTCCAGAGATTGCAGGAAATGGCTTGGACCTTAGATCATTCCATTGGAGAAGTCTGTCTTTTCCTATGGAAGGGTCATGGGGGGATTGGTCTCCTACAGATGGGAGTTTTAAAGCATGTGGATTGTTGTAGGGAAGACTGGCTCCTGTACGGATGGGCTGGACCAGCCTGCTGTGATTCAGAGCTGTGGTAGCACCGGGAAGCCCTTGCTGACACAGGAGTTTTCAGTGATGTCATTATTACTCAGATGGTGATTATTCTGGTGATGGTGTTTGTGGGACTACTGATGACACACAGCTTCTCTTTCAGACCTCCTACAGCCAGCCTTCGTCATTTTAGGTGCTTATTTAGCAGAAAAGGTGATTTACAGGAGGTAAATGCCATGAAAAGGTGGAAGTTGAAAGACATGGAAGGGTTGGAATGTAGGATCCGTGGATGGTGTCCTAACTCTGTCCTGTAACTGGACATGCCACCACGGCACAGGTCATTGTCAGGGCTGATGGAGCTGGTGGTACCGTGTCCTGGGCCCTTGGAGTGCGAACGGTGCAGGAGAGGAGGGGTCAGTGCTGGAGAAAACGCAGAGACCAGCAGCACAAAACCATTGTAGGGCTTTTGAGTTGCTGCAGATCATCAGGTTGTATGTACAGAGGAGGGATGTGGTATGTTTTGGTTGCCACAACTTTGCCGGGACGTGCCTTTGGTATCCATTGCGAACATTAAAACCACAAGAAAGGATTTCTCTGTATACAGTTGTGAAGTAAAGGAAACCAGGGTTGTGAAAACTCCTTGTGATACTCCCCAGGCTGTTGCTCTTGGGACACTGGGTTGGGACAGGTCATAGAAATGGTTGACTAAGACTCGTTCCTCAGAGAGTAGCAGTGATGGGTGAAAAAGGTGATAATGTGTAAGACTTTTTAATAGCTTGGACTAAAGATTGGCCGGTTGTGGTGTTGCAGGCCTTGATGACCTTCAACAGCAGGGAGGAAACTTGAATGATAAACTCAGTAAGAGCTGATCCGTAGAGTCCCCTGCGAATCTGTGAGCAAGAACTGCTGTACAATCAGTGGAACAATGGTCCTCATGAATGAGAAGGATGGAAAGTGGCTTCTTTCCCCTTTTCTGTCACTGATCTGCTGTGAGAACGAGAAGATATATTGTTTTCTGGCCTCTAGATTAGCCATTTAGCTTATATTCTCTTTTTGTCGGTGTATGTCATCTTTTCCATCCATCCCATCCATCTTTTCCCTGGGGTCCACACAGATCCCAGTGTAGTTATTAAAACATCCTGGTTTGGGTTGGTGGCGATGATGTGTGGATGATGGAGATGGGGATGATGGAGGCTTCTACACATAATTCAGTTGATGTACAGATATGTGTGAGGAGGGTGTTCCCAATAAAGCAAGACCTACCTCTGGAGGTAGATCCTCTCCAGCATTTACAACCTGCAAACCCACAAAGTAACAGCCAGGCCAAGCTGGATGTCCCATCCCCAGTGCCCAGACTTTCTCATCTCAATCCTTGGGAGTGTTATCAGCCCAGAAAGAGCTCTGTTTTGAGTGTTTTTCGAGTAATAAAGGTAATTTTCAGCTTTACTTGCTTTCCTCAGAAGCTCAGGTCCCTGGGGGATACTGAAAGAACAGGTATTCAGAAGCCCACTTGATGTGGGTCTTTATAAACGCTGTGATGTGTCCCACATATTGCCCTGGAAAGCTTTATTTCAGGTCTTTTGCAGCCATAGAAACTCTCCTATTTATCCATCGAGCTCTGCATCGTTTACCCTGGTCACCATTTCAGAGCTTTTAAGTGGATGCTGTTATTTCAGGGAGGTAAATGTGTTTCGTGTTAGAGGAAGGGAGAGTTGAGTCTGGGTCTTGGGGACCATCTCCCAGGTTGTGGATGGGGACTTCCAAAGGCTGGTGGATGCACTGCTGTTATTGTGCAGTGATTTACTGGTGGGAAAAAAAAAGCCTCTGTTTTCCTGTATTTTTAGTGCTGCCTTAGATGCAGTGATTCTTTCACATATTCTGAAGGAGATGAGAGACACAACTTGAAAATGGTTATAATAAGCAGGAGGATAACAGGTATTTACAGGCAATTTTTCTTTAATCTGTTCTTGTTTAGAGTTCTACTCACTGTACTCAGATCCTGGCAAGTGGCAATTTGGAGACAGATGGACAAAGCAGAAATTATGCGATCCCTTTGATTATCCTTGTGGTGGGAGAAGAGCCCGTGAGTTCCTATCGACTCCGGCACCCTTCCCACAACTGGCATAGCATTTACTCAATTGTCCCAAAAAGCAGTTCTTGGTGGTATTTTTGTAATGTTTATTTTAGATGCTTCTGTCAGTTACAAACAGGGAAAAGCATTTAGTGAAACGCTTTTATTTCTGTAATAGCTGGTGGATTTCAGTTTTGTATGTGAAGTGTGGGTGTGTGAGCAGGAAGGTTCATGGACGTTGATAGCCGGGGACATTCCCATTCTTTGGGGTGTCAAAGGGCTCCTGCTTGGTGGGAGTGGGACTTTCTGTCTCACCAATGTGGTCTATTACTCTATTTTGTTCCACAGGGCAAGTTTTTGGGGGGATCTATTGGTCTAGGTCATATCCCTTGGTTCAAACTAAAGAAAAAGTAAGGATAAATTCAAAGAGAAAGACATTTTTTTAGATTTGACTCACTCTCAGTTTATCTGACCAGTTTTAACAGTTTTTCTCTTCCTCTCCTGTCTTTTCCCCTTCCATCCCTTTAATCCCATGCTCAGAGATGTCAGGATCCCAGACTGGGAGCTGTCTTGGAAAATGACTGGTTCCTAAGCATTGTCACAGCATGGCCTCAACCTTTGGTTTAAGACTTTTGTTTTTTTCATGTTTACCATTAAAAATTCTCATGGGAAAATACAAAGACACCATGGGAAGCCAAAAGCAGAGGAAGACTCATCTCTCTTAGCCCAGCTCTGTTGGAGGAGACGTGATCAGTGTGATTTTCAGTGGACTTTGAGTCACGTGATCCTTATCGTGACCTGAAGGGATTACTCAATTGGAAATTACAGCAAAGATTTGTGTTTTCAGGTCTAATAGCAGGCCTTGGAGAGGAACTGAACTGAAGATTTTAATCCCTTGAACGTTAGGTGCCTGCGCTCCCCGCATGGCTATGGAAAGCGAAGCATCCACTGAAAGGAGCAGAGTCTGTCCTAAGGAAAGAGTCTGGGATGTTTTCCCTTTGTTCCAGTTCCCCATCTGTAAAATAGAGACACCAGTTCTCACCCTAGAGGTTTGGCAAGATTCTGAGGCTGCTGTAGTAATGAAAGACATGCGATATCTGATTTGATCAATAAACCTTTGCTTATTGCTATCATTATCCTTCACTGTCTTCTCTCAGGTGTGTTGGCACTCAGCACAAGCTCTGGGCTTTACTGGCTTTGATCTTTATTGTGTGGCAGTTTTTGTGAGCTCTGCTGGCTTTTCTCAGAGAGATTAGTTCAGATTGTGGAAGTACAGCACCAGCAGCAAGAAGAGCTGAATACCTGGGGTGGGATATGGGGACCGTTGTTACTGTAGTGTCCACCACCCATGGGAGATAGGAAAGACCTCTAGGGAAAGAAGGAGAGTAAAAGACCCTCCCCCCTTCTTTGCCTTCCACTCAAGAAGAAAAGGCTGAAACTAGTCATGATGCTAGGGAAAGAGCTGAGGGAGATAGAATCATAGAAGGGTTAGAGTTGGAAGGGACCTTAAAGATTATCTACATCCACAGCTTCACTGGGCAACCTAAGCTAGTGTCTCACCACCCTCATAAAGAAGATTTTCTTCCTGATATCCAATCCAAATCTTCCCTCTTACAGTTTAAAATCATTAGCCCTCATCCTATGGCTCCCCTCCCTGATCAAGAGTTGCTCCCCAGCTTTCCTGTAGACTCCCTTCAGGTACTGGAAAGCCATTATAAGGTCTCCCTGGAGCCTTCGCTTCTCCAGGCTGAACAAGCCCAACTCTCTCAGTCTGTCTTCATAGGAGAGATGCTCCAGCCCTCTGATTATTTTTGTGGTCCTCTGTTGACGGTGAGACACTGGCCCAGATTGCCCAGAGAAGCGGCGGATGCCCCATTTCTGGAGATGTTCAAGACCAGGTTGGATGGGGCTTTGAGCAGCCTGGGCTGGTGGGAGGTGTCCCTGCTCATGGCAAGAGGGCTGGAACTTGGTGATCTCCAAGATCCCTTCGACTCTAACCATCCTATGTTTCTATGATCAGCAGAACCTTCTCTGTGAAGTTCTAGACACGTGCTCCTGAAGGTGGCTCGTCCCAGTTCAGCTGGAGGAGAAGGGTACTAAGAAACACAAGGAGAAAATGGGAATTCTGTGCAGGGACAACGCAAACTTTGATACCTAAAAGTTAAGATAAATAAATAAAGGCATGCCTGCTGTTGGCAGACAGGATGCAATCCAGCAATAACTTAAATGCGCCGCTTTTACTGCGGGAAGAGAATGCTCAGGAAATAAAAATGCCATCAGGTACAATATAATCAAGTGTTCACAGGGTGTACCTTAGCAAGCCACGAGCAGAGGAAGGACAGCATCGTTTGTCAGGGTGGGCACTGCTGCTGGCGTTCTGCAGGCTCTGGTTTTACTTGGGCGCTACATAAAATACTGTTTATAATATAAACTGTTTGCCAAATGCATTGGTCTCCAAGTACTTGTAAAGGCTCCTAAAACACCAGAGATATTTCACAGTAGCCTGCTTGGCAGAGTAGCCAGCCACGTTGTGATACCCTGAACTTCCCTTTCAGCTCGAGTTCCAGTTTGCGTGTGTCAGTCCTACCCGGTAATAAATTCCAAACAACTAATGAAATCGTGCTGAAGGGGGACATTCTTCAGGGATTATACTTGAAATGGAAGGAACTTAATTAGTAAGAAATACAAGGCTGAATTAGGATCTCAGGTGCATCGTTCAAATCTGGAGTGTATGTATCGGTGGGGCATAAATTAGTTGTTTGGGTTTTACGTGGGCGGGAGAGGGTTCAGAGCTGGGTCTGCTTTGGTGGTCCAGGGGTTATTTGCAGCTGAGGGTGGGGAAAAAAATACTCTTTTGTGCTTCAGACAGACAATTTGGCAGCACAGAAAAATTGCCACGTGTATTCTGTGACTGTCTAAATATGTGCCTGATGAAATATTTATATGTAAATATTGTGTATTATATCAATAATGAAATAAAAGGTTGTTGCAAAAGAACAGATTGAAGCATTCTCCAACCAAAACAGAACTGGAATTACTGAGCTTAAAACTCATGGAGATCTAGGAAAGTAATTATGAGAAACTTTTTAACAGGTAGAATGGATGATCCCTGCAGTAATTTGTTGGGAGAAATACAGACCCTTGAGTCCTGGGTTGGGGTTTAGTTGAAGCTTGGAGTGGGGATGGATGGGAGTAGGGACAGGGACCAGGGTCACTGCTCTGCTTTGGAGATGGTCAAAGTCAGATTCAGCTCCAGAGATGAGCTGAATTGGTAATTCCCAGCAACATGATGAGAGCTGGGAGATTTCACGGGGATTTTTGCCCTCCAAGTTCTTCATTCCTATCACTGGGCAGAGCCAGGCCAGGTAATGGTCTTGTTTGGGGCGGGGGGAGAGGAAGGTGAGTGAAACTCATGGGGAGTGAAACCTTCTAGATTTTCAATTCTGCTTATACAATTTTGCCTGTGAAAATGTATTAAAAAAAGGGTAGTCAAGGAATCTCCGCCGGTGAGGAGAGTAATTGAATGAGGAAAATGTCATGATTTTTAAATAAGCAATGAAATCTATTTTTAAGCAAGTTGAAATGATAAAGGAAATCAGTATTTACATTTTACATTCATATTATTTACATCACAGTAAAAAAAAATCACATATTTTTTTTCCTTATGACTAAAGATGTCAGTGGAGGAAGCTGATTAGTATTCAGGACGAGCATTATAGTAATCCAACTCTTTGGTTTATTGCTTTCTGAACGACTTCCTTCGCCGTAGACGGGATTCGGCTTTGATTTAGGCAGTTTGTGGTGGGAGAGAGGGCAAGCTAAAAGAGAACTAGATCTGGGCTGTGGAACTTTGATATTTCTGGGCCACTTTTCTTGTCTTTTGGGGGTGTGGGAATCGATAAAGGGCCCTACCAACTTTGTAACATCAGGAGACGTGTTGCTCCCGTTTGGCTTTAATACGTTGGCTTGCTTTCTGAAGTTCTTTCTCCATCCTGGTGTGTTGTGTTGGAAGAACTCCCCATCCGTTAGGGGAGAACTTGTAGAGCAGGGCTGATGGTTGGACTTGATGATCCCAAGCGTCTCTTCCAACCTAAATGATTCTATGATCCCTGGGTTCCAGGTTTTTCCCAGGATTGCTCTTACATGGCACAGCTAAACAATGCCTGCCTGAGCCTGGGTATTCCACCTGCCCTATAGCGAGTATACATTTGGGTAGTCCAGGTTCCATTCCTGCTGTCCTATGGTCCTGGTGTTTAGCCCATAGGTAGAGTTCCCATTTCTTTAGTTCTTCAGCTAGGAATGTTCCAGAAAACTCCCTTAGTGCTTTTATGTAAAGCGATAGTCAAAAGCCCTTCTGTACCATCTCCGTTGGAAGAGGATCCAGACCAATTTCAGCACAGTGCATAAGCAATTATGGCTTTGTAAGTCATTTAGCTGAATGAGGCAAGGGAGGAAAAATATATGGAAATAATTGATGGCTTGATCAGCAAAGCAAAATGCTAGGAGCTTTTTGACATTTCGCAAGGTCAAAGGCGCTGTGTGTCTGGTGACCTGGAGAGGTAATGAATATGCAAAGACTGGCAACATGGAAAATTGTAAATGAGAATGAGATCATTTGAATTTTTCCTTATTTAATATTAAAACTAGAGTTTGCTGAGAGAACCTCCTGAGATGTATCTTTTTCGTGTTAGAAATTCCAAAAGACAGCATCACAGCGAGTACCCCAGAACCTGAAGCGTAAACACGGATGTTATTGGAAAAAGCTGAATTATTCATAGAGGTCTCTTTTTGACAATTGGTCGTGTAGAAGATAGTCTTACACCACGGAGCAGTTCACAGCAGTGTCTGAGGGCAAGACCAAAGCCAGTCTTCTCGACAAAAAAGCTTTGTGTTTTTTCAAGAAGTGAGAAGGAGAGGAGGAAAGGGAGCAGGTGGAAATGTTGTGTATCTGTATTTAAAGCCTGAAGAATCAGAATAGGGTGTCTTTGAATGCTCTACTTCTCCTGGAGGTGGCATCCAAGTAAACTGATCAGCTTGGGAGATTGGCACTCTTTAATCCATTGGTATTTCTTCCAGGTTTGTTCACAGAAACACGCCCTCTCTTAATCATGGTAGCTTCTTGCTGACTCTGGTGCATTGGTACCTCCAGCTGGTTCAGGTTTGCTCCATGAAGCCAGACTGTCCCCTTGAAACTCAGGAGAGGGAGGATCAGCATGGAGTAAACATCATCTCTGCTCCATTGAAAACCCTTCAGTGCACATAAACAGTGGGTTGAAACGTAGTGGAGTTTGGGTTTGTTTCACGCTGATGCAAGGACAAGATTGTCCCCCCCGTAGAGCACATGGGAGCTCTGAGCCTAAATGCCACTGAGATGAGGAATCCTCCAGTATCTGTAACCTTCTGAAAGTCAGGAAGGTTTTGTACTTGTGTCTCTTCCTTCTTGTGCATCAAGTGAGACCAGCACCTTTTTGTGATGTTTCTCCCCGCTGCTTTTTCAGAGTGAGGGTGAGGAGCTTCCTGGGTAGACGTGATGCTCCCTCCCATTTCATGGCAGTGTGAAAGTGCTACAGAGCTTCCACAGCTCTCACTGCTCTCATTTGTGAGATACTGGGTTCAGGATTTCTTGGAGGATATAGTGACGTTGGAGCTTTTTTCCTAATTCTGTAGCAGTGAGGGGAGGGAAGGAGAGGTACTGGGAGATCAGGTAGGGTTGGGTCCTGGCCAACTGGTCCATGCTCTGCTCCCACCTGGGCAAAGTAAGTGTTAGTCAAAATGACTGGCAAAAGGACAATTAGTTCCTCCTGGCGGTGCTGTTCTTGCAGAAGGACCCCTGTGGAGATAGCACAAAGGGAGGAGAAGCCAGTAGCACCCAGTTTCGTTAGTGAGTCAGCTTGCGCGGCTGCCAGATGTACAGCTCCTCCTGGAAGGAACCGAAAGAACCTGGTTCTTCATTGGAAAGACTTACAGGGTCTTTTGAGAATGAATGTGAATCCCTGCAGGGACAGTGGACTGTCCATGGAGCTTTATTTCCTACATACAGCATTTTCAAGAGCAGAGGTTTTCTTCTGGCTTTCTGTTGTGCATTAGGCTGTGTCCTATTGAAAAAACAAAACAAAACAAAACAAAACAAAACCAAACAACAAAACAAACTATGTTATGATAAAAAAGTGACCAGATTCATAATTAAGAACTAGTTAAGGGTTAAGAATAAAAGGGCAGTGATCTGCAACCTAAAAGTTTAGGTGGAAATCCATGAGACTCTTTACTTGGCCTCGTGGCACTCGGAGAAATCCCTAGAAATAATTCCAGCAGAAGGAGAAGGGATGTTTCAGTTGGGAAAGCATCCAAAAATATGAGTTAGGAGGGGGAAAAAAAAATTACCACAAATGTCAGCAAACAGCTTTGTCCTACCTCTGGCATTTTAAGTAGTTTACCTCCCTTTGCATCCTCTCCCACGCTCTCAGCAATGCAGATGCTCTCCAGCAGCCTTCCTGTTTTGCCTGTAAAAAGCGTTGCACAAAGTGCAGGCCCAAACGTGGGCCTTTGCCAAAGCAAATCTGTGACAAAGTCAACAACAAACCAGCTCCTGGAAAGGTTGGTTGTAATTAGAGTGGAATTGGTGTAATTAGTCTGGCCATTCAGCTAGGTTTTTTGATATTGGCATTTTAACTGAAGATGGTAGGTAGATATATTTCCTTTTGGGTTTGTCCCACGTTATGTAGGAGACTTATTCCCATAATGAAAGAAATTAGTGTTTCAACTAAAATTGTGATTGTGAAGTGAAGCATTGAAAGTTTAAGGTTATTTGGGTTGATGTAGGCACACAACTAATTTTGACCCTGAATACTTCTGTGTTGTATCATGTATTTGTTTACATGACTATTTCTTTTGCTCTATAAATCACTGTCTTCCTGTCTAACTTTCGAATGTCTTGCTCTGTGACAATAAGTGTCTCATAAAATTGAGTCTTTTAAGGCTCTATACCTATTTAGAAGAAGGCAGACAATTTCTTTGCACTCCCTCAGTCTATATTTCATTCTTATTTTTCTATTCAGATGTGTTGTCCACTGCTGTTAATATGAAGTTTTGCAAAACATTTCACCTGTGGAGAAAAAGATGGTGTCAGCAGGTGCGTTCCTCTCCCTCGGCAGCAGGAATGAAATTAGAGCTTGTTTGTGCTGGTACATAAATCAGTTTTTTTTTCTAATGGAGCTGGTCCAGAGGATGCTGGACTCATTACAGCAGGCACTGAGGTGCTGTGAAAGCTGGCAGGTTCTTTGTTGTGGTGAGGCAGTGATGGCTTTTTGGAGAGCCTCCTTCTTTGGGTGACTCCCATCGGGCTGTGTTGGCCACCTTGCGTGAGATCCTCTTGTGCTCTTCTCCTCCCAGCAAAGAAAACACATTCTGAGTTAAATCACTGAGGACAATAGGAGTTTTGGCAGTGGTGTCAGTGGGTGAAGAGTTTCAAAGAGCACAGGACATGTAGGTTGTGCATCTTCTGTGTCAACAGCTTGGTAGAGTATGGATTTTACCCTTCTGCTCCCTGCACATGGCCTTGTTGCCCAGCCCCACCACATTTCTGGGAAGCAGCTCTCTGTGTGGGGCAAGGAGATTTAAATAGTCTCTGTTGTTCTCAAGCAGCAATGCCACGCACTGCTCCAACCTCAGTTTCTTGCTGTGTGTGGACCACCATCATCTGCCGTGGAGAGTCTTTGCAGGCTGGTGGCAGTGCTGGGAAGATCCAAAAGTTGCTTTTTCGAGGAGAGTTTATGGTAGAAAATTCCTACTAACAGGATTTCTCACGCTTTTCTTCCTATACTCGTAAGCTTTCCACAGAATAAAAGGGAAATTTCATACCTTTCCTTTATTACTGGGTTGGTAAATAAAAATTCTGGAGTGTAAACAAAGCCTTCTTTTTTTTTTTTTTTTCCAGAGGAATTGTTATTTCTAGGTAGTCCAGACCCTGAAAATATATTAAAGCCATTTGCAATTGATGTATTTTTCCCCCTTTTCCAGGCTCCTTTGCAGTCGCTATGCCTGTTAATACACATTCTTATCAATAAAGCCATTTTTATCCCTGTTTTAATCGACTGTTTCCCCCCAGCTGTAGTTCAGATTTATTTTATCACTCGTATTTATTATTGGCATAGTTTCTCCCTCTTTAATCTGTTTGTATCAACTAATAGGTGGTATCTATCCTCATTTTCCCTCTGGTGGCAGGACTGGCTGGCACAGGGAAGGGCAGAGGCGCAGGCGATGCCTGCCCTTCGTTAGAATGAAAGAAGCAGGGTGATTATGTCTGGTTTTCACTCTTGAAGGTGCTGGTTTGCACTGGGAAGGCCAACAGATTCAGTTTCTTCTGCAGCTTGTTTGGTGAAGGTAATTACAAGGTGTTTAGGTTTAAGAGGTAAAACCAGGCGAAGCTCTTTCATCAGTGAAGCAGCCGTGTGTTTATAGAATGATCTCCTTAGATGTGGTTTTCCTGAGTTGTCCTTGGTACCCTCAACACACCGTGTGTTGCACTTTGAGGGCTGTGGAGGGAAGACATCTCTCCAGACCTCCTCCATTTAGTTCTTCCATGGTGTCACAGACAGAGACTGTTGGCTTTTATCAGCTTTTTCAAGTTGAGCTCTGTAACTCCCAACACAGAAAACCAATCATATTGCTCTGTCGGAGAGAGTTGAAATTGAGGAGGAACTTCTTCCCTGTGAGTGTGGCAGAGCCCTGGCAGAGGCTGCCCAGAGAGGTGGGGGAGTCTCCCTCTCTGGAGATATTCAGAACCCATCTGGACAAGTTCCTGTGGAACCTGCTCTGGGTGGACCTGCTCTGGCAGGGGGTTGGACTAGATGATCTCCAGAGGTCCCTTCCAACCCCAAATCATTCTGTGCTTCTGTGATATTCTTCTCAAAGTTTGCATACATGGGGCTTTCTGAAATTACCAAAGTCGTGGCTGTGGTGAACGGGTGGAAGGTGCCGTAAACTAACCCTACCTGAGTTCTGAAAGACATCCATCAAAGCTATTCGTGTTGTCCACCCTCTGCACATGCTCTGTCCATCCCTGCTCTACAGCTCTCTTCCCATTCAAACCTCTGTAGAGTTCAAGCCCTCTACTCTTCAAGCAACCCTCAGTGGGGGTGGGGAGCAGTTCACCCTCTTTTGGTTGCTCCTTACCTAGTTGGACTTTTGTCCTGTCAACCTTCAAGTTTCTCTAAACAACACAGAACCATTTCCTGCAGATTTTCTTGATACGCTGAGTTGTCCAGATGCGATCACCGTTGCTGTTTTCATCCATACTTTCTGGTGTTTGCCCCAATCTTCTTGAAGTGCATCTCCAAGCGTGGGAAGAACTATGTTCTGTCTATGAACTATGACTCTGTCTGCTGCTCCTGGGCAGAGGACAGGTGTAACATCGCAGTGTAAACCCATTCCTCCATTGTTTTGATGCTGCTGATTCCCATTCAGCTGTGCTCCATTGCTAAGCCAAGGCGTTATTTTGAAGACCTCCCTTCCCACCTGATGGTTCTCCGTGACATCTTTGCCCAGCTCTTTTTCTTTGTCCAAGTAGCCGACTTGGATAGAGCTGGACCCCCAGGGCTTTGGATCTGGCCAGGAACCTCTGGCAAGGACTCTGTCAATGTGCCTGTGATGAGTTTTACACCACCCTGTGCTCCAGTTCCCGCCACCATACTGGGTCGCACTTCTATGGCTGGCTTATGGCAATGTCATGGCAAACAGCACCAGACGCCTGTCTCAGGCCAAGATGCAGAACATCAGCGATTTCTCCTCAACCATCTGTCTCTCTTACAGCTCTCAAAGAAGGAAATTAGATGACGTTGACGTGATTTGCTGTTGACAAATCCCTAGTGACAGTTACTCATCTCGGTGTTAGCTTCCAAGCGCTCACAAATTATGGGATTGTTTGTCACGGAATGTTTCTGGGAATTGCAATTAAGGTGTCGGGGCTGTAGCTCTCCAGCTCCTCCTCCCACCCCCTCTTCCTTTCATTGGGTTTATTGTTGGGCATCTTTCTTGTACTTCCCTGCTTCCCCACAAGTTTTTTCTCTGCAGGTTTTGGTTGTTATTTCAGGCTGATGTTTGTTCAGGCCCTCCCAGCGTGAGTATATGGAATGTATTCTTCTAAACATTCTTCTAAGCTCAGTTCTTCCTATTATTTCTGACACCTGAGGAGGGTCAGCTCTTTTAGAACATCCTGCTGCACCAAAAGGATGGAAGACCTTGACTCTTCTGTACCCAGTACTATTTGTGTGCCGTGGCTCTGAAGCTGAAGGAAAATATATCGTCTTTCTAATTAACTGCAAAGAAATTGTTGGTATTGCATAGTGCCACCAGGAAAATCAGAGTCACACCAAGTCAAGTTCAGGCGTCCTCCACATGCTTTTGTTCATATCCTTTGTGCAGGTGTAGGTTGGCTTTTTGCTCTCCAGACAGAGGTCAGAGCTTCTGAGTTACAGTCTGCTGCTGGTTCTCTCCTGAAAAAAAGGGTATTTGACTGCAATGTCAAGGTCAATTCACTTGCAAGTTCTCTCTGTCCTATTCACCTCCTCCGCCACAGCCTGATTCCAGGCGATCCCAGCCTTTTCTCTTTAATCATGTCAAGATGAAAATTCACTCCAGTTTTTTGCAGAGCCTGGAAAGCCCCAGATTGGTGACATCTCGAGCACTGATTGTTAGAGTCATCAGGACTTGAGTTTTCAGTTCCCGGAGGTGCTAATCATGGAAGTTCCCACCATCTCCTTCCTGGCTTCTGTCTCTCCTGTTTCCTTGGGCTCTTTGCAGGGTTGTGTTGCCCAAGTTAATTGTGCTTTAGTTCTTGGTATCTGATACCTGAACTGGAAACACTCAACCAAAGTGACGTGTTGGAGCTTAAAGAACACACAACAGTTTGCCAGCTGATTGCTTTTCCTCATTACTCACGTTACAAGCCTTTTTGAAGAAAGACACTGATTTTATTCACAAATCTCTTGTATGCTCTCGCTGTATTTTGAGTATCAAAGCTCAACATGAAAGAGGCCACACGGGTGTGAGTTCCATTTATTGTGTATTTATTGTTTTCAGCTTCATTAAGAGAGCAAACTCTCTCCTGTCTGTAATGGTTTAAAGGAGAAAGAAGACAAAAGGACTTTATAATAAGCTCAGACATTCATAGAGGCCTCCTATATTGTGAACACATCTAATTCTAATTTTGTCCCTGAATTTAGTTAGTGTGGCCCTTATTTGGTGCCTTCACGATTGTGCTTGCACATTCTTTGGACCAGAAGATTGTCTCAGAAGAACGAAGCAAAATGAATTCTGACTGGAAAAAAAAATCCTATTTAATGTCACCAAACCAGAATGAGATTATTTTAGGCCATTTTCTGCTGCACTGATGTATATCTTTAAGATACATCAGCCGTGTTTCCTGTGGTGAACTTGGAGATAGCTCCAGTGACTTCGGTGTCTTGTTCATATAAGGAAGAATGGAATTTGGTCCCAGTATTTACCTTGAGGAAATTAACTTAGGTCCTTGCTGAACTTCTGACTTGGGCGTTAATTAGGCCAGATGTAATCAAATCTGTGATTCCCTTTAAAGTA
This sequence comes from Jacana jacana, assembly GCA_013400555.1. Lineage (NCBI taxonomy): Eukaryota > Metazoa > Chordata > Aves > Charadriiformes > Jacanidae > Jacana > Jacana jacana. The sequence goes on from VZTM01001332.1 coordinate 126,879, forward strand.
TTATCTGACTTGCAAAGTTTTGAGCTTGTGATTTTGGATGTGGCAGCCTGGTCCTGTGACCTACATTTGGCCGGGCAGAACTTGTTGGTCAAGAGAATGAAGATGTAGAACCAGTAGCGAAAGCAGCCTCATCTTCTCTTGGCTGTGCTCCCTCTCACCAGGTTGTGGCAGTTATGAGATGAAAAGATTTTAGAAAGATTGTTGGCCCTTCCCCTACTGATCACTGAACCTCATGGAGATATGAGCCTACAAGCCTTTAATTGTCATTTTCATCTTAGCACGACTTTGAGGCGCTCAATAACCCATGAGAGTTTGACCCCAGATCAAAACATTAATGTGCTGGAGTGGGTAGGAAGTATGTAGACATTCTGGCTGAGAAAAGGCAAAATAGGACGGGAACATCGATGTTAAATGATCTACAGAAATCAATGAGAAGCATCTTCCCTGGGTTGTGCCGTGCCGGACCCTTGCGCAGAACAAATGTGTAGACAACCAGCCATATCTCACTAATCCTCTAATCACACTCCTTCACAAGAGCTCCTCCAGCTTTGCCTCTGTAAATTGGTAATTAGCATCTTACTCCTCTTAGGCGTATCGCTGTGACCCATCTCAAAACTTTGTGCCCCTTGGGATACCGCGTAGCCTCGGAGCAGTCCTTCATAAAGCCTCCTTGAAAAGAAATTTTGATAGTTGCATTTTTTTTTTTCCTTTTGTGAAAGAAGGAAATTAGCAGTTTATGGCCACTCTGAAGGGATGCCTTGATTTTCTTTTCAGATCAAGAAGGTTTTCTCAGAAGGAAAAAATTATCCATGTCTGATATATAATCAGCGCCCATCAGATGGAAATTCAACAACGAATACTCGCTGATTGCTTCTAGCTAAAAAATACTCCCAGTTCCCAGCTACCTCAGCTAGCTCTGTGTGCTGGCATGTGTTACAGGACATATGTGCATGGTAGTATCATCTTTGTCACTTGACATACCTGAGGCCATACCTATGTGTGCTCCCCTGGGCTCTGTGCCATGCCGTGTGCTCCAGGATGAGGGTGGTTGGCGTGTTGACCAGGCGTGGAGAGGGTGAGGTGACAGGTTGGGGGTTACAGCTTGATCTTGCTGGAAGAGGGGTGTTTTGTGGGGAGGAGAGCACTCCTGCTGCTCTTTGCTGCCTGTGCTGTAAGGGGGTGATTGATCTTTTGGGTCTGCTTTCTGCATATAACCGTATCTCCACCCAGCTTCTGATTGATACTTGTGGAAGTATTCTGTACTTCAGGAGTCCAAAGACAGTCTTTCCCCCATTAGTTACAGCTCCATTAGGACTTTTCCAAGTCTGGTATCATTGGCATGACAGGGAAGGAGAAAAAATGTGGCTTGACTGACCTTTCTAAGTCCGGTATGCAATTTTAAACGACTTATTCCTAGTGATGGAGAACTTAAAAGCACAAGAATGCACATTATATTAAAATAGATGATGGAACAGAATACAGAGATGTTGTTTCCCCATTTCAAGAGCTACATCAGGCACCAGAGAATCCATACAGAAAAGAAGAGATGAAAGTGCCAGAGAAATAGGGCTCATTACTTCTGCTGTTCACACGGTGACTTGCTTCATCGGGGGATTATTTTTAGGTTGATGTTGAATTCTCATGGGCCGCGGTGGAGCTTGGTCCTTCCTGTAATGGAAATGTGCTGAGTTGGTGGTGGTGGTGCTGTGCCTCCCTGCTTCCATCCAGCAGTCTCAGATAATTGTGTTTGACCTGAAATTCCTCTGGATTTTAGTTACTGGGATTCTTAGGTGGGTCAGCTGCCAATCCAGTCATGGGACTTAAAGCAGGGATTCTTAAAGTACGACTTAAAGTAGGGAAGGGATTCCCACCACAAGTGGGTCTGTGGCTGCTCTAAGACAGCTTTGGCTCATGGAAAGGGTTGGGGGGCGGTGGGGGGCACAGTTAAGTTTTGTCAGAGGTTCCAAAGTGCCTGGATGAGGAGAGAGAGGGCAGGGTCTGTTTTGGAGTTGTGCCTTGCGTAGGATAAGAAAACATGGGGCTCAAAAGGTTTTCATTTCTGCACATACTGGATCAGTGAAAGAAGCATCCAGGTAAGAAGGGTGAGGTAGAGCTCAAAAATCACATCAGCACATCCAAAAATAACTCAGAACTTGGAAATGGTTCTCAGTATTGGATGGCACTATCTCAGGAAGGAAAAACAGGATCAGTAATGTCAGTAAGAATGTGAAAGGAGAAATTACCACAGTAAGGCTCATGAAGTTTTACTTTTGGAGTTGAATTTTGCTTGGAATGTGGCATTTGGGGTGTCCAGACTTCTGCAAGAGCCGATTCTTGAGGTCTCTGGTCCTGCAATAAAGTTTCCTAACCGGTGTTGGAGTCAGATGCAGAGCGTGGTATTGGAGGTGAGGTCAAATCCAAGCAAGACCTGGCCTGACCTCAAGTTTCTGAAAAACTTTCGAAAGAAAATACAATTTAAGTGACAAAACTGAAGGTAGTGTAAAATATAACATTGGTTTGACAAAGATGCATGATGTAAGAAGAGTTTGTTGGTTTAAATTGATAAATTAAATTCATTTTGAGATAAGGGAGATGTGGAATATCCAATTGTATTAACTCTACAAAAATGAGTTTAATATATATTTTGGTAGAAACAGGGAGCTTGAGTGTGTCTGTCGAGTGACTATCGAGAGAGAGGTTTTGAAAGAGAAATATTATTCTGAAGAGAGGAGTTTTCTTGAAAACCAGTCCTGGGGACAGGTATGTTTAATCTCTCATCGGTACAAAAGATGGGCATGTTTTGATGGAAATTGCTGGTGCCACGTAGGAAGGTCCACATGCCCCAGGGCAGTTCCAGTTACTCACCAAAGCTGTCCTTGGGTAGCCAGAAGCAATTTATCTCCACTATTCTTGCACTTTGTCCAGGCTTTTACTTCTGATTCTCAAAAGTAAAATTAGTCAAAGCCCAGCAGCAGACAAATGCTGAAGCTACATCCTTCTGCTGTCACAGAAACCTGCCTGGAAGGTATTGCTTATGTAGAGGAAAATAGAGTTCTTGTGTAGAAAGGACCTTGGTGATTTCAGAAAAGCAAAGGTTGAAATGAAAGCTGCTTTTTGGGGGGACAAGAAAATGCATTGCTTATGTGGGTTGTTCGTTAGTGCCTGGAATAGATGAAGAGAAGGATTTGCCTGGCTGCAGTAGTTGGTTTGGGGATCTCTGAGGCATTGCTGGCATGGAAACCTAATGCTGGGGTGCATGGGTGGGTGTATGCCCGATGGAAAGACAAATATCCCTCTGAGCCTCTCTGTAAGGCAGCATCAAGACCTTCTCTGTGCGTTTGAGTGCATGTTCCTGATGGTTGGACTCAAAATGGAACATGCACAAACCAGGATTTGGTGTTACAGGAGGAGACTGTGTTAAATTCCCATGTTTCATGATACGGAGATGTGTTTGCACTTGGAATGTACTCCATGGGGCTGACAGAGGGAAAAGAGAATCATTTAGGTTGGAAGAGACCCTTGGGATCATCAAGTCCAACCATCAGCCCCACTCTACAAAGTTCTCCCCTACACCCCAAAACCACATCTCATTGACTCTGAAACACAGTCAGGGATGGGGACCCCCTCCCTGGGCAGCCCAGTCCAGGCTCTGACCACTCTTGCTGGGAAGAATTCTTGCCTCATGGCCAGCCTAACCCTACCCTGCTGCAGCTTGCAGCCATTCCCTCTCCTTCTATCGCTCATTGCCCCTGAGAAGAGACCAGCATCAACCTCTCTGCAATGCCCTTTCAAGCAGTTGTAGAGAGGGATGAGGTCTCCCCTCAGCCTCCTCTCCCTCCAACTAAACAGTCCCAGCTCCTTCAATCACTCTCCATAAGATTTATGCCCCAGGCCCTTTCCCAGTTCCGTGTCCCTCCTCTGCAAAAAATCAAACACTGTGGGCAGATTTAATATGTCTCAGTTTATTAGTAAGGTTTGTTTGTTGTTATTGTTTAAGTACTGGACTTGTAGCTTGGCTGTTGCATCTCTAGCAGAAAGAAGAGGCAAATTTCGTGGAGTAGAACAGCTGGAAAAGTGAAGAAAAACCAAGCATTCAGGAAAGATGTGCCAGTATATTTTTCATAGCAATGAGGTAGAATAAACCCAGCAACACCACTAACTATGCAGAGCTCCAAAATAGATCCAACACAAGCTCTGGCAGAGTTCAGAGAGGAAATGAAAATTGAGAAAAACGTATTTCTTCAATAACCTTGAAAATTCAATTTTGGCAATAAACCAGAGCTTGATAAAATTGGTTGAGAGGGTAGATGAACTAGAACAAGTGGAAGAAACAGCTGGAAGAAAAAGAATTGCAATATATAGATTTACTGAAAACAAAAAGGCAATTATGTGTAAAACATTGGGAAAAAAAACAGCCCAGACTTAGAAGAAATAACATAAAATTTTATGGAATCCTGTGAGAGAAGGAAAACAATTAAAGGTTGGACTCTATTCCCTTCTGCATAAAGTTGCTGGACACAGAAGACAAATCTGGCTGCACAAGAACCAGCCCTGGACACAGAGCTTGTATTCTTTCTTTATTTATTTGTTTGTTGTTCTTATTTATTTATTTTAAATTGACTCTGGACACAAAGCCAGGCCCAGGTTTCACAAGCAGAGCCCGTTTCATTCGCAGGGCAGTGACTTCTCAGCAGTCTCCCTGGTGGAGATTAAACTATCCACAATGATGAGCTCCAGGAAAATACAAATGATCTCTGAAAAACGGGTTTTTGTGCTGTTCTGTTGTAACCCAGAGTGGTTTAGATTCAGAGCAACTTACAACTTCAGCTTACAACTTCCTAACTTACAATAGCACAGTTCCCATCCCTTCTTCCCACCTTTGTATTTCGTAGAATCCTACAATCATTCGGGTTGGAGGAGACCCTTGGGATCATCGAGTCCAGCCATCAGCCCTACTCTACAAGTTTTCCCCTACACCAGATCCCTCAACACCACATCCAATCTACTCTGAAACACAGTCTAGTTTTAATGCTAGATGTTAAAGTGCAGAGTTGTTTGGCCTCAGACTCATTTAAGGCATGAGACATTGGGGTTTTAGACGCTCATAACTCTTAAACACTCCTGTTGCTGCCCCAAGGCCAAGGTTTGGGACAGCTCTGTGCTCAGCCCCTCTGCTGTCTCCTGCCTTGGGGTACCATGTCCCTTTTTGGGTCCCCTGTGAATGACACAAAGCACCATAGTATGAGATGAGGCTGGTTTTGCGAGATGCCAGTGTAGGAGAGTGATGATGGGTACCTGCCCAGCTGCACCATTGGAATATTTGGGTTCAAATGGCCTTGTTGTTGTTGCTTCTTGATTTTTTTTTTACCTGGCCCTTCACAGCTCAGCATCCCTGAGAGCCAGATGAGAAGGTGGGATCTCCTTTCTCTCCACATTGCTGTTGCCCATTTGCTGGCCAGGCTGAAGGCAACTCAGAGAAGGGGATGTCCAAAAGAGGCAGCATCCAGCAAACTCCTTGGCCTTAATTTTGTTCAAGGGCATTTTTCATCTTGAGGAAAATACGAATAAACAAACTCAAAGAGCAAACCCCACCATAGAATCACAGAATGGTTCCGGTTAGAAGGGACCTTAACGATCATCAAGTTCCAACCCCAATGCCTTGCGCAGGGACACCTCCCACCATCACCAAAACAACAACAAATTTCCAGTGGCAAATCCTCCCCAGCATTTTGCACGTGAGCAGGAGTAGGGTGGAAGGTTGTGGGAGCCATGGGCGAAGGAGACAAGGGACTCCCTTGTCTCACGGAGGAGCAAAGTTGTGAGTCTGATTGCTGCAGACAACTCAGCCTCCTTCCAAGAGCAGACTAAGGCAAAGGCTTTTAAAAATAAATGTGCAGCATTGTTCAAAGCCCACTTTTCACTCTCAGTCTTTGAATCAGGGGACTCGTCTTCACCTCCAGGATTTACTCAGCTGGGTTTCTCTATCAGTAAGTTTGCAGATGACACCAAGTTGGGTGGGAGTGTTGATCTGCTTGAGGGCAGGGATGCTCTACAGAGGGACTGGGATAGACTGGATAGATGGGCCAATGTTAATGGCATGGCCTTCAACGAGGCCAAGTGCCAGGTCCTGCCCTTGGGTCACACCAGCCCCATGGATGGCTACAGGCTTGGGGCAGTGTGGCTGGAG
>VZTM01001332.1:133869-148652 GCA_013400555.1 Jacana jacana
GTGCATGCTCTGGTTTGGTTTGTTTTTCAGTTGAATTATGGTATGTTTGGAATCACAAGCAGGGCTGTCGTAGCCCCCAGCTCATTAGATGATTTAAGGCGATGTTTTCAGCAAGCGATCTTGTCAAACCAAAGACTGGCGGTGGATTAAAGTGTCACAAAAGCTTTAGAAAACTTGATTTCTGGGGTTGGCTTTGCTTGGTTTTGCTTTGTTTTGCTGTGGTTTTTGTTTTCAGCACTGGTCCAGAAAGACTGAAAGCAAACCACGGGGTAATGGTTAGGACATTTGCATGCAGTGTCAAAGCCGGGTGGTTTTAAGTCTGTGCTTTACTCGGTTTAGAGAGAGGATTTGTTCTCACACAGAAATCCTCGTTGCTGGGCACCTTGTGAGTGGTATAATAAGTATTTATACAAGCTGAAACAACTACTCCTAATCTTGTGTCTGGATCCAGCAGCTCAGTGAACCTGCAATAGGTAGTGTTGCAGGTTTAAGGCAGTGCCAGAGCCAAAATGGGTGTTTTAGCAAGATCCTTTCAAAACCAAAAAGGAGCCATTCACACCTGAATGGAGGGAGGTGGAAACAAGTGGCTGGAATCCTCTAAAGACAAATTTTCCAAAATGGATCTCTGGATCTGGCTCTGAATCAGCATACAGGCACTGAAACCTCCTCACAGGGTCTGAGGGTCAGGGTTCTTTTATTTCTGTGTTTCCCTGTAAGTGTTATAATCTTTAAAGTGTTAAAAGGCCGTTTTCCATCATTTTTTCATTCTGGCACAGAGCAGCCAGCACCCTCAAAACAGGGTGGTTTTTCGGGGAAGGGAGCTGTTGTTATCTGGGCAGGCCCATGAATTAGGTCCTATCTCCCAGTGACAGCAGCCTTTCCCACAGCCTCTCCCAAAGCCGGCAAAGTGCCACCACGAAGTTGCCTTTGTCCTTAAGAAAATGCAATTACACTAAGAAATTGCTTCGAGGAGGAGTTAAACAGCAGCCAAATCTCGAGGTGACAATTTCCTCCCTTTCAGTAAATGCCACAGTGGTAAAAATCAATTAGCAGGACCATTGGAGGAGTATGGAAATAATTGACCTATTCCAGGCATTGAAATCTAACCATGGGGGAGAGGAGCAGCGGCAGAACGGGAATAAGGTTCTCTCTGGTGTTGAGTAGGATAGGAGAAGAGGTAAAAGCAGGGGGGTGGAGGGATGTAGAGTCAAATTAAAAGTATAAGACACTTCCTGAGCCTGGAAGCAAGCAGCACAGCTTCCTTTGGGTGCTTCTCCAGCTTGTATTTTATTTAATAAAGATGTTTTCCAGCTGTAGATGTGCTTACAGTACGGTATTGCGTCCACACTATGCCATCTGCGTCCTCCCGTGGCTAATAAAGCCCAGCTCACGCTTCAGTCTTCCCACCAGTGAGGACATTAATAGGATCTTCGCTCCTTCTCTAGCCAATTTTTATTTTTTTTCTTCATTAAAGTTGCATTAACCTAATATCTCAGAGGCAGCTTCCTTTCTGCCCTGCTCGGTGATGCCAGCCAGTGAGTCAAGCACAAGTAGGTGGCTTCGTCCCTCTCGCATGCTCTCACCATCACCATTGCCTGTTTCATGCAATTATTGATTACTGCTCTGGGACAGGCTGCAGTCTGGGGGACCAGAGCATTTATCCACACCCTTTGAAAGAAACTCATAGGTTAGGGTCACTCTCAACACTTGCTATAAGAACTGAACAAGCCTAAAAGTTGGTTTTCAAGTAGAAGGAGAGATGGGGAGGAACTCTGGATCAGGGAGGGGAGCCAGAGGGTGAGGGGTAAATGTTATAAACGGGAAGAGAGGAAATTTAGATAAGATACTTGGAAGAATTTCTTTGGTGTGAAGGTGGTGAGAGCCTGGCACAGGTTGCCCCATCCCTGGTGGGGTTCAAGGCCAGGTTGGAGGGGGCTTGGAGCAGGGTTGGAGCAACCTGGGCTGGTGGGAGGTGTCCCTGCCCAGGGCAGGGTGTTGGAACTGCTGATCTAAAGATCAAAGGTCCCTTCCAACCCAAACCATTCTGTGATTCTATGAGGCTGCAGTTAGAAATGTTTGCTGTGCCACACTTGGGCTTGCCTCAGGAGGTGCCCCTGGATGCTTCCACCTGGAGATCTCCATCGTGAGCCCATGCACTGCTGTTTCCCGCAGCCTCCACGCTTTGCAGGACATACTTTGAGCTGAGGTCACCCTGAGACCCATTGTAAGACCCTGATCCCCAGTTCATGCCCTGCAAATCCGAGTCACAGACCCAATGCTGCCATTTGCTTTCTCAGACCTGTTTATTTTTCGGTTGCTCATCTAGAAAATCCAGCTGGTGGTGCTGGGGCAGCCCGGGCAGCAGTTACCCAGGGCTGGCTGAGGGAAAGGGTGGAGTGGGGTGGGCAGAGATTTAGCTGTGTGTGGAAAGAAGCTGTAAGTGTCGATACACCCGTGAGGCTGGTAGGAGAAGCAAGTCCCAGATTTTCAGTGAAGCTTTTGCCCAAGTTAAAAAAAAAAATAAAAATAAAGAAAAATCAGGCAAAATCCACACACTTGTAGGAGGGAGGGATTTTCCCTTCATGCTATGAAACAAGAGTTCACACTTTATTCCTAATGCCTTTCCCTCATCTGCACAAGAGTTTCCATTGAGTGTTCACTTCCAAGAAGTGCAATCAGCAGAGCAGATGGGATCTGGGGTGTCTTGGCTGCTTCTTCCAAAGAGTTTGCCTGTATAAACAATCCCTGTGCGAACTAATGAGACCCGGGTCTTGTGCTGCTTGGGGAGCCACCCTGAATCTCTGGCTGGGTAGCAGTGGATAGTTAATTATTTAAAGCAGAGTGAAGTGGTATGATGGGAAGAGGCTGAGAGCAGAGGCCAGATCCTCATAGTATGGTAAGAGGTGTAGGGTCCACCGAAACGACCTGGAACAGTCACCTAAAAATACATTTATCTACGTGGTGAGGATATTTGGGAGTGGGAATGGTAGACCCCTGTCTCTGTTCCTGCCTTACATGGTGCTTTTTGAGCTGTCTGTCATAGCACATTGACATAATACAGCTCTAGGTGGTGGGTGTGGGGGTGTTTTCATCCATTTTAAGCATCCCAGGTGTAAATTACTATCTTTAACTGTGAAAGTCAGAAATATGGAGCGAGTTCAGAGGAGGGCAGTGAGGCTGGTGAGAGGCCTGGAGAATAAATCTTATGGAGAGTGACTGAAGGAGCTGGGACTGTTGAGTTTGAGGAAGAGGAGGCTGAGGGGAGACCTCATCACTTTCTACAACTGCTTGAAAGGCCATTGCAGAGAGGTTGGTGCTGGTCTCTTCTCTCTATCTTAGAGATAGAACAAGAGGGAATGGCTTCAAGCTGCAGCAGGGTAGGGTTAGGCTGGCCATGAGGAAAAAATTCTTCCCAGCAAAAGTGGTCAGAGCCTGGACTGGGCTGCCCAGGGAGGTGGTGGAGTCCCCATCCCTGACTGGGTTTCAGAGTGGATGAGATGTGGTGTTGGGGGATCTGGTGTAGGGGAGAACTTGTAGAGGGGGACTGATGGTTGGACTCGATGATCCCAAGGGTCTCTTCCAACCAAAATGATTCTACGAAATACAAAGGTGGGAAGAAGGGATGGGAACTGCACTATTGTAAGGGAGGAACAGGGGGTGTCCAGGGTGCCCCAAGGCTAGTCCTCAAGGAAATGGTGTTCCTTGGAGTGGGAAAGAGATCCATTCCCCTTGTCCCAATGATGTGCTGCTGCAATTAAATACTTTCTGTGCTCAGCAGCATGATTCCTGCAGTAGGATTGCAGAGCACAGTTTTATTCTTCTCCCATGAGCCATAGGCACCAAGGACATTATCTCTTTTCGTGTGCCACCTTTAAGATTTGCTAAATGTAAGATAAACTCATTCAAACAGGGTAAACACACCTGAAACTGGGCATCCTGCCTCAACCCTTGTTGCTGAGGAGGCACGGAGGAATGGTCCAGGGCTGGCTGGGCTGAGAAAAGGCTTGCTCTAATAAATTCCAATTTTGATCTGTCCTGCTGGTGTGTCTCTCAGCCCTTCTCTTCTGTCCCTGATTTCTCACCTCCTTATTTTCTTATATTTTCTCTTAAACTTGCCAAATCTTGTCTTTGTAACCTGGGTGACAATTTGCCCTCCAGCACGGAGCCTGTTCCCCCTTATTTTCCATGGCTTTACCAGAGTCCCAGGCTGAGCCCTCTCCAGGGTTTACATTCCTCACCTCTGAGTTTAAAAGCATTGACCTTGGCTGCTTAAGAAATAGGGCCAGTTACTGTAGCTGCACTGAAATCCCCAGCTCTGATGTTGGTTATATGTCCCAGCCTCTGTAGGGGATAAAAGATAACCTGGCCCCAAAGGTGGGAGCATCATGTAGCTTAATGCTATGACTTTCAAACATGAAATGGCCTGAAGTCTCCCAAGGACAGAGTCAGCCTTGACACCAGAAATAAATAAATGTGCTTTCTTATTGGTAATTCTTTGCCTCAGATCAACAAAAGAAAACCCCATTTGCTTATAAAGTGACCTTGTCCACAAGAGAAATGAAGTACATGGGTGGAGAAACTGATACCTGCTCCAAGACAAATAAAAGGTGCTGCAAACACCATCCAGAGTAGCAGTGAAAAAAAAGTAAAAAATATATATATATTCTTGGTTGTTTTAAGCCCTTACATTTGTTTTACGTTCACATTTCTCTGTTTTCTGCTCTCCCTAGCACATCTATTTGCCTCCCCTCTCCAGGTAAAAAAATGCCTTTTTATTGCGAAACATTGTGGAGAAATCTCCCCCAGGTGTTTCCAGATGTGCTCTGCTCCTTGCTCAGCCTGTCTCTACTCTGCCTCCTCTCCTTGGCCTGTTTTTTTTTCTGATTTAGCCCTATTGTGCTTTGTTCCTGGGGCGATAACATCCTCCTCCATCACTTCCCGGAGAGCAAGGGCGCGTGTCGCAATGGGGGTCTGTGCTCCTGCACTCTTTGGGGGGATGAAGGTCACCATAGGATGGCTGAGTTTGCATTGGACGTGGCTGGCGGGGTCCTCAGCTCCCTGTCTCAAGCTGGACTAGTGCAAAGAGCTCCAGGATCAGTTGCCAGGAGTGAGGCAGAGGGTTTAAAATGCACCGTTAAGTAGTTTAGTCAGGGTTCCCCTACACCGCTGACCTGGATGTCACCGACTCGTGTCGATAGCTCAGCCTGGTGATAACTTGACACAGGGAGTCTGCTGTTTCCTCTGGGGTTTTAATAGTCCTTGTTGTTAAAATCTGTGTCCTACATCTGCCTTGAATTTTCCTCTTAGTTGTTCTTTCCTGTTTTGACTTCCCTCCCTGTGCATTCGACAACCTTGTAGGATGCAGCGCTTTCATGGTGTGGATGTGTTTATTGAGTGCCATCCAGTCACTTCTTTATCCCTGCCCTGAGAAGTTAAACAGATCTAACTCTTTGTTTTCCTGCTTCTGGTAAGCCCTTCTGCCTCTCCCTCAGATCACTTTCCTGGCTTCATCTTGGCCTCTCCCCTAAAAACCTTTAGAGTTTGCTGATGTTGAGTGATGCTGATGTTGCCCACAGAGGTGTGCTCCCATCCCTTTTCCATCATCTTCCCCAGGTGCTCCCTGCTGCACCAGGAGCTGATGGTGAACTGCTCACACATGGCAATGTCTCTGTTGCTTTTGGAGTCTCTGTACTGTAGGTATGGCCAGCACTTTGCAGAGACACTGGAGCAGCTGTGTCACCAATGCTAGGTCAGATCAGACATGACTTTTCCATCCAAGTTTCCAAACCTCCAAGGGGGAGGACTACATGACCTCTGTGGGTGCCTGTCCCACCACCTTCCTGATGAAAAGGCCTTTCCTAATGCCCCTGCCACCCCAGGATGGAGCTGTGGTTGGCAGCAGCACGAAGCCTGGGCTCCCAGCAGGTGCTGGCCTAGAACCTCTCAGTTCTGCTCTTGTACAGAAACTTGCAATTTGGTTGAACAAACCCAGCTTGGCAGTTGACCTCACTCTAGGTATGAGTGCATCATCTACTTTTTTATTTAATACTCATTTAATCCTTGTGTAGTATGTCATGTCCCTGGAGCCTTCTCTTCTCCAGGCTGAACAAGCCCAGCTCCCCCAGCCGGTCCTCACGCCAGAGGTGCTCCATCCCTCTGAGCATCTTTGTGGCCCCCCGCTGGAGCCAATCCAACAGGTCCACATCATTTCTATGCTGAGGACTCCAGAGCTGGACACAGCACTGCAGGTGGGGTCTCACAAGTGCAGAGCAGAGAGCAGTGCTAACAACAGAATGGACAACAGAAATACGGTTGTGGAGTTGTGTTCGTTCTCAGCATCTTTGACTTGAGCTGGGATGTCTTCTGCAAAAGTCTGTGTCTTCCAGCCCAGAGTGTCTGATGTGAAAGTACTGGAGTTAAATTCTGGAGGCATGGGGCCATAGCAGCGACTTGCAATTGTCCCTTCTATTGTTGGACCCCTTGGATTTCACAACATATCCAGAGAGTTTGTAGACTCAGGGCTCCCCGTATGTTTCATGCCTCTAAGTATTTCAGCCACCCAACAGCAAAAAAAACCAAAACAAACAACCCACAAATTAAGGGAGAAATTGGTTCTTGGAGCCACCCAAGTCAGGAAGACTAAGAAATCAGCAGGACCACGGTTGGTGATGTGCATTCAGGATTCCCGTTGAGCACTCATGCAGGCAAGCTGGATCCAACGCTATCAGTGACGTCTCACCTCTGCCTACGCTAAGCCTCCCAAAGCTGTTAGTGTGCGCTCTCTTCTAGTGACCTGGGGTGTAGATGCCTCTGTATCATTCATTTCCTCTTTGTCAATATTAACTGATGTGTTAGTGATTAAGTTCAGCCGAGGCATTATTGCGTCGTCATTAATCATGCCTACATCTGTCACAGAAGTCATTAGAAAGAACCCGTCGCAGCTATTTTTATACCCCATTTAATTTTCATGCAGGCACTGCATTTTAATTCTTGTAATGTGTCTTCACAATGATAAAAATTTGCATCTCTTCATTGACTGCAGAGGCTCTATTAGCCAGAGCACAAATACAAGGCTGCTGTGGCTGCAGGGGTTCCTGTAGGAAGTGGATTCCAGTGGCCGGGTCTTTCTGCCCACATACATGTGCTACGGTACCAGGAATCTCCTCACAGGTAGAATTACTACCCTGGACAATTCTAATTTGTTGGAAATTAAGCATAAGTGGTTGATTCTGGCTGCTACACGACATAAATTACTAGCAAATTGCTCTGTAAGATTTCATTATAAAGTACACGCTGTTGTGAGGGATTTGTTCAGTGAGTCCTGAGCTTTTCTTCGTGTGCCAGCGCTGGAAGGACAAGGGCAGAGCTTAACTTGTTGTTTAAAGTCACACAAATCTAGAATTGATGCTATTTACCTCTCTTATTTGGCCTCTCAGACCTTCCTTCGTTTACTTTTAGCCGCAAGCCGAGCACAGAAGGGACCTGTTTAAGCACGTGGGGATCTTGTGTGAATGCTGCAGGGTATCTGTGGTAATGGCAAAGCACCATTAGGAGCTTCTCCTGGGCTGGTGCAAAGCACCATGGTGCCACCAGCTTTAGCTGAGCAATAACAATGCTTCCACGTAGCTCCTGTGAGAATAATAGTTCTGAAATGGGATGATAGTTCCAGCGGGAAAACTTTTTATACTCAAGGATTGTTAAAGCTGGAAAAAAAAAAAAACAAAAACCCACCTCATCACCATCTGCATAAAAGTTCTCTCTGCAAACCTGGTTTTAAAAGCTATTCCACAGTGAACCATCAAATCATCCCGGGGCTATGGAGCTGCACTAAAATTTGAAGGCTTTGGCCGACATCTTAACTCCTTAACTTGCATTTTTGGGACTTAGCCAAGATGCAGGAGTCAGCTCTGTGCCTGGCAAGATCACAGAGCAGATCCTCCTGGAAACTCTGCAAAGGTCCATGGAAAATGAGGAGGTGAATGATGACAGCCAACAGGGCTCTTCTGCAATAGGGTTAGAGTGGTGGGTAAGAGGAGAGCAAATGATACCATCTACCTGGACTGTTGAGTCTCTAAATCGGAGAAAGATGGAGGTGATGGAGTCCCTCCAGGGGCTCCAGGAAAGCTGGGGAGGGACTCTGGGTCAGGGAGGGGAGCCACAGGATGAGGGGGAAGGGTTGGGCACTGAAGGAGGGGAGATGGAGATGAGATGTGGGGAAGAACTTCTTTGGTGTGAGGGTGGTGAGAGCCTGGCCCAGGTTGCCCAGAGAAGCTGTGGCTGCCCCATCCCTGGAGGGGTTCAAGGCCAGGTTGGAGGGGGCTTGGAGCAACCTGGTCTGGTGGGAGGTGTCTCTGCCCAGGGCAGGGGGTTGGAACAAGATGATTTTTGGAGGTCCATTCCAACTCGGGCCGTTCTGTGATTCCTCTTTATTGTTCTGTAGCTTGAGATTTCTACTGAAAAAAACCTACAAAGAGCCTTAACTAACAATATGAAAGCACAGAGCAGGAAGACCTTTAATAACTGAAATATGCTTGTGCTTCTCTGACCGAAATGAAGGAAATCATATATATTGACAGAGCTTCCTTTTATTGAAGGACCAGATGGTGACCAGAAAAATAATTCAGTAAAAAATAATTGCTTCGGTGCAAGTATTAGTGATGGTGGCTCCAAAGCCTGCCTTTCTCCTAAATGGATCTGCATCTGTGCTGAACTGGGGATGTGGGGATGGGGCAGAGCCAAGGATGTACGGGCTGCTCAGCCCTGCGTGCAGCAGAACGCCTCCCCCTTGGCACGGTGCTTCTTTGCCCCCTGCATATCTGCCCTGTGTGCCCTCGATTCCCCACCTCCTGCCATCTCTTAGCCCTTGCTCTTCAGAGGGGTTGGGTTCTGGGGAGTTTTCTTGGGCAGGGCATCCTCCCCTCCACTCTGTTCACGTTCTTCAGTCTTACAGGGGATCGATCCTGCAAATGACGACCCTTTGCCTGTGGGGAGGGCGGCCTGGAAATTTGCTTTGGGTGCTGAATCTTTCAAGGGGAAGTGGTTTGAGTCACTTGAGGAAGAGGAGTGAGGGCAGCATCCCTGCCAGGATCACTCAGGGAGGAGCGCTGAGCTCCCTGCTTCAAAGGAACCAGGCAGAGGGAGGTCTCTTTCGATGTCTGGAATTAGGCTCTTAAAAACATTGGTTGGCACAGCAGATAGCAAATAACAAGCAAATATCAGGTGTTGTTGGAGTGGGAAGGGGCTAAAGTGCCTTAGAGTTTTCTTTTCATCGTTTTCTTTGTGAATATTCTGCCTTGCAATTAACTTCTAGGGACTTTTGATTGAAGCACTACAAAATGTAACAGTGAAATCTTTAGCTATTTTTCAGGTGACTTTTAAGGAGACAAACAATATGTGCAAATTACAGGTCTTTTCATTCTAAAATTAAGAATTTTACAGAGATTGCCTGGATGTTTATGTAATTATCTCTTAGCAAAGCATATAGGAATTAACAGGAGTTGGACCAATGTTTTAATGAACATTACCTGATATTTCCATTATTTAAGTTTATATCAGTTTTGTCTGGCTTTCAGTTTATATCTTCGCCCACCTAAATAAAAAAAGTCTGGCAGACAGACATTCAGTTATCTTCAGAAGCCAAAAAACAGGTTTTAAAGAGTCATACTTTTGCAGCACTTGGTGTAGGACTTTTCCTGCAAGGATTTCTGAAAATATACCTCTGAAATATTCTGATGAACGGGCCCAGTAATGTGAAGCAGAGACCTTCCTGGTCTTTGTAAGCCGTGGGGTTTGTTGGGTTCATTAGTGGTCTGAAGAGAAAGTTTCTCCCAGAAGTGTACACCTCATCCAAGAGGGAAAAATGAGCAAATAGGGCTGAGGAAATAGAGAGAGGCAGCGAGTCTGGTGTTGGAATAATAATAATACGAATTCCCATGCCTATTCAGGTAGTTATGTTGGAGTTTCTTTAAAGTCTTGACTTTCTCCCCAAGGAGAGGAGCTTGTATTGACTGATTAAATATCCAGGAGGCCTGTGAAGAGGTTTGAACAGGAGAAACAATAGAGTTTTAGCAGCAGGGAATGGGATGATTTTATCAGCAGCATTTTTGGTAGGGCTGGGCTGGAGGAATGCGATGTGAGGAGACCACACTGAGACGGGATGGAGTCCTGGTAGGAGTCCTTTGAGATGTTGCTTGGAGTTGATCTCTGTGTAGGTCAGCTCTTTGGTAACCGTGGGACGTCTGCTTCAGGGAGAATGAGAGACAGATATGGAAATCTTTCCCCTGTATCTGAATTTTAAACAAGCTTCCTGGGGTTGGACAGATCTTCAGTGTGATTTTTTATTCTCCTCCCCTCCCCACTCCACCCCCCCCGACTTCTTCATCCGCTTCAACAACAAACGTCCTGATGGATGACCACCAGCTGCTGGTGTGGAGCAGCTGAAAGCAGAGGGAGCTCCTATGGCGTGCTCAGAACTTGAGTGTGACGGAGAAGGGGGACATTGAGCTTTGGTTTTGTATCACAGCGTTGTTGTGGGATTGCAGTCTCTTTTATGGGTCCATAAAACACCTTGAGACCAAGTGCGGGGCTCGGAAAACTAAATACGGCTCAGAACTACCTGCAAAGTTGTCAGATGGTGTTTGTGTGCAGAATCTCTTCAGCTGAAAATACTGCTTTAAAATAAGGTTAGACTTTTCTTTCTCTGCAAAGCTTGGGAGGCATCTAGGAGCCACTGGTGGGTCCCTGCTTCTCCAGAGACCGTCCTTGGTGCTGGGGAGGGGACAGACGCATTGGGGTGCCGTGACTTGCCTGGTAAGGGTTAAGCCGCTGCTTCCTTCCTGGTGTCCTCTAAGATAAAAGGTGTTGCCATGGTATTGTTCAAGATTTATATTTTCCCACATTGCAATTCTCATTTCCCCAGATATAAGGCCTAGCAGCACAGCCCATAAAGGATCAGCAGCGGAGCAGAACTCTGTTGCAAGATTGTGGATTGTGCCCGTTTCGTGGCTTTTTAAAGGAGCTCATCGTTATTCCACAGTCACATTCTGGCTGGAGCTCGTCAAACACAGCAAATAACGATTTGCAGATATGTGGGGAAATTAATGTTGCAGCTTTACTCCAAAGTTATTTCCTGTTTGTTTACTCATTTGAATATTTTTCCCTTGCAAAAGTTGCACGTGTTTTCACACAAATATTTAATCTTACAAAACTGAGAGCTGCCCTCTGATGCTCGCTGCTGGTTCGGCGTTTTCGGAGGATTTATCGCCCTGTCAAGAAGCCAGACCAGGGCAGAAGTGTCAGCCAGGAAAACCCCAGCAGAAGTCTGGAACCAGCAGGTACAATTTGGACCACAAAACTCAGAGTTCTCAAATTCCTGAGAGCGGTGGTTAGGCTTGTGCAAGCCTTAACCCTTCTGCAAACTGTGTACTGACGGGTGCTGTGGAAGCCAATGAAAAGAATTCCTTTTTAAAAAAACCTACCAAATTAAAAAAGAAAATTATATTGAAAACTACCGAACTCAAAGTGCTTCTAACTTAAAATGTAAACCTTGTTAGGTCTGAAATTTAGAGCAGCTGGAAAACTTTAGATTCCACCCAAGTATAAGTCTGGTGTCTGATGAAGTGGTGCTCATTGGAGTTAAATCCAGCTGGCGGCTGGTCACAAGTGGTTCCTCAGGGCTCAGTGCTGGGGCCTTTCCTTTTTAATATCTTCATTGATGATGTCAATAGGGACATAGAAAACACTGTCAGTGAGTTTGCAGATGACACCAAGTTGAGTGGGAGTGTTGATCTGCTTGAGGGCGGGGATGCTCTACAGAGGGACTGGGATAGACTGGATAGATGGGCCAATGTTAATGGCATGGGCTTCACCAAGGCCAAGTGCCAGGTCCTGCNTGAGGGAGTTGGGATTGTTTAGTTTGAGGAAGAGGAGGCTGAGGGGAGACCTCATCCCTCTCTACAACTGCTTGAAAGGGCATTGCAGAGAGGTTGGTGCTGGTCTCTTCTCACGGGCAATGAGCGATAGAAGGAGAGGGAATGGCTGCAAGCTGCAGCAGGGTAGGGTTAGGCTGGCCATGAGGAAACAGTTTTTCCCAGAGAGAGTGGTCAGTCAGTGGAATCAGCTGCCCAGGGAGGGGGTGGAGTCCCCATCCCTGACTGTGTTTCAGAGTAGATTGGATGTGGTGTTGAGGGATCTGGTGTAGGGGAGAACTTGTAGAGTAGGGCTGATGATTGGACTCAATGATCCCCAGGGTCTCTTCCAACCTGAATGATTCTATGATTCTAAGTGTGAGGATTGTCCTCAGTCCCATGGAGAAGGTGACGTGACATGCTTTTTGTGTGACAGGAGTAAAACCCAAGTTGTTTCATATCTTCTGGTTTCTTCATGCGGGTGTTGTCTGTGTGCAGGAGGAGAGACCCCCTTTTCCCTGCCCTAAATGGAGCCAACCAAAATTATTGACGGACATGGCTCCTTAATAATGGCCTGGACTGATACTGGGTGAGTTTGGGTTGCACCTCTGTTGGGAACATTCCATGGTGCTTTGGGGACATCCTCTCCTGAGATCCCTCCTCCCAGATACTGGTGGGAAGTTGGGACAAGAATGAGGAATTTAAGGGAAGTGCCTTTGAGAGTTCTGGAGCAGAAAACTGAGAGTTTTTTGCCACGAAAAATCTGTTGTTAGACCAAAGTGTTCAAGTATTCAGTGACAAAGAAAACCACTATTGGTTTTAACCAAAAACAGCTGAAAACTAATTGGATACCGATGAGCTTCAACTGTTCCAGGCTCTTTAAGAAGAAAATAGCATTTTGATGAAAATTAAACTGATTTAGGAAAAATCAGCTTTCCATTCAGATGTGTTGAAGACAGTTCTTGTTGACCACTACTGATGAAAAGTGTTATTTAATACTTATTTTACTTTACTTCACTTTAAGTTTAAATTTAAATTAATTTTAATGTGGAGGGGGGGAATGAGGGAGTTGATATGTGCACCATTATTCTTCTCTGGAAGGAGTTAGATTCAGCAGCTTCCCCATTTTATTTTATTTCCCCCATATAACTTTCCATAACTTTTCTCCAATACACTCAGCAAGTTTGCTGATGACACCAAGCTTGGTGGCATGGTTGACACATTGGAGGGAAGGGATGCCATCCAGAGGGACCTGGACAGGCTGGAGAGGTGGGGTTGTTCAGGCTGGAGAAGAGAAGGCTCTGGGGAGACTTTAGAGCAGCCTTCCAGTATCTGAAGGGGCTACAGGAGAGCTGGGGAGGGACTCTGTGTCAGGGAGTGCAGTGACAGGACAAGGGGTAAATTGGCTTTAAATTGGAAGAGAGGAGATTTAGATTAGATATTAGGAAAAAGTTCTTTGGTGTGAGGGTGGTGAGACACTGGAACAGGCTGCCCAGAGAAACTGTGGCTGCCCCATCCCTGGAGGGGTTCAAGGCCAGGCTGGATGGGGCTTGGAGCAACCTGCTCTGGTGGGAGGTGTCCCTGCCCAGGGCAGGGGGGGTTGGAACTTGATGATCTTTAAGGTCCCTTCCAGCTCTAACCATTCTATGATCCTATGATTCAACATGGACAATCCATGCATGGGTTGTGCAACATGATAGGCTGACACCCCCAAACATAGACGTAGCCACATCTCTACTTCCCACTGCCCAATCACCAAGGAAGGGAATAGTTGCAGGTTTTTCCTTTACAGGAAGTAAAGGCAGAGGCAAAAAATCTGTAATGTGATCAATATTTAGGGAGCAGGGAAGGAAGAATGGACAGACATGGATACACAGGGCTGCTATGTACTGAATGCTAACCTGGTGCCTCTAATAAGGCCAACAACATCCTGCCTGCATCAGGAACAGTGTGGCCAGCAGGACTGGTAAAGTAACCAGCAGTGGTGAGACTCCACCTCAACTGCTGTGTCTGGTTTGGGGCGCCCTTGCTACAAGAAAAACATGCTGGAGCATGTCCAGAGAAGGACAGGCAAGTAGTTGAGTCACCATCCCTGAAGGGATTTAAAAGCCGGGCAGGTGTGGTGCTAAGGGACATGGTTTAGTGGTGGGTTTGTCAGTGTCAGTTTTGATTGTTGCACTAGATGATCTGAATGTTCCCTTCCAGCCTAGACAATTCTGTGATTCTACCCAAAAGTCTCTGTTAGCTAAGCTGTTACCAACCAGCAATACCAGAAATGAAGACCACTGTTTTGTTCTGCTCCAGCATTAGAGTAGCAATGCTGGAGCAGAACAGAGCAAGGCAGAGCTTCCCTGGAGAGGGGGAAAGAAAACTCAGAATTAAGCTACTTATCTTTTCAGTCTTTTAGGCTGGAGCAGATAACTGGAGATGGAGTCCTTGAGGATTGTTTTTATTAGGAGGGGAAAAGCAGCCTCTCTTTGTTGTGTCTTAAGATCACCCACACATTTGGGTGAGGGATGCTTTGTTGTGTGTCGAGTGGCTCAAACCAGCTTTATCACTAGGGAGATTTCATTGTCTTAACAGTTGTTTCTCTGGCACTCGATAGCTTTGCACTATGGGGACGTGCTACAAAAATGTAGAACACCAAAACATATTATTAGTGGTACATTTAATGATAAACTGCCTGTTCTGCTGAATCAACCTCTCTGCTAAATCCCTCTTGCAATGGATAATCTGGAATTTTTTCTCAGTTAATATAAGACTGAGCTTGCTTGTGTGACCTGAATGCTGTTGCTCTCTTCACTCCATCCTCCTTGTTCTCTCAGCAACAAAATGAAAGGCACAAATAATTAAAAAAAAAACCAAACCAACAACAAA
>VZTM01001332.1:148666-178466 GCA_013400555.1 Jacana jacana
TGTTGAGGGATCTGGTGTAGGGGAGAACTCGTAGAGTAGGGCTGATGGTTGGACTTGATGATCCCAAGGGTCTCTTCCAAGCTATATGATTCTATGATTCTACTTCATGAGGATGTCGTGGGGATTTTAAGGCAGAACCTGGGCGGGGGGGGCAGCTGTAGCTGTATCTCTGCTGGAGCCCACGGCGCCCCCAGCTCTTCCTGCCCCAGGAACCCAGACCAGTCCTGCCTGAGAACTGTTTTCTCAGGAATTTGTGGCAGGTTTTGGGTTTTCCCATGGCATTTCACGAGTCGTTTGCTGGGTTTGCAATTCTGCTTTAATTTACGGGTAGATGAGCAAGTGATTTGTCTTTTTTTTTTTTTTCTTCTATTTCTGGACATAACATTTTCATTTCACTGATATAAATCCATTACCCAGGGTTGTAATATCTGTATCTGAGCTTTGGCTGGAAAATTACTGTTGTCATTGTCACAGGGCTCACAATGATTCCACACTCGATTTTTGTACAAACCCTCTGTCCATCTAGTCTGTGTATCCCAGCCACCTCCACAGCCAACCCAGCAGCCAAGTAAAACCACGACTTTTGACGCTAGAGTAGATCCCAGAAATACATAAATTTGAAAATCTGACCTGTGGCACCGAGAGGAGACTGACTTGTATAATTTTTGCAGTGATCAAAGCAGAGCAGCTCTCTAGTGGCTCCTGATAGAGCAGATGGGGAGATGAGCTCCTTCCCTTGCTCCCCAAGCAAAGGGGGCTGGAGGTGATGGGTGAATTCATAGAATCATAGAATAGTTTGAGTTGAAGGGACCTTAGAGATCATGCAGTGCCACTCCTTGCCCTGGGCAGGGACACCTCCCACCAGACCAGGTTGCTCCAATCCCCCTCCAACCTGGCCTTGAACCCCTCCAGGGATGGGGCAGCCACAGCTTCTCTGGGCAACCTGGGCCAGGCTCTCACCACCCTCACACCAAAGAAGTTCTTCCCCACATCTCGTCTCCATCTCCCCTCTTTCAGTGTCAAACCCTTCTCCCACCTCCTGTGGCTCCCCTCCCTGACCCAGAGTCCCTCCCCATCTCTCCTGGAGCCCTTTGAAGGACTGGAAGGGGCTCTAAGCTCTCTCCGGAGCCTTCACTTTTCCAAGCTGAACCCCACACTCTCTCAGCCTGTCCTCCCAGCAGAGGGGCTCCATCCCTCTGATCATCTCTGTGGCCTCTTCTGGCCCTGTTCCAACAGGTCCATGTCCTTCTGTTTTTGGTGGCCCTAGATCTGGAGGCAGCACTGCAGGGGGCTCTCCTCAGAACAGAACAGAAGGGCAGAATCCTGTGCCCCCCACCCAACCCTGCTGGCCACACTACTAGGGATGCAGCCCAGGATGGGGTTGGCTTTCTGGGCTGCCAACACATGTAGTCAGCTCATGTTGAGCTTCTCATCCACCTTCACCTGCAAGTCCTTGTCCCCCTCAGAGAAGCATGGCAGAGGAGGACTGGCAGGGTGGCTGATGCAGACAGAGTAGCTGGCTGCTCCCAGGCAGCACCCTTTGCCATCCGAGGGGTTTTAGTGGGTAGTTTGTTATAAGCAAAGCTGGGTCGAGAGCGCTTTAATGGTCCCAGTTGAATATTTGTACAAATCCCTTGGAAGGGAGCACTGTTGGAGCAGGAATGCTCTCCAGCCCCTGCCGCCNTGCCCGGGCGGGGTTGGCTCTCTTCTGACTCCTTTCAGGCCTTTAACCTCCAGAAGAAAAAAAAAAAAGAAAAAAGAAAAGGCAATGAGTTGTCCAAGTGGCTGCAGCATTTTGTCTAAAGGAATAGTTCCTGACGTTTGCCTTAAACCTGCTTTACCAGGTCTCTGCCTTTCTGTCAGCTCTGGGCATTCTCCTCGCCTGGCACCATGAATGAGCATGGAGCTCTTCTCAGAGAGATATCTACTGCGGCTGCAACATCTCCTTCCTAAAAGGCACCACTTGATTAGACCCCATCAGGTTGGACATCATTAGGAACTTGGTTTTCCTTTGCACCTGATGAATTAATTACATGGGTAGTTTCTGTTGCCGATTTCCTGAATATTGCAGTATCCTTCTGCACTGCCCTTAGCCAGACTCTGATCTAAATCCCCAGCCATGCCCCCAGCACTGGGACATTGCCCATGATGGGGAGCAGTGCCTGTCTTTGGAGGCCACACCAACATCTGATGACATCTCAGGTACCATGAACTCGGCAGCTCTTCTTTCCCTGGAGCTTCCCTCTTCAAATTCTTCATTAATACACATGAAGAACCCCTCTATTCACACCTCTGCACCCTAATCCATGGGGCCTTTCTGTAAGAGTGTTATACCTTGTTATGATTTTTGAAATTGGGGAAAAAATAGAGTTTTACCCTCAAGTCTACTGAGTGACTGACTGCTGGGGGGGCTCCAGGGGAGCGGCTGCTCTGAGCAACTCTGCTGGGGGAATCTGTAGAGCTCTGTCTCAAACACAAGGGCACAGGCTTCCTCTGGTTTTAGGTTCAGGACAAATGGTATTGGAGGAAGGCAAAGCCCATTAAAATATTTGATTAGGCATTATATATGTTATATCGACTCTATTGAGCTCTCCAAGCACATACCAGACAGAAGGCGTCCATGCATCTCATTCTGCTGTATTTACATCTTTATATTAATAATGGGGGTGTTTTTTTGTTAACATAATAGGAACTATCTGGTTTGTAACCTATGAAACACTGACTGCTGTGGCCTGGGAGACAGAGTGCTGCCTCTGCTGGAAGTTGAAGAAATGCCACAGCGTTTTCCCGAGAGTAATCTCCAGAGACTGGGAATGATCTATCAGAGGCACGGGCAGAGACACACAATAAATAAAAAAAAATAAAATTGACTGCCTTGCCCAGACCTTCATTACCCAGCAGGATACAAATCCTAGCAAGTAACTTTCCCTCACAGGCAAACATGCCCTCAATAGCTTAAAAAAAAATAAGGAAAAAGAAGAAAGTCTGCCATTTTAAGCCAGAGTGACTCTGCCTTTCCACTGCACAGCCCTCAGGCCATGAAGTAATTTACAATATGCTTCAATCAGATACTGGAAATGAAATGGTGCTTGCTTAAACCGTCTGGGCTTTGCTGGTGTTTTAAACACGCTTTGGCCTCGGCTCCCATTGTCCCCTGGCCAGGAGGGTGCCAGTCCCTCCTCCCGCATCGCCCGGACCATCACGGGCTGTGGTGTGGGCCCCTGCCCACCTGGAGCCTCACCTCCCCTCTCCCCCCAATGAAATGGTGTTACCTGACCCGATTTGTCATTTACTGGTCTCGTTTTCCGTAGTGCAAATCCAACCCAAGAGTATCTGAAGTTTACTCCCTCTCTGTAGTTGATGCAGATTGTCGTTAGCATCACATTCCTGTTGGGTGGATCAAATACAAAGTGCCTACAAATGCAGCAGAAACAGGGGCATCGGTTTCTCTTATTTATTCCTGTTGCTAGAGTTGGGAGAAAGAAACAAATGAATTTGCTTAGGCTGGGATGCGAATTAGAGGCTCCAAATCAGAAGGTGAAGCCCCTGCTCAAGATCCCCAAAGTACCCCTTGTGCTCAGCACTGGGGAGGCCACCCCTTGAGTCTTGTGTCCAGTTCTGGGCACCTCAACACAAGAGAGATATCGGGGTGCTGGAGNTGAGGGAGTTGGGATTGTTTAGTTTGAGGAAGAGGAGGCTGAGGGGAGACCTCATCCCTCTCTACAACTGCTTGAAAGGGTATTGCAGAGAGGTTGGTGCTGGTCTCTTCTCACGGGCAATGAGCGATAGAAGGAGAGGGAATGGCTGCAAGCTGCAGCAGGGTAGGGTTAGGCTGGCCATGAGGAAACAGTTTTTCCCAGAGAGAGTGGTCAGTCAGTGGAATCAGCTGCCCAGGGAGGGGGTGGAGTCCCCATCCCTGACTGTGTTTCAGAGTAGATTGGATGTGGTGTTGAGGGCTCTGGTGTAGGGGAGAACTTGTAGAGTAGGGCTGATGGTTGGACTTGATGATCCCAAAGGTCTCTTTCAAACTCTGTGATTCTGTGAAATTCACTCTCTGGTATTTTTCTTTTCTTTCTCTTTAACAAATGTGACAATAAAGCCCATNGGCAATGAGCGATAGAAGGAGAGGGAATGGCTGCAAGCTGCAGCAGGGTAGGGTTAGGCTGGCCATGAGGAAACAGTTTTTCCCAGAGAGAGTGGTCAGTCAGTGGAATCAGCTGCCCAGGGAGGGGGTGGAGTCCCCATCCCTGACTGTGTTTCAGAGTAGATTGGCTGTGGTGTTGAGGGATCTGGTGTAGGGGAGAACTTGTAGAGTAGGGCTGATGGTTGGACTTGATGATCCCAAGGGTCTCTTCTAACCTAAATGATTCTATGAAATTCACTCTGTGGTACTTTTCTTTCCTTTCTCCTTAACAAATGTGACAATAAAGCCCATGGGCTGATCCACACCTTGAAGAGCAGCAGGTTGAACACAAAGCAGCATCCTTGCTGTCCTTTCTCTGGATAGCTGGGGAGCCTTCCTTGTCCGTTTTACAATCCTTAAGATGTGAATGGACTTAGGCTAAAAAAATTCATTAAACATTAACATAAAGCCTGTTTTAACTTCTGACTGTTTGCTTCCCAAAGATAATTGTTTAAGAGAATGAACTGTACTCCCTTCAAGACTTTTCCATAGATCTTTCAAAAACTAATACTAGAATTATGAAAGATAGGAATAAGTACAGCAAAGTAAATGAAATCAAATTGCTAAAGCCTTGGGGAAGAGAATGCAAATGATTTAAAGAAATGTAAGTTCCAACCAGCTACAGAGTAAGTTTCTGAGCATCATTACCCTCAGAAGATGCCCGAGCCTGCTCGCACCTTCGCTAGCTCTTCTTTTAAGAATAAAACCTGGAAAAATAAACCATTAGCTCTGGTTAAAGTCATATATGGTAGTTTTTTATCATCTCTTTCCTTTTCCATTAAAGTTATTACCTGCAAAAGTGTAACTCTGAAATGAGCAACCAAAGTTGATTTTCTTTTTCTGTCACTGGGTATCATCTGTGTGGGGATAGATGGAAATTCTGTATTTTAAAGACAATTTTGACCTTAAAGGCAGGTGAAACTTTATTTAAAAGCTATTTATAAGGCTGAAGTATCTTATAAGTAAATAAACCAAGGGAAGAAGAAAAAGGGGACTGAATACCAATATATGCTAAAAGTTGATAAAGCAGAGCTGCCTGGGAGAGGGGAGCAGAGATTCACTGCTTGCTGGATACGGGGCAGCAAAGGGAAATTGGAGAAGACCAGGACATTATTACAAGCTGTAGACAGGATTTAGATGGTCAACCATTAAATGGGCTTACAAGTAATGGGAGAAAATAATAACAATAACAAAATCATCCATTTTAAGCTATTTAAGGCATCACAGAGCTTTCAGAAAGGTCCTGTGGCAAAGCTCCCCAGTGCTCTCCCTCTGCCCCAGGCACCCAGGACCAGTGGAGGATGCTGGGCCAGAAGGGTCTTTGGTCAGATGCTGTTTGACCACCCTTGTGTTGTGTTATTTTATAGACTAACCTGTGTCCAGCTCAAAGTCAGTGAAAGTTTTGTCTGGGTTTAAGAGCATATGGTGGTGCTGGCTGTGAGGGTAAAGGCAATAGGGCTGCAGAGGTTACGGGTATGGAGGTATCACGGCTGATGCGGAAAGAAAACCTGGAGAGCTTACTTCTCAGGGTGGAGGAAAAAAAAATAACAGAAAGTAGTAAAAGTTAGCAAATTGGTTTAGTAATTTATCTGATATACATTATATATCATGATTTAGAAGGCGTATGGAAAGTATGAACAACTATAATAGAGGGTGGTTGGAGGAAAATAGGAGAAAGGCAGGTCAGGCGTGACCAGCTAAACAGCCCTCCCTTAGAAGGAAGCTGAGATCTGGCACATTTTCCTCCCCAAGAGTAACTCTTATCCTCTTATCGTTAAGCCAACAATTCCTCACAAAGCTACTGCTTTGGGAAACTATTAGTGAAGCAGAATAAGGTGGGAAAATTGTACAGCCAGGGCAGATGAAGACACTATTGGGTTGTGTTGGAAGGGCAAACATCGGGCTGGGGAGAGAGACTGGTGGTATTTCTTATGAATTTATCTCCTTTTGTAGTTTCTCATTCTGCACCCAGGCACAAAGAATAGTCAGGCTGTGATGAAATCTTCTGATGACACTAAATTGGGGGATATTATCAATGGGGGGAAGGCAGCTTGCAGGATTGAGGATTGAGGATTTCTGGTCTTTTATTTGCAGTTATCTGCAGTGCAATCGAGGTACCAGGTCAGGGTCTGTCTTCAAAGTGATACAAAGCCAGGTGATATTTAATCTACAAAGAGGAAAGGTCAGGCCGGATCGATGGGATTTTGAATTGGTAGTTTCCAGATCATCGGTCGTTTTCTGAGGAATCTCAGCTTGGGGGGAGTTGTCTTCAGAGTTCATATCTGCTGTTTCATCATCCAGTACCATCCAGCCCCAGATCCTGTCTCTGATACCCCTCACCACTTCTGCCTCTGCCCACCTTCCTGCCAAATCCTGGTAATCCTTTCCCAGTGATTCCCAACTTGGATCATGGTATCAGATAAATAGTCATTATTGCAACGAGCTACAAATGCAATAGCTGGAGGTCATGAGCTCTAAGGAATGTTGTCTTAATTTGACAGCCTGCAAAATTTACCTTCATTTCAAGTACTCTGTCCATAGCTGGGTTCTCATCTAAGCAAGACACAGTCAGAAGTACAAGTGAGGTTCCTAATTTACAGGAGCTGAGGGAATCTCTTTACACCTTTCATTATGTAGGGAATTAAATATCAAGAGTCTGAAGGTTATCAGTATCTGTGATGGAGATACCAGTCAATGAAGAACCTGGGGACAAGATGCTCTTGGAGAGATAATGGGAAAAGAAAGCGCCTTCTAAAGGAGCCCAGCGTGGACTCCACGAAGCTCATTCTCTTGCAGAGCTCGCCAGGAATTGTACATCTTTATGTTTTATTTCCATGAGACAGCTCTTTTAATACGAAGGCAAAGATTTCATGCATCTTAGTGGCACGGGAGGCTTCCAGGATTTCTTCTTTCTCACAGGCTGAGGAAACGAGCTGTGTTTTTTAAAGAGCCAGGATGTCCTGTCACTCACTGGTTTTGCATCCAATTGCAAACACATGTGTGGTTTTGGTGTGTTTTGCATCCAATTGCAAAAACATGTGTGTTACCTGATGTAAGTGGCTGTGCTGGTGGGAGCTGAGTGCCCACGTTATCCTGTCCAGGCTGCCCTTACCCTTCTGCAATGACTAAGATATCGAAAGGCAAACGGGAGGGTGAGGTTGGCTTTTTGCATTCGCTGTCTGTTGGCTATATTTTATTTACTTTGTATTTTGCTGGAATCAAAAGTGTGTCAGGCTTTGTAGCTGCAAATCTAAATTATTTAAAAAGCAGTTTAATTCAAGATATGGGAAGGCATCCCATTCGGTGCTTGCTGGAATATCAGCACTGCCACCTGAGTGAATAGAAAAGATAATTATATATGATTATATTTTTGTTGAAGTCTGAAGGCAGCTGCTCTGGGTGGGGTGGTGTCTGCACCCTGGCCTCTATCAGGAACAATGTGGCCAGCAGGGCTGGAGCAGTGATCATCCCCATATACAGGGCACTGGTGAGGCCCCACCTCTAGGGCTGTGTCCAGTTTTGGGACCCTCAAGACAGGAAAGACATTGAGGGGCTGGAGTGGGTCCAGAGAAGAGCAATGGAGCTGGTGAGGGGGCTGGAGCACAAGACTTATGAGGAGCAGCCTGGAGAAAATGCAGCTGAGGGGAGACCTTCTTGGTCTCCACAACTCCCTGAAAGGGGGGTGTAGCCAGAAGGGGTTGGTCTCTTCGCCCAAGGAACAGGCGATGGGACAAGAGGGAACAGCCTCAAGTTGCACCAGGGGAGGGTTAGGATTGGGAAAGTTTCTACACCAAATGGATAGTCAAGCATTGGAAGAGGCTGCCCAGGGCAGTGGTGGAGTCACCATCCCTAGAGGGATTTAAAACCCAGGCAGACATGGTGCTGAGGGACATGGGTTAGTGGTGGGTTGGTCAGTGTTGGGTTGATGGTTGGACTTGATGATCTGGATGGTCCTTTCCAACCTGGACAATTCTCTGATTCCTCCCTCATGCACGCTGCGGTGGTCTGGCCTTTCAGCAGAGACTTGTTAACTCTGTTCCTCATACTAATTCCCTCACCAATCTCCTTTCCTCCCTTCCCATCTCCCGCAGACCCCCCTGCCGTGGAGCCCACCTTCCTGGAGATTCGGCAAGGCCAAGGCCGGAGCATCACCATGAGCTGCCGGGTCCTGAGGGCATATCCCACCCGGGTCCTCACCTACGAGTGGCGTTTGGGCAGCAAACTGCTGCGCACCGGCCAGTTTGACCTGCAGGACTCCACCGAGTACACCGTCAGCAGCCTCTCCCGCGACAGCTATGGCATCTACAACTGCAACATCATCAACGAAGCGGGCGCCGGGCGGTGCAGCTTCCTCGTGACAGGTAGGTTTGGTGGCATCTTGGTGCGCCGAGGCGATGGACTGAGAGTGCTGCAGGTCTGTGTGTCGTTGGGCAACCCTACTCCTGCTTCCACCAACAAATCACCACAGCCACGCGTCTGTCCAAGTAGAATCCTGGCCTGAGGGGTCTGGTTCGGGTTCTGGGGAGGTCGGTAACAAAAGAGGAGATTTAGCTTCTCTCTTAGTGGTTTGAGTATAAAGATTTGTACGTGCAACATGTAAATGTTCCTTCTCAGCAGGCATCTGTTAGTCTGCTTTGGAGAGAGGCCTGAGAGAGTCATCAGGCAGTGAGTTGCTTTGAAGTTTGCAATAAGGCTTGAATTTCTTCCTGTCTGTCAGTACGCTCAGCCAGCTCGGAGATCGGGGCGGGCAGACCAGTCTTCAAGCTGCCTGAGTACAAAGCGGGTGTTGAAATTTGTTCCTTTTCTCAAAAAGCAAAGGACTTTGAGAAGTTCACACGCAAGATCAGAATCAGGGAGGATGTGCAACCCCTGCCGTGATCAACCCATGTTGTGGGATTACTGCACTGGACTGAGACAAACTTGATACGTCTTTTATCTTTCGTATCTTGGTTCTGAATGTTAAACTGGGTGGTTAGATGTGCAACTCTTGATTCTTCCTCTGTTGGGAATTTGTTATGACTGGAAGACTGGGGTGCCCTGTGCCTGCAGCAGATGTTGTGCCCAAGCTGAGGTCCTCTGGTGCTGGAGCCACATCAGCTGTAGGTTCCTCATCCCTCTAGGCTGGTTGACAGGCACTTTGTAGAATCACTGGAGGAAAGAAAAACCATCTCTGTTTAGTGAAGCATCTCCTTCCAAGGCCTGTGGTGGGTCAGGAACCCCCTGTTCCTCTGCACCAGCTGAGAGGGGTGTCCAACCACCCACCCTGTGTGGGCTCTCTCTGGAGCAACCCCAGCCTTTCTAAGGATGTTGGAGCAATACCCCCTTTTCAGCTCAAAATTCCTCTCATCAGCTGCTTGAATAAAGGAAGGATGGAGGAAAAAAATAGACCAACAAAGAAATTCAGAATACAGAGAGGAGAGCTGTCTTAGAAGGAGAGATCCCCCGTCATAATTGGGATTTTATTCCGTTTAACCAACCTTGCTCCAGCTCCTGTCATATCTAAAAATAGGTTTTGGTTTTGGGGTTGCTGGCACCTCCCCAAGCCCTGCCGCTGTTTGGGGGAAGGGGCATTGTTCATGTTATTATCATCTTCATTGTTACCAGTAGAAAGGGCATGGATTTAAGGGATGCCCCACACATCTGCCCAAGTCCTGAGTGTCAGGAAAGACCCTCCACGCACATGGGAATAAAGGAGACAATTCAGTTCACCTCACCAGTCTTTTTCAGTAAAATATGGTTTTATAGGAAAAGATGTGGGCCCTGATTTGGATTTTTTCTCTGTTGGACTCAGTTGAGTGGTATCTCCTCGGCAGGGATTTCATGGGACCGGGGCTGACCTGTACAGAAGTGGTGGGAACACAGCAAGCACCCCTGTGACTGATGGCCCTGCTTCTTGCAAATTGTAATCAAGCCTGTGGCTGATGTATCATTCAGAGCGTGCATGGAGGGGCTTTCACAGCCACTGACTCCTCCAAACCTTGGGAGTTTAATCCAAAAGTTGGCTCCGAGGGAAACCAGAGAAACAGTCTTTTTCCTCAAACGAGTAAATGCAGTTCAATTTGCTGTTCATCAGGCTTTGGACCCGAGACTGGGGAAACCTATTCTAAGGCAATTATTTTGCCAGGGCTGGGGCAATCTGAGTGGATTTCTGTGATTTATTACCATGCCAAAGCAAGCCACGGAACTGAAAATTAGTACTAAGCTGGTTTTATGATATACTCTGACTCGCATCCCTCCGTGTGCCTGGTCCACTTTCAGTTGATGCATTATGCGAATTTCTGCTGTGTGGTTGGGTTGAGGACGCTGAAAGTAACACTTGGACTTTCCTCAGGCTGGGAAGGTTAAAACTGATGTGTTTGGTAAATATATTCCTGGGTACCTGGAGGTGCAAATGCTCTTGGGAAAGAGCAGCAGCCGCATCCTGGTCCCCTGTTTCATCAGGACAGATGAAGTTGAAGTGCTGGGGGACTGAGAATGTGTAGAAGAAAAAGGACAAAGTGGTTAAAAAAGGAGGTTTATGTTTCACTGGGAGGAGACTGAGGGGTGACCTCAGGAATGTTTATAAATCTGTAAAGGGTGAGTGTCAGGAGGATGGAGCCAGGCTCTTCTCAGTGACATCCAATGACAGGACAAGGGGCAATAGGTGCAAGCTGGAACAGAGGAGGTTCCACTGAAATATGAGGAAAAACTTCTTCCCAGTGAGAAAACACTGGCAGGGGCTGCCCAGGGAGGTGGTGGAGTCTCCTTCTCTGGAGACATTCAAAACCCGTCTGGATGCATTCCTGTGTGACCTGCTCTGGGTGTTCCTGCTCCAGCAGGGGATTGGACTGGATGATCCTTCAAGGTCCTTTCCAATCCCTGAGGTTCTGTGATTCTGTGAATGGGAATGCAGCAAAGAAATGGGTCACTTAGACACACGCAGGGAGGAGAAAAAAAGGCAAATAAATTACCCAGTGGCAGGAACCTGGTGACAGTGGAGAGCTTTTCCGTTGGGTGGAATAACGGGAGTTGTTGTAGCCCGTTTCCAGCTGGTTTTATTTCCAGGTTTTCGTGTAGCAAGAGTGTGCTGCAGTGCTCACGTTGCAGGGGCTGCAGAGAAGCATTGGTATGCTAAGGGAAAGGGGTTGGGTACAGTATTAAAAGCAGCCTGGATGAAAAGATTTATACCGGCCCTAGAGTTTGCAAAAACCTGTTCTTACTGCATTTGTATTTTGAGCCAGATTTGAGAAGATGAAAGCAAAATAAATCACGTGTGGAAAAGGGGCTTGATTTATATCAGGTGGGGCAATCTCAGGCAGATTTAACCTGCTACTGTCTTAAAAATAAATAAGAACATACAAGCAATATTGTATTTGTGGGAAAGCAAAGTTGAGTTCATGCTGTTGGCAGCTCCGCTCTCTCTCTATTTTATTCAGCAGCTGATAGCACACATCATATCCAACGAGCAACTAATAGAACATTTCAGGCTTTGTGTCCTTAAAAACCTGCCAGGGCTGGAAGCAAGCAGAAAGAAAAAAAAAGAAAATATTAGGTGCACAAAATCTCATGAATGGCCCAGAAAGCTTCTTGCAGGCGGAGGAAGGATTTGGGAGCTGGAGAAGGGCTGGGTGAGCATGGGGAAGGTCCCCCTTCCCAGAGAAGAGGATTGCTTCTAGAGGGACAGACCCAGAGCCCTCCCTGGGTCGCATCCTGGCTCCTGCCACCCCAGGGACACCATTTTCACCGCCACTTGGGTCTCTTCGAGGCAGGGGAGGTTGAACTCTGCTTTTTCTAGGTTTCCAAAGTGCAAGAGATTGATCAAGCAAGCCCTCGCCTTGCTGTCAGAAGGGCTGGTGCTACAGTGGGGGCTGTTTAGCAAGATTCTGTGAACCCAGGGAGCTATTTAGGATCAAGATCACCTGTAATTGAGGTACCTGAAGTCTTGCCATAACGCTTTATTTTCGGTGGCTTCTAATTTAGGGAAGCTTTAGGTACTTGTGCAGAAATTTGCTGTGTTGGCAGCTGCCTCGAGCCAAATCATTCATGACAGTTGCCAACCAAAGATGTCTTTTTTAAATGAAGAATACAGTGTTTTGTTTCATCCACATTAAAGTCTTCAGCTGTTTAATTAGTATGTTTAACAGGGCCAGCAACACATCCTTGCACGAGTCCTTCCTTGAGTTACACCTTCAGATCTCGCTGCCCGGAGTTTATGGTTGTGGCCTGAGAGTGCAATATGTCATTTGTGAGATTCTGTTGAAATTAGTGGCCATACCACTTGGTAGGACTAAAAGCTACTAATGACATTGTGTTGATGTAGTTACCAACTAACTTCTGATCCCACCGTTGAGTGGAGACGGTTTTGAATATTGGGTTTGTGTTGTTCTGGTTTGTGGATTATTTTTTTGCTTCCACCATAAAATATTGCATTAATCAACCAGCCAACCTCTCATTATTTACTCATCCAGTCTTGAGTCTCATTATTTACTCATCCAGTCTCACACTTTCTGGTTAAGAGCAACTTAATCAGCTGCTGATTATGTAGGTCATAATTGGTAGCCACCAGCATGACCAGAGCTTTGCCTTTCTTTGGAGCCTCACTGGTGTTACTGGATTAAAGCCAGAGGAGGAGATGCTGTGGTCTGTAGAGCATCAAGCTGGAATTGTATCACAGTCACCACCCAGCCTTTTGTGAGAAACAAGATGCTTTTGCCACAAGAGCATCATCTTAAAACAAATTGCCGGCACTTGAAATTGCCAAGTATCGGGTCCTTCTCCACGGCCCCATGAGCTGAAGGAAACAGTTTTCTGCTGTTGAAAGTTTTATAGCTTCGTTAATCCTTTTTTATTAGGGAAGGCCTTTTGCACTGAACCAAGGGCCCGAAGAGTACGCTGTTTGTAGCTTCCCTTTTTAGTTTTTTTCCTAGGTGCTCTGGGGGATCCATGTAAAGCACCAAGCAAAAAAAATCCCATCGTAGAAGAAGTTGTTTGATTGTACCCTTTTTACCTGCACAATCCCAGAAAGGCAGAATTTGGCCAGTGAAGGATTTTCAATTTATAGTGAGAATTTTTGTCAGTGTGAAGGCAGTTTCCCAAGCAAGTAACTCAGTGCAAATTTCACTGACTGGATGACAGCCTCTCATGGCAGTTCTTTTCCTCGGTGAATGGTTCCCTATTGTGGAGCCATAGACCAGCACTGGAACTGGTGGAGGGACAAGGGGGAACTGTGTGCTCTTTACCAATGCTTCCAATTCTGCAGTTTTCCTCTCCATTTTCCAGTAACCTGTTGTGACACCAGAGTCACTGTGACTGGGCATCAAGGGGCACTGGGTGTTACTGAACCCTTGCTCACAATGGTTCACAGAGTCACAGAATATCAGGAAGGGACCTTGAAAGATCATCACACTCCACCACCTCCCTGGGCAGCCCCTGCCAGTGTTCCCTCACCCTCACTCTGAAGAAGTTTTTCCTCATATTTAACTGGAACCTCCTCTGTTCCAGCTTGCACCCATTGCCCCTTGTCCTGTCATTGGATGTCCCTGAGAAGAGCCTGGCTCCATCCTCCTGACACTCACCTTTTCCAGATTCATAAACATTAATAAGGTCCCCCCTCAGTCTCCTCTTCTCCAAGCTCAAGAGACCCAGCTCCCTCAGCCTTTCCTCGTGTGGGAGATGCTCCACTCCCTTCATCATCTTGGTAGCCCTGCCCTGGACTCTCTCCAGCAGTTCCCTGTCCTTCTGGAACTGAGGGGCCCGGAACTGGACACAATATTCCAGATGCAGTCTAAATTCCTTAGGATTTTTTTCCCGGATCCATTTGTTCCTCCTCATGGCTCAAACCAATAACTGCTGGCAACAGTTTTGGGTTATACTGGGTGCATTTGGTGTCTTGGTTGACCAGGCAGGTTTTCTGATACTAGCTCTCAGTTGAGTGTGATGACACAGATGCATCATCCAAGCTCATTGCCAAGTGTGGAAGTGGACACGGAGGGATCAAGAATAATCCACCTCTCCATAATATTTTAGGGGAATAATCTTCCTAAACTAGTGAGAGATGATCTGGTGAGTTCCATCTCAGTGAGATGGAAGCCAACGCAGTCTACAGGAATATTTGCATGGCTTTGGTAAGGTTTTAAGCTATAAGAGACCATCCTGCCTTTCCTGTGCACCAGCTCTTCACACACTCCCAGCTTAAGGGAGCTCTTTAGGGAACTCAGTCTTCATAACCCCGGAGCAAAACCCAGTCCCTGGCAGAAATACCAGAAATATGCCAGTTCATTTTATGCTCATTTCTAACCAAAAATATAACCCCCAACCGAAGCAAACACCCATGGTCCGAGTGTTCCTCCTCAGCAATGAGTGCTGTGATGCTGCCGTCCCCCCAACCCAAAGGACAGCTTCTGCCAAACAAATCTGTGAGCCTCAAAAATGCGCAAGTGGGGAGTAATAATATGATTTTATGCTCTAATTCTCTGTCTGGAGAGCCTTGCAGTAATCATGCTGTTATCTTACCCAGTGTATGAACCAGGGTAAAATGAACCTTGCTCGCCAGTAGCCTCCAGCTGGTGGCCAGAGCCTTACCTACCCCTGTTTGAGGCCGGTGGCTGTGCTCCTCCAGGCTCTGAACTTAGAAAATCCGGAGGAAAATATGTCAGCTTGTCAATAGGAAAAGTGTTGCCAAATGGGCTTCAAAGCTTCCTAGGTGAGGAGGGGGCAGGACTCCTGCTCTGTTCCCTGCATCTTCCAAGGGTGAAAATACCCAACCCTCCAAACCATCGACTGCTGATGACTCTTTAAGGGCAGGCCTCCTGTCGAAAGCTAATCTGGCTGAAGAATCAGATTATAATAATTTCATATCCTGAGGCCTGTCCCTCACCCTCTCTCATTAATTAGGAGCATTTCCAGTTACATTTTTTAGACTTAAAGCTGTGTTTTTCTCTCCCCTGCCGACATCCTCCGTGACTATACAGGGACATTGAGGGCATTGCTGGCCACCCTGGGTCAATTAACACAAGGTGCTGAAGAAAAAGGAAATCTGGAAAACCGTTTCTCCTTTTTTATCTTCCTGTCCTACGCTGTGAAGTGTTTCTAGATTAGCAACACCATTGTGCTGGGAGAGAAATGTGTGTGGTTCCATTAGTAATGTCCCTTTCATGTTAAATATCAAAGCAGAATGGTAAATGATAGTCACAGGCGTGTTACTGGGGCAGATCTAGGTCTTCTAGGAAGCTTCTGTGGGAAAGGCAAGTGCTGTGCTGGAAATACAGACATTTTCTCTTTTTAGAATAAATCAAATATTCTCCCTGGTAGATACACTTTGGTTTCTCTTATACACACTTCCCTCAGTGGGAATTAAGGAATTATATTTGCTTTGGTCTTTCAAATATTTATCTTTTGCATTTAAAATGTGACATTTTTCCTCCAAACCATTTGCTTTCGGTATTTTTGGGCCAGGTAAAACCCTGGTCCAACTGAAGTCTCAAGAAAACTGATCCGCTTTGGTGAATCCAGAATTTGTCGTGTAGAGTCAGCACCGAAGGGCCTGAGGGTTGGTGGGGTTTTCTATTTATTTTTAAAATCAAAACCTTCCCTGTTTGTGCTGTTTGGTTCTAAAATATGTATCTCCTCTACGCCTTCTCGCATCCGCCCTCTGCGTCCTCTCTGCTGGGGGATGCTGCCCTGCAGCGATGTGCTGGGGCCCGTTAGCTGTCTGCCATTCATTTTTAACCTAAAGATCCTCTCTTCAGTGGTTTTATTCCCCTTTGTTTATTTCTGCTTCTTGCTCTTTTTTTTATTTTTAGTTTTTTTCTCCCTAGTTCCTTTTTTTTTTTTGTCATTTTATCATCCGAATGCAGAGCGGGGGTGTCTCTGCAGCTGGGAGCCCCCAGGGGCAGCTGCTGGAGGGCAGCACGGAGCAGGACTTCACCAGCCTTCTCCCATGTTACAAGAAAATTCAATTTAGGCATTTTCTCCCTTGAAATATTTGCCAGACACTTTATATTCATAGAATCATAGAATGGTTTGAGTTGAAAGGGACCTTAAAGCTCATCTCGTTCCAACCCCCTGCTCTGAGCAGGGACACTTCCCACCACACCAGGTTGCTCCAAGCCCCATCCAGCCTGGTCTTGAACCCCTCCAGGGATGGGGCAGCCACAGCTCCTCTGGGCAACTTGTTCCAGTGTCTCACCATCCTCACACCTGTGTTCTTTCCCTCCAGCTTAAGCCAAATTTAATACTCAAACAAGGGAGAGACAGAAGCATGAAGAGAGGAAGGGGGCTGCCAGAAGTCATCCCCTTGTCTCTCCTCTTCCACCCGCCTCATCCTCTCCCGTCTCGCATCTGCCCATGCTGGTTTCAGAGCATGGGAAAAAAAGTCACATGAGGTCAGACTGTCCACACAAATATACCAACAGTGTATGCAAAAATAGCTTTTAAAATAGCTGGATTGTGCTGTCAAGTGCTTGGATACTCCTTTCCTTCTGTATTAAAGAATTGTAGACTGGTTTAGGTTAGAAAGAACCTTAAAGATCATCCAGTTCCACCCGCCAGCCCTGGGCAGGGACACCTCCCACCAGCCCTGGTGGCTCCAAGCCCCCTCCAACCTGGCCTTGAACCCCTCCAGGGATGGGGCAGCCACAGCTTCTCTGGGCAACCTGGGCCAGGCTCTCACCACCCTCACCCCAAAGAAGTTCTTCCCCACATCTCAGCTCCATCTCCCCTCTTTCAGTTTAGAACTGCCCCTCCTCACCCTATGGCTCCCCTCCCTGATCCAGAGTCCTTCCCCTCTGGGGGCGTTTCTGTAAGCACCCATTAGGCACTGGAGTACCTAAAGGTACCTAATTCCATTGCAGTTCTGTGCTCCTTCTGTCCCCAAATCCTCTATTTTATCTTCTTTGAGTGTTAGACAAGTTATTTACCAGGGATTTTTTTCTTATTAATTATCTTTTCATAAAGATTACTTTAAATAACACAACATCCAAGTCATCTGGGAGCGTGTTTGTGTTGTCTGAGGCCGTTTCCAGAATCCAAGGGGTGCTTGGATTCTCTGCCGGATTTTGTGTGGGTCACCAGTGACCGGCTGCTGGCCCTGCACCGCGGGGCACTCACCAACTTACTGCCTCCAGCACTTCAGCTGCCTCGACATTGGCCCTGACATTTCCCTTCAACTGCTCACATGCTCCTGGTGGTCTGGCCCTGGGTGACTCGGCAGCACGTTCCCATCCGTCAGCCGGCACTCGGATCCTTCTCTTTAATGGTGATGGTGATCCTTATGGAATCTGCTGAGACTGAGGGCTGGTTCCCTTTGCTCTTTAGCTGCTTCTCTTGGAGAGCCTGGGATTGGATTTTCCTCTCCTGGCTGCTGATTGACACTCTGAACAAGGATGATGTCTGTTTTGAAAATTACTTTAAAACTGTGTGAAAGTGGACAACAGTGTGCCTTTTTCTTTTTCTTTTTCTTTTTCTTTTTCTTTTTCTTTTTCTTTTTCTTTTTCTTTTTCTTTTTCTTTTTCTTTTTATTTTTATTTTTCTCTTTTTCTTTTTCTTTTTCTCTTTTTCTTTTTTTCTATTCTTTTTTCTTCTTCCTCTTTTTCTTCTTCTTCTTTTTCTTCTATTCTTCTTTTTCTTCTATTCTTCTTATTATTATTATTCTTCCTCCTCTTCTTCTTTTTCTCCTTCTTCTTCCTCTTCTTCTTCTTCTTCTTCTTCTTCTTCTTCTTCTTTTTCTTTTTCTTCTTCTTTTTCTTCTTCTTTTTTTTCATCAGCCCCATGATCTCATCATTGTGTGATGGGGGAAATCATTGTCTGACACCTGTGAGAACCTGAGAACAGGGTAAGTTTAGAAATAGGTTAGAGAAAAAGGTTCAGGGTCAGACTGGCCCTGGATTAGCATTTCCCATCTTTAAGGGGGTCACAGCTCGAGTTTCAGGCATGAAAATGGCCCAGATTTTCTTCCCTCTTTCCTCACAGTGATATTTCCTCACAGTTGTGTTTTGAAAAATGCTAAAAGCCAATGCAGCTTTGTTTTAATGTTTCAATATGTGACTGTGATGACTCTGAGGGGAGCTTTACTGAAAACTCTCCTGTTTTCAGCAGTGCCACTTTCTCTAGGAAACAAAATTAAAAATCAAATAAATCTGATTACTCAAAAAGAAAAAAAACAAGCAACTTTTTTTAACTTCTGTGCTGTTTTTCTGGAGCAAAGGCTGTGTTAGTGCAGCTAAAGAATCTTCCTTCTGCTTCTTTTTTGAAGAGTAAACGAAAATGAGTGTGTTGCCAAGATCCTAACTCATGGCTGATCTCTCAAATACATTAATTAGGGTGATAACTTCGGATAGTCTCAAAATACTAACTAAAAAGGAGGGATATCAGGCCGAGCATGGTCCCTTCTCCTCCACACAGACCAAGGCAAAGTCCTTTTCTCCGTCCCACAGGACGTGGCTCTGAAGGAGCCGGCAGCCCAGCCCTACTTTTTGGGTGCTGGATGGTTAAATGGTACAGGTTCTCCAGAAGACCAGGGGGGTTTTTTTGAAGGTGAACCACAGGCACGTATTTATTTAATTTTTTCCCCATGAAGATTTATTTTCCAGAACTTTCACAAATTTCCAGCAGGAAAACTTTCAGTTCGTAGAGTCTACAAGAA
Organism: Jacana jacana; assembly: GCA_013400555.1. Taxonomy (NCBI): domain Eukaryota; kingdom Metazoa; phylum Chordata; class Aves; order Charadriiformes; family Jacanidae; genus Jacana; species Jacana jacana. The sequence continues at coordinate 167,470 of VZTM01001332.1, forward strand.
CTGCCCCCTTTGGTCACGGTGCACTTCATGCCTTGACCAAACTGTGCTGTGACTTTTTCTGGTTTATTGTTGCCTCTGGGGTAGTATCTGCTTTGTGCATTTCACACTTGTGCAAGCAGGAATATTCACTGTCCACAAAAACTTAAAATAGGAACAAAAGATATTTTTGTTTGTCTGGTTTGTTTGTTTAAATAAACCAAACAACTCCTTGTATGGCACATAACAGAAACGGCTTACCAACAGAATGAGAAAGAAACAGGAACCTTCAAAGATGAAGTCAGAGAGGTTAAGCTCACTAAAATGGAGTATGCTTTTTGACAAATTGCTGAGTTCAAAGAAAATCTAATCACGCATCAAAACAGCTGCTTTAGTGCAGTAAAACACAGGGCATTTTCCACAACTGCAGAATTCATGTTTGTGCTAATCTAAATAATTTATATGAATCCAGAAATGAGGTCCCATTAAATCTTTTAAAACAAGGTTAGTTTTTTCCCTCAAATCAATTTTGTGGCCAGCAAGGATGTACGTGTGCTCTGGGAAGAGCCCTCTGGATGCAGGAATGGTGCTTTCTGGGGCAGAGGGTTGGACATGTGGTATAGTCATTTGTTAAATCAGCCTGAAAGACAGGAAAAGACTGAGGTTAATAAATAACTAAATAAAAGCGTGGGTGAGGGCCAGGGCAATCAACAGGTTCACACCCTCATTTTGGGAAGGATGTGGCTGTGGAACGCATCTGCCATTGGGAGTGCAATGGCAGTAGAGGGAGGTTGAGCACACTCCAGTGTCTCCGTTGCTTTAGAAGTTCCAAAACCATATGTAAAAGAGAAAACAAGGTCAGCAGCAGAGGGTGAAACCTCCTCCACCCTCATCCTACCTTCTCCCCCCAAGCCAACTCACCACACAGCACAGCCTGAGGATTAGAGAGCTCGTTTCAGAGCTCAGGTAGAGCCAGGAAGGGGTCTGCTGGGAGAACAGCGGGAGCAACAGGGTCTTTCCTCACCCTCAGCACTTCCCTCCTTTCTGGGGAACAAGATTGTTAAAAAGATCTAAACTAAACTTGGTTGGGTTTTTTGGTTGTTTTTTTTTAATACCAAAAAAATGATATAAAGTGGGTGCATGCTGAAGGGTTTGTGCTTTTTTTCACCCCAGCATAACAAAATCACCTAAGGTGGTTCCAGTCCTGCGACACGTTATCATCAGTCGGTGTGAGGGATTATCTCAGTAGAAGAGAACTTTTGGGGCACTAAGAAAGCACTGATAAAACACCTTCAGACCTTGGGATGTCCCATCACACACAGGTCATAAGACATAATCCATGGGCTATAAGACTGTTTTCTGACCAAAGAAAAGATTTATGTCCTTTCCTAAGCTGCCTTTACCATAGGTTTTTACAGTTAGAAACCTAGATTTGGTTAAAAAAAAATGCACTTTTGTATGTGTCAGGGCTGGCTGGAGGAGCTGTGCTGTTTTTCAACACACCAACTGCCAAAAATGATTGAACTGTTTCAGAGTCTGAGCAACTCAAACACAGTTTTACACCCTTGAAAGAGGAACGGTACAGAGTGACACGGGAACGTGGCAAGAGAGAGAGGGAATAGGACAAACAAAAAAGTGGAAAAGGGAGTGAGTTGGAGATTCATGACCTAAAATCCCATTTGAAACCGCATTTCACCTTTGGATAATGTACTTCCCTCTTGCTGGATAGTGTGGCCAGACTCATCGCGGGCATTGCTGCAGCCCGGATGTTTCAGTGGAATAACAGTCAGTTTAAATTAATTAAACTCCTCCAAGACCTTTTGTCCACGCTGTATCATTGACTTCTTCGCTGCAGCAGGGCTCGAGACCGCTTTGACAGCCCTGTGTTTTATTGAATGGTGAGCTCTGATCCCAGGGATACGCTCCTGCCCATCAGCCCGAGCATAAACCAACTCTACCCCTGCTCTCCCCGCCTGTGTTGGATGAGAAAAATAATCGGTGTAAATTATCCAGCCAGCTTTGGCCTGAGCAAGAACAGCTGAAGACTGAAGACGTTTTCCTATGACATGACTCCTGTCATGTAGACTGGGCCATGAGTAGTTACTGGTAGTTACTGGATATGGCTTCCTCCTCAAAGACAGTCTTTGAGCGTAGCTGAACCTCTGAAGGGTCAGGAGCAGATGGAAGCCAGCAATTCAGATTTAAATTATCTGTGCATGCAGAAATTTTAAGTGGCATTCTTAAAAGTAGCATACTTTGGGGGTTTTTTTTTGAAACTGAAAGAGTGGGAATTTAGTTTGGAGATTAGCATTGGAATGGGCTGTCCAGGGAAGTGGTTGAGGCACCATCCCTGGAGGTATTTAAAAGACACGTTGACATAGTGCTTAGTGCCATGGTTTTGTGATGGTTTTTATCAGTTAGGCCGATGGTTGGACTTGATGATCTTATAAGTCCCTTCCATCCAAGACAATTCTATGATTGTATGATTAGGAAGAACTTCTTTGGTGCGAGGGTGGTGAGAGCCTGACCCGAGTTGCCCAGAGAAGCTGTGGCTGCCCCATCCCTGGAGGGGTTCAAGGCCAGGTTGGAGGGGGCTTGGAGCCACCAGGGCTGGTGGGAGGTGTCCCTGCCCAGGGCACTGGATGATCTTTAAGGTCAAGGTCCCTTCCAACTTGAACCATTCTGTGACTCTATGATTTTTTCTTCTCCCCCTGCCTGGTGGTTAAGTTGCACAGTCATTTGTAGAAATCATCACCTTGGGATGGATTGCACGAGGTTATCGGTGATTTTGAGCATGGACTACCTTTTTTGGAGCCTTATTCCCTGGGTGCAGGACTTCTGATGCCAGGCCCAGGCTCTCACACCTCCACTGCATCGTCTCACTGCACCTTGGCGGGGACATCTCTTTCCATGTGCCCCAGACTGGACTCCTCTTCCCAACCCTCCCATTCTAGAAGGAATCCAGAGATTACTCATGCAAGCTGGTTACATTATTTGCATTTATATCTTTCTTTTTTTTGATGCCTCTGTGTGCAGACATGTTCATAACTGCTGTTCTAGGCAGGGGGGTTGCCTGCATGCAAATGGCTGCTAAGTTGCTCTCATTAAAGGTCTGGATTCCTGGATAACTCAGAATTGCTGAGAGCAGCAGCACGTGAGGACAGAGGGGGTGTTAGAAGCAGACAAAGCCCTTGGAGTTTGGGTGGCTGATCCCCATCTGACCTGTTTCTTCAGGTTTCTTTTTTTCCTTTTTACCAGTTGGTCTGTTCAAATGGACACTTGTCCTCGTGTGGTGCCTCTGGAGTTTGCTGTCTTCACAAGAGGTGTCCCAGTTGCTGCACTGGGAGTGTGTGTGTGGATGCTTTGCCAGTCTGGTGGCATTGCGACTATCGGTGGCTTGGTTGGGGGTGGTGGAAAACCATCTCAAGGAAGTTCAGGGAAGAAATGCCAAGGTGTTTAACATCAACATGTTGTTTCCCTTTTCTCAGTACAAATATATACCACGGGCTGGGTCCTTCCAGCCTGGTGGAAAAGTCTTAGTGAGGAGCTGTGAGTTTGAGGTAGCACCTTCAGAGCTTGAATGGAGCTGAGGTTCCTCTAGCGCTGACACCCTGCTAGATTTATACATGGAGAGAGCTGATAGAGCAAGTGATTTAAATTATTGTTAGAATTAATTTATTTCTTAATGAAGACAACCATACAAACTACCTGTAAATCCTTGCTGTCTGTAGCAGTGTTTCTCTAAGGAAGATTTGATTACAAGCTGACTATAAGTTATTAGCTATAAGTTATTAGCTTTCCAGTAAGTCTAAATGAACGTTACAGGCTATAAACTGACTATATAAATTACAGTCTCTCATGCAAAGCTTAATGATGGTTGCAGTAGCATTAATATCTTTCCCAAGGACAGGACAAAATTTCTTCCTCTGTCACCAATAGTCTCATATAGCAATTCCGTGTCTCGAGTCAAACAGGCCGTGAGTTATTTTGTTTGGGTTTGCCCCCACCTGGTGTCTCTGCTCTGAAACTCAAAGTGCTTCCCTCTGCACCTCGTTCCCTTGCGAGCATCACCTCATGGTAGAGCTGCTTCCCATGGAAAATGCCTCGTGGGGCTGGAGTTGGGCATGGACCTTCTCTTTCCCCAGGAAAAGCAGCATGTGTCCTCTTCAGATTTGGGTTGGGTTGGGTTTTGTCTCTTTGTCTCTTCTCTCTCTCTCTTTGTCTCTTCCACTGTTTGCTCCTCAGGAGCGGGACACTTCTGTCCCCCACATCTGTGTCTCCGCCCAGTTTGGGAGCAGCATCCCTTCATAGTCCTGGCTGCAGCAAGAGCTGTGCTGCATTTTCAGACCTTGGGAATATGAAGTTAGACTTGAACTTAGCCAAAGGTTAACTAGTCAATGCTGGTTTTAACTCAGAAACATGTGCAGAAATGTCAGAGTAAGTAATTTGTCTTCCCACTTGCTTGAATATTTCTCAGGTTTGCCGCTCTAGGGACAGTCATGGATGGCTGGGAACTCTAGGAAGAAGCAGTCAGAGACCATATGTCACCTCTCTTCTAGCCTGTGTGGTCTTAAAATTTCTACTGAAGTGTCACTACTGTTTAAAAAAATTATTTTCCATTCATCTGCAAGGCAGAGTAGGTGTTTGGTTTTAATTAAAGACCTCGGGGGCCGGGGAGATGACAACGGCGCTGCTGAGCCCCGAGTGCCTCTTAGAAAGGTACAGCAGGAAAGACAATTTCCAAGGCACGCAGAGTGTTGGGGGTGGTTTGCTTCCTGCTGAATTTGCTCCTGCTTGGGGGGGAATTGGAATTTCAAGGAGCTCTGCCAGCCCTGGAGGAAGCAGATTGCAGCCCTACCCCTCGCGCTTGACCAGGGCAGTTTAAACCAGGGGCGGTGAAACACGAACGGCAGTTCTCACTGTGTTAACATTGGTCTTTTTCACCAGTCTCCTGGGCCAAAGCCCAGTAAAGGCAGCGGACTCCGTGCCAGAGGCTGCCTTCCTGACAGTAAATTCCAAAACTCATCAGGGTTTTAACATTTGGGATGTTTCCTTCTGGCAGGTCAGCAGTGGAGCAGGCAGTGCCAAATGTGACCTTTTAGCAAAGGTGACAAGGTGTCATTCCTGGATCTCAACCCTACTTTTCCTGTCATTTAGTAAGAAGAGAAAAATGAAGTTAATTAATTCCATCCTGAGGCTGAAGTATCTAATTTGAGGAGTGGAGGGAGGGGTTATCTGAGGCTTTCTCTGTGCTTCAGACTTGCTCATTTCAGATGCAAGCCTGCCCTAGGGGAAGAAGGAAAATAAAGTTAGTTCACCCAAAAAAGGAAAGGATTCTGAATGCAGCAGGGGATTCCGCCACTTTAGAAACTCCTACTCACACGTACTGCGTGGGTTTCGCTGTGTTTCTCTGCACTGCTGCTGGAAAGCCATGGGAGGACCTGGTGAGCCTGGCCTGCTTCTCCCTTTGCAGTGCCATGAAGGGGATAGGAGGGAAATCACAGCACTCAGCTGTGTCCTGGGGGTGTGTTGTCAGGAGTGACCAGTCCCTTGTGAGCCTGGAGCCCAGAGCAGAAGCGTTGCCATCTCCTGCTTTCTGCTCTGCTAGCAAGTGGTGCCATAGGTGACTTCCTGTTGCCAGGGGGACTGGAAACCACTGCTTGATGGGCACTGGTGGATGTGGTTTCCAGGAACGAGTCTCAATGTCTGATGTCCTTTTGGCCTCCATGGTTTGCAGTGATTCAGAATAATAGAATCATAGAATGGTTTGGGTTGGAAGGGACCTTAGGGATCATCCAGTGCCACCCCCTGCCCTGGACAGCAGCACCTCCCACCAGACCAGGTCTTCCAAAGCCCCATCCAACTTGGCCTTGAACCCCTCCAGGGATGGGGCAGCCACAGCTTCTCTGGGCAACCTGGGCCAGGCTCTCACCACACTCACACCAAAGAACTTCTTCCCCAGATTTCGTGTCCATCTCCCATCTTTCAGTTTAAAACACTTCCTCCTCTTCCTATGGCTCCACTCCCTTATCCAGAGTCCCTTCCCATCTCTCCTGGAGTTCCTTTAGGGACTGGAAGGGGGGTCTAAGGTCTCCCCAGAGCCTTCTCTTCTCCAAGCCACACACCCCTCCCTAACTCTTTCAGCGTGTCCTTACAGCAGAGGGGCTCCAGCCCTTGGGGCATCACTGTGGCCCCAGCTTTGGCACACTGGAGTGTGATCCCAAGTGAAGGAGGGAGGTGACCTGCAGGCAGATGTCCCCAAGCACAGCCCTGAAGGTGTGTTTTTGGGGAACCTGGTCCATGGGGGTGAAGAACGTGCCTCAGTTACTATTGGAGCTGAACCAGATCCTCCCTCTGAAGAAGCTTGCCCGCTGTGGTTGCTGGAAGTAATTTCAGCAGTGCTTGAATCCCACAGAGCCTGAAAAACTGCACTAAAGAGCATTTAGCAGGGAGCCCTCCAGCACTGCCACTGCAGAGCTGACCTGAGGAGTGCCCAGGGAGGAGTCAAAAATCTGCATTTCAATATTTCTGGTGGGAAGCAGGGGCTGGGCTGGCATTTTGTTCAGTTTCTTCCTCCAGAATGATTGTTTCTGTGATGTGAGGATATTGCATGCTGGTTCTGGTGTGGATTGGAGCAGACATGAGCTGCTGTATTTGCCAGGAACAGGGGAGCTCCGTGGAAGGGAAGGGGTAAGGCAGCTGCATGGTTCTGGATGCCAAGAAGGGAGAGCTTACAGCTGCCTGGGAAGTCCTGAGAAGCTTAGGGAGCATCAGGGGAACCTGGTCAAGAAGCAGGTCTTGAGCTGGGACCGATAGATGGAGCCGTGAGCAGGCATGGAAGACCTGTGGTACCCAGGAGTGGGGAGGATGCTTAGGAAGGGCTGGAAGAGCAGCGTGGCCAAGGGATGCAGCTGGTCCAGCGGCTGCTGCCCCATCCTTGCCTCATTCCCAAAGGACTGCAAAGAGCCACAGCGTCTTGTGGCTGCAAATCTTTCTTCTGTGACTCTGTGTTGCGCTCTGATCCCGAGATGGGTGTTTTGCCAGGCCCTGTCAGAGCTCCCTCACCTCACCCCCTTGCCAGAGGGGTTCTCTCCATGTGCATGTCGTGACACGCTGTTATTATTTACCATTTCCCAACAGCACCCTGCTCTCTGTGTGACACCCCTTTCTTTTCCCTGCCCATCCTCCCTTTACCGGGTCTTTAGGGCTTGCTGGCAAGTGACACTGCTTCCCCCCTCCCACACCTGTGGGACCCGGGGGATTTCAGCAGAGTTCACTCCGGTGACAGGTAAATTGCCACCTCCTGTGCCAGCAGAGCCCTCGCTTTGTTTCCTCTCGAGCTGTGTTTCGCCTTGCTTTAGTGTAAACCGCCTTCTGGTCTGGCACAGACACGGGTTTGCAATCTGGCGTTCAGGCATCCGTGTAGGGGATGTGTGAGGGTGCAACTGTCTATAGAAATTATTACCTGAAAGTTATGGCAAAGATGTATATACAGGCGTGGGATGCAATAAATAAACGGGGGGCTGTGGGCTGTGTGTGTGAAGCAGCCAGCTTCAGAGGCGCTTCCAAACTGGATTTATTTATCCCTCAAAATGCCACGGCACAGGTCAGCTCTTATCGTGATCCGCTTGAAAGGAAATCCGAGTGCCTCCTACCATCTCATAAACCCGACCTCAGACTCTATTGAATCTTTCTGTCAGCAAACACGGACGTGTCAGGCCCCAAACAAAGGGAAACGAATCTCCGCATCCCACCCTGGGAGGCTGCGGGTGAGATCTGCGCTGGCGGTGAAAAGGAAGGATGGTTTGTTTCACTGTGAATCCCGTGTCGGAAGGAGGAGGAACTGCAGAGAAGAGCAGCGTGAGCTCTTCCACGGCTCAGCCAGCAGATGTCACGTTTGGTTATCGCTGGTGAGGCGTTTGATCGGGGAGAGGGGTAGGGATCGGGATCGGGATCGGTGGGTGAACCGGAGGGAACAGGGAAGGAGTCATTATGGGGCACACGGAGAAAGGCATCTTGGAAGTGAATTGTGTAGCGTGTGTTCCCTGGCATAAACTTACATCCATGTGCGTGTTAAGTGGGGTGCTCAAACAGAGCTTTCTCTACCTGGAATGGGAATCTCTTAAATCATTGTTAAATCAAGATCAATCGTAAACCGAGATGGGCGGAGTGTGTATACATTCAAGTGTACATTGGAGTGCTCCAATTAGGCATTTGAAAGTTCACTTTGGTCCCCAAATCATTCCTTCCCTGCAGGTTGCAATATATTAGCAAATCTGTCTATCCTTCGGGAAGAGACGTGCACTGAAAAGCGTGGGAAAATGTCATCCCCAAGCTCCCGGCGTCGGGAGCAGCAGGTTCATGGTCCTCTGTTCCTGCAGTGAAGACCTCCCTTGAAGAGCAGCCTCAGCCATCTATTTTGTGGGGATTATTTATTATTAACGCTTGCACTTGATTAACTTTAGTAGTTCCCTGCCCTTCAGTGCCTCTTCAGCTGCTCAGCCGAGCTGCTCTGTTACAGCTGAGACTGTCCTTTCCTGGAAACCAAAGCCCAAAGGTCTTCTTTGGACAGGGCAGGGGTTCGAGCTTATGGTCTGGGGCTCTGGGCTCCAGTTTGTGGTTTCCTTTCAGCCTGCTCTGCCTGGTTCCTGCCTGACCAGCCGTTACCAGTGTTAATTTTCTCATACGAGGATAAATTACTATTTCGGGGCTACAGGTGCAGGCTTGTAGAACTGCGAGTCCCCAGGTACCAGTATAAGTTGGGAAATGATCTATTGGAGAGCAGCGTATGGGAAAAAGACCTGGGGGGCCTGGTGGGCAGCAGGATGAGCATGAGCCAGCACTGTGCCCTCATGGCCAAGAAGGCCAATGGCATCCTGGGGTGGATTAGAAGGGGGGTGGTCAGTAGGTGGAGAGAGGTTCTCCTCCCCCTCTACTCTGCCCTGGTGAAACCCATCTGGAATATGGTGTCCAGTTCTGGGCCCCTCAGTTCCAGAAGGACAGGGAACTGCTGGAGAGAGTCCAGCACAGAGCCACAAAGATGACTAAAGGAGTGGAGCATCTCACATCTGAGGAAAGGCTGAGGGAGCTGGGTCTCTTGAGCTTGNGCCATAGCATTCGGTGATTCTGTGAAGTCCAAAACAAGGAGGAGCTGGAATGTGTGGGATTAAAGGGAGGCTGGAGGTGGTGCAGATGGTGACTAGACCCTGGGATTGAGAAGGAGGAGCAGATCTAGGAGAAGACATATGCTTCCTTTCACATATGCAAATCGAGAATAAAGAATCTTCTCTTTCTTATTGAAAATCCTTCATAAAATATATATCCCGTAATAAAAGCGAGCGCAGTAATGGGCAGCATTTTTCATAAACTCTGTGTCTCCCGGTATTTCACACCGTTAAATATATTGTTTTGTTTAGGATTTATGCTCTTCATGCATTTTAAAGATGGAAAGGTCTGGAGCTGAGTTTGCCCAAAAGGGGGAAGCATTTGTAAATCTCCCATTTTTATTTTCTTTTCCCCTAAACGTTTATAGCTGCCGTCGTAAAGTGCGAGACACCCCCATCATCGCTGACGCTGAACCCCCTTTGTCACGACAAGCTGCAGCGCGTGCGTGTGCTCCCAGTGCACGACGGCTGAAACAGAACAAGGACAAGTGTAGAGTCTGGCATCTGGGCAAGAACAACCCCAGGTACCAGTATAGGGTGGGAAATGACCTGTTGGAGAGCAGCGTAGGGGAAAGGGACCTGGGGGTCCTGGTGGGCAGCAGGATGCCCATGAGCCAGCACTGTGCCCTCATGGCCAAGAAGGCCAGTGGCATCCTGGGGTGGATTAGAAGGGGGGTGGTCAGTAGGTGGAGAGAGGTTCTCCTCCCCCTCTACTCTGCCCTGGTGAGACCCCATCTGGAATATGGTGTCCAGTTCTGGGCCCCTCAGTTCCAGAAGGACAGGGAACTGCTGGAGAGAGTCCAGGGCAGGGCTACCAAGATGATGAAGGGAGTGGAGCATCTCCCAGAGGAGGAAAGGCTGAGGGAGCTGGGTCTCTTGAGCTTGGAGAAGAGGAGACTGAGGGGTGACCTCATGAATGTTTATAAATATGTAAAGGGTGAGTGTCAGGAAGATGGAGCCAGGCTCTTCTCGGTGACATCCAATGACAGGACAAGGGGTAATGGATGCAAGCTGGAACAGAGGAGGTTCCAGTTAAATATGAGGAAAAACTTCTTCACAGTGAGAGTGACTGAACCCTGGCAGGGGCTGCCCAGGGAGGTGGTGGAGTCTCCTTTTCTGGAGACATTCCAAACCCGCCTGGATGTGTTCCTGTGTGACCTGCTCTGGGTGTTCCTGCTCCAGCAGGGGATTGGACTGGAGGAGCTTTCAAGGTCCCTTCCAATCCCTGAGATTCTGTGATTCTGTGACGGCGGTGGCAAAGCCACTGCGTCCCCAAACCAGCCGGCGCCGGGCACATGAGCAGAACTAGATAGGAGGATCAGGGGGACACAGACAGGGACGGCGAGGAAATGACTCCTCTGGTGCCCTGTCAGCAGGGCTGCTGGAGCTGGCGGTGTCGCTGGTGCCCTGCCTGCCTGCTCACTGCTGTTTGCTTCTGCGTGAGGAGCCAGCACAGACACCCAGGCGGCACTCCCAGCCTCCCATCGGCTGCTGTAATTAGGGAGAGAACAGCGTTGTTCGGTTTATTGCCGTGGTCTGAAGTCAGTGGGTTGTCTTTGGGCTCTTCGCTACTGAAACTCGCGGTGCCTCTTCCTGGTTTCTTCATGTTATTACGCCAGAAACCACGTACCGGCCACCTGAAATGGAAGGATTCTTTTGGGGGAATTATTTCATTTTCCTGAGTTTCCAAGGGGTAAACGACTGAGTGATCAGAAAGGGCCACAGGAAGATCTCCCGTGGCTGGTGGAGGAGTTTCTCTAACGGGTACCTGTTCAGGACCCATTTGAGTAAGCACATGAATCCACTTCTGCTTGGATGGGTACTTCAAATCCGAGATCCCCCTGTGCTCAGCACTGG
>VZTM01001332.1:178623-198685 GCA_013400555.1 Jacana jacana
TGATTCTATGATTCTTGGAGGATGTGATAAAGCTGATGGATTTATTGAGAAGTCAAGTCAATCTGCTCGAGGTACTAAGAGCAACCAACCCAAGCCATTCTGTAATTCTAAGATATGTTACTGTTTAGGATCTACTACTCAGAAAGGACCTTTAGATACATACCTTACGTGTAGATGTGGCACTTCCCAGCATGCTCTAGTGGCTGAGATGGTAGGGTGAGGGGTGTGCTTTTGTGCATGGTTGGACTCAATGGTCTCAGAGGTCCTTTCCAACTGTAACGATTCTGTGAAACGTTCCTCTGTGCTGCAGTAATCAATGACAGTCTTGACCTCAGATCAATATTTCTTGTGATCCTGTATCGCATCTTCCTGGAGACCTATTTCAAACCTTCAGAGAAATTAGCATGTAGGAAATTTTAATTACAGTGATGGGAGACAGAGCAGGGGAATTCTCTTAAACATGGCATGGCTGTTGCACTGGAAGAGGGGTCAGGGTGTTCCCCTGGCTGTTCATCTGCTGGAGATAAGCAGAGGTGTAGAAGATGCACCAGTAATGTCCAAGGAAAAAAACCAAACAAAACCCAACCAAACAACAAACAAACAAAAAACAACCCTGAATTTGGTTTCTTGAAATGAAAGACCCCAGAAGGGAAAATTGCTGCTCACCACCAACACCAAAGAGCTTTGCAGCGCGTCTGCAGTTCAGAAGCTTCGCAGAGCTGGGAGGCGCTTGTGCATCCACATCAAGGGGAGCTGAGAATTGGGTGCTGGGTTTTTCTCCTTCCTCCTCTGCTGACCTGGGGAAGGGAGTTCAGCTGAAGTCCCCGAGCCACCCCTGTGTGCCCAGGGGTGCAGTTAGCCTTGGTAATTGGTAGCTGTAGCCTTCCTACGCAGATGCCTCCGGGTGGATGGAATGGCAGCGACAGCCGCAGCAGGATGTGTAATTGTGCTGCTCGCACTGGGTGGCCTCTGTAGGTGTGCTGGGGAGGAGTTCACACTTCATTTTAGCCCTGTGGCCATCAAACACAAGCCTTTGGTCTGGCTGTGGGTGCGGTTTTTGTCTTGTGGAGGGACAAGCCCAGCTGAGCAAAAGGACGTTCAGTATTACCTCCTCTTACCCGGCTCCCACCCTCCCCTGCATCATCTTTATTTTGCACATGACACAGATTTAAGAGGTGGGAAAAAGAAATAGAATAGAATAGAATAGAATAGAATAGAATAGAATAGAATAGAATAGAATAGAATAGAATAGGAGAAAAGATAGATGCTTTGCTAGTGGTAGAAAGGAAAACAAACAGCATACTCCACATCAAACTGTGCCACGTATCCTCTCCCTGGCAGAGCCCCAGGCATCACAGTGATTTGGATTCCAGCAGCATGAGCACAGAGGGAGGGATTAATTAAAACTAGTGCATGTTAATGGAGCTCTAAACCTGACTTCACATGGCCTTAACAGACACAAAAGAAAAATAGCAAGGCAATAAACTTTTCCCCCTTGGGACCTGCTGGAGTGGCCTATCAGCAAGAGGATGAACTTTCCAGGGATGTGGTGCTCTTGGATCCATCAAAGATGCCTTCAAAGCTGCCCTGCCTGTACTCCTAGACCAATGGCCATGGCACCACCCTGCTCTTCTCACCAGCACCCTCCTGAGGGCTGAGAAGAGTTCCACCCTTATCCCTTCTACATATGAATGGGCACAGACCTGGGGGTCCCTCCCAGAGCACCAAAATCCCCTTGGATAGGCAGTAGAACAGTGGTTGGCTGGTCAGAGCTACCTCCAGTCTGCTGAAACCTGGCTGGGGTTGGTCCTGAGGCAGGCTGAGCTCTGCCAGCTGGTCCTGAAAGGTTTTAATCAAGCCTTGAGCACTGTGAAAGCTGAAGGGAGTGAGAGGAGGGCCATTTGGCCAGGCTGAGAGAGTTGGGGTGTTCAGCCTGGAGAAGAGAAGGCTCCGGGGAGACCTTAGAGCCCCTTCCAGTCCCTAAAGGGGCTCCAGGAAAGCTGGGGAGGGACTCTGGATCAGGGAGGGGAGCCATAGGATGAGGAGCAAGGGGTTTAAACTGAAAGAGGGGAGATGGAGCTGAGATGTGGGGAAGAACCTCTTTGGTGTGAGGGTGGTGAGAGCCTGGCCCAGGTTGCCCAGAGAAGCTGTGGCTGCCCCATCCCTGGAGGGGTTCAAGGCCAGGTTGGAGGGGGCTTGGAGCAAGCTGGTCTGGTGGGAGTTGTCCCTGCCCAGGGCAGGGGGTGGAACTTTAAGGTCCCTTCCAACCCAAAGCATTCAATGATTCTATGATTTTTGCTGCCAGTGCTTAAAAAGGGCAAATGATGTGACCCAGGGAAAAGTTTCCTCTACTCAGAGCAAGGCAGGGGGGTTGCTGCTGTTGGAAGATGAGGCTGAGATGGCTGTAGGAACACAGGCAGGTTGAGGTGGAGCTGGCAGCCCCAAGGGATGCCCAGTTGGGGTATGTGGGAGAGCGGCCTCATGCACTGGGTGCTTGAGACGTCTCTGCAGGTGGGGAATATGTGATAACCAATTCCAAGCATGTTCAGGGCTTGAAGATGATACAGTTGGGTGGTGGCAGGTGTGGGGTGTTAGTCTGGAGTCAGAGCAAATGGTCATGGTGACAGGGGACACCTTCCAAGCTCTGGCAGACGCTGCCTGCATGTCTCATAGCTCCTTTGCCTCCAAAGGCGTCGTCTGCTCTTTGTGTACTGTAAAACCCTACTGGCCCTCCTGTGCTTCTGAAGTTCACAAGTTAAGGTCTTAATGCTGTGTTGTTAAATTTTCAGCATCTCCATTCACACCAGAAAGCTCTTCTGTTCAGAGGGATTTAGAATAATGCAACTCTTCATGAGCCCTCATTATTTTGCGAAAGGTGACTGTGTTGTTCAAGTGCCCGTATTGTGACAAGCATCTAATTATGGATCCTTTCTGTAGACCCCCAGAGATGCCATTATGTCCACCTGCAGCAGAAGATTATCATTTGCATTCAGTGTGAGCTTTTCTCCATTATTTCCACTGCAGATAAATAAGGAAAACAAATCTTATCGACCACTGAGCCCCTATTTCGTGTATCTTGCATTTCATTTTTCAAACCAGCGGCTTTGCTTTGCCTCTTTTCCTCCGAGTAGTGCCGCTCCCTACTTCAGCGCTAACATATCTGCTCTGGGCTGCTCTGACTGCCTCTGCACCTTTCTTGGGCAACTGGCAAAAGCATCTTGGCTAAAAGGGCTTTTCGTCCTTTGAGAAGCATGGCCGGAGGGGTTGACACACCCAAAGATAAAAGCTAGATGGATAACCATCAGATTGGTATGTTTTCATGTGAATTTCCCCTTGTCCCTTTGCTTGTTCTTTCAACCTCTTCTCACTACCCTTCCCATGGTTGACATTCTCAGGCTTCTAGATCAAAATGCCTCCCCTTCCATCTCTATTTACACCCGCGGATAAGAAAAGGTTTGAGGAGAGAATACCTAATTACAGTGTGCATTTTGGCACAAGTTCCTAATATGTGAATTGAAGGAGGTGAGTAATGAGCACATAGCCCTCGCATAGGTCACCATGAGCAGGCAGGCCGTGTCTTCCCATGAGGCTGTCCTGTGTTTTTATTGCATTCTGTAATTAATCCCACTGACAAAATCCCCGCAGAAACAGAAGGGCAGAGGTATAAGCTTTGGGAGGGGAAAGACGTCATTCTGCTTCAGTCCTTCTCTAATGAAAAGTCTTTGTTAGACCTTCAGAGGGGGGTGACATCTGCATATGTTGTGGTTTCCCATGTTTTGTCCTCTTTTTTGCCTAATTCGGGTGACAAAATTTAACACAGCAGGGCCTGGTTTGTGTTTGTTCCCATCCTGTTCCCAGTAGCATCGTGCTCAAAGCATAGAAACGCCCAAGAAAAGAGGCCGAGCCGGGCACAGCAAGGGTTGACCTGTTCCGTGGAAGATGCTCGGTCTCTGAGCTGAGGTCTTGTTCACACTGAAGCAGATCTGGGGTGAAAACTGGTGATTAACAACTCTTCCTACAAATCCTGCTGTTAAAAACTTGTTTCAGGTCAATCCAAACCCTTTTTTGCTACAGTAAACGGAAGCAAGGCTGCCTGGTCGGTACGGCGTGCTATAGCAAGATCAATGCAAAATGGCTTAAATCTGAAAAAGGGATCTAAGGCTCTTTGGTGCACACTCTAACGTTTGAGTTCCCCCTAGGACAAATCCACTGAGATTTTTTGTTTGGGGCATGTTGGAATTGCATATTCCAGCAGAGCAGAGTTCCCTCAAAGGTTTTTGGGGCAGCTCTAACTGCAGACACCCCTTTCCCCAGCACATCTGCTCCGAGCTTTTACAGATTCAACTTCCTCACCTGTACAGAGGTGCCTGGGGAGACACAAGATGGTCTGGGATGGCTCATGCAGCTCCAGCTGTGGCTCTGGTGGTGTCCTATAGCTCTTGTGCTGTGTCTTCTACCCAATCTAGATGGCTCAACCACCCTACTGCATCTCAGATGCCACTACGTCCCCATGGCTGGGGAAGCAGATTGGGCAGGCTGGGTCATTTTTGCTATTATAGACAATCACTCTTTATGGGCCACTCCAGAGGTGCAAAAGTGATTTGTATGTAAAGATGTCCCTAGTCCTGGTGGGATTAGGTCAACGGAAACTCAAATTTAGAGCATTTAAGCAGTGTTTTGTCATGCGTTTGGGATATCATCCTTATGTTTTCATATTTATAAAGGGTGAAGGCTCTAATGATGTTCTGGTGAAATGCTCCTGTACCCAAGATGCACTGGGAAATGTCGTTTCCCTCAGTTGTGAAAATCAACATGCTCAGTTAAATAATGTAGGGTAACGGCGTGCGCCTCTGTAGGGATCTGAAGGATGGCCTGGGCGCATTTCCCCTTGGGAAACTGGAGAGGAGAAGATGGGATGAAGGCAGCAGGCGCTGGAAATGGCCTTCTTGTATTTCTAACTCATGGAGGTCATTTCCAATTATGGGTGCCAGGTCCAGCAGCTCTCACCAAGCCTGTCTCGGCACAGTGCAGCGCAGACTGTGTGGGTAGCTCTATTTTGATCAGCTGGGCCATGAAAAATGAGTGTGGAGGCTCATTACGTCGCTCCAGCTTGCCTTTGCTGGCGGCTCGGTTGATTTTCCCCCTCCCATGCCCACGCCTGGGCCACGGATGCCACCCAGGAGTCAGCTAAGAGTAAAGGCAAACCATTGCCATGAATCCTTTAAAAAAGCAAGTGGAGGCAAATAATTGCAAAATGTCTGGAAGAAGGTATTTAACCAAATGACTCAAAGCACAGGCAGAAAGGGGGGTTGCACCTTGGGCATCAACGCTTGGCTCCAAACCCAGCTGATCACTCTCTGGTTTCTTTTTTGTTCCCCGTTGTTGTCCACATCTCCTGCAGGCAAAGCCTACGCTCCCGAGTTCTACTACGACACCTACAACCCCCTGTGGCAGAACAGGCCCCGCGTCTACTCCTACAGTCTCCAGTGGACCCAGATGAACCCCGACGCGGTGGACCGCATCCTTGCCTACCGCTTAGGGATTAGGCAGGTGAGGAAAGAAATCTGTTCATGCAGGACGTGGCTTTGGAGAACTGACCTCTGTGAGGGCTGCTGAGCCTTTATTTTATTTTATTTTATTTTATTTTATTTTATTTTATTTTATTTTATTTTATTTTATTTTATTTTATTTTATTTTATTTTATTTTATTTTATTTTATTTTATTGTTTAGTTAATCTTCTGTGGGCAGGAGCTGTTCCTCCTCCTGGAAGGTTTGCCACCCCCTTGCAGAAGTGGTCTTCTGCTGCTCTGCAGATCCTGGAAACTTAATTTGCACGTTTGCAGTGTGAAAGGCAGAGATTCAAGAGCTGCTCCTCAGAGGGTTTGCAGAGGCTGTGGCTTATGACATGCCAGAGAGATTACATGAAAGAAACTAGCAGTGAAATAAAACTTTCTATCTCTCTGCATGTATCTATATATCTTTTATTACCTCTTCCGTGACAATGGATCGATATAGGGGTAGCTGTAGCTTTCCTGTGGAAACACATGGTGATCCTTGAGAACCAGGATGTCTCTCCTGACCACATTAAAGCTGGTCACTCTTGGGTCTCCATAGATTTCACTGCAAACTTTGTGGTGGGAAAATTGGCAGCGTTAAGGAAACGTGGGATCAACCCACTTGCAAAGGAATTGTGTAATTAACACAGCCATCCCAATTAATTACCCCTTTAACAATTTTAAAGAAAAAATGTCATCTGTCATCTTTGAAGGTTATTGCTGCAAAGCTTGAGTTTTAATGGTCAATTAACGTGAAAGAACCACTCTGTGCATTGCTTAAACTCTCGTTAAATGGCAACACCTCTGCTTTCTGCCCTTGACAGGGCAAAGTGATCTTCCTGTGGCAAAGTCCCTACAAAATCTCACAACATTGTGTTCTAAAGGCAGAACATTTTTGTGCCATAACACTTGTTTGCAATCCTGTCTAGAGCCTGTCCGTGCCAAACGCTATAGGTGTGCCAGAGCGACACTGAGAGCTTGGGTTTTTCTGGGGTTTCTCAAGAAGGAGTAGATGGTTTGGAAATAATGCTCCTTGCTGTGAATACCTCTGTGGTCTACCTCCAAGTCATATCCTATACAGCTTTGGTCTGGCAGAGGAGGCTGGGCCATGCAGTGCCATGCTGTGCCATGCCTTCCAAAAGGGTTGTCAAGCCTTGGAAGAGGCTGCCCAGGGCAGTGGTGGAGTCACCATCCCTGGAGAGACTTAAAAGTCAGGCAGACGTGGTGCTGAGGGACATGGGTTAGTGGTGGTTTTGGCACNTGGGTTAGTGGGGGTTTTGGCACTGTTGGGTTGATGGTTGGACGCAAAGATCTTAAATGTCCCTTCCAACCTAGACCATTCTGCAATTCTATGCTGTGCCATACCATGCAATGCTGTGCCTGGTTGGGGACACAGATCTGCCACCATCCCAGCTCCTTCTAACGTGCCCCCAGCTCCACTCCCAGCCTGGAGCCACTGGATCAAATGAATCCTTGGGAGTATCCATCTCATACTGGTTTGGTCTTGTTTTACACCCTCCCATCAGTCTTACTATTTTTTTTTTTTAAATAATACCATGGTTGATTGACTTAGAAAGTGAATGTTTGGTCATTCAGCACCTGAAATGATACTTTGTGCTGGGAGAAAGAGAGCAGGGATTAAGACAGGACTCCTGAAGATGCACATATATATTTTTGAAAATGTTTGAGTTCAGAAAATATCTTGTTAGCCCATCCACTGGGATGAGCTTTGTGAGCTGCAAAAATACATACAGGATTTGTGCATGTTCTTTATGCTGAGCGGGTGGGGTTCTGCTGGGTGGGAGTTGTGGGTTTGCCCAGGACACGTCCGGGGAAGGGCTTTGATAGCTGGGGGGTGCTGGCTCTCCTTCCCTCAGAGTTCGTCTCTGCCCGAATCTAACTAATTTGAAATGAAAATCGTTGACTTTTAATAGATGTTTATGCAACTGTTTGCATCACTGGGCACAAATCAGTTCCGTTATTCCCAGTACCCAAGAGGGTTTATTAAATTTAAAAAAAGAATCTGCTCAAGTAAAAGAATATATAATGAAATTAATTGCATTAGGATTTTTAGCTTTTTCTTTGCCCATTTCATTTTAATTTACTTTTAATTGTCTATTTATATAATTATCCAGAGTTACTTTACCCTAATTTCCTTGACAACACTCTCTGTCAGGGTAATCATAATATTTTCCTTCCGTCTATCTGCAGCCACGTTTAAACCGTGGATGATTTAGAGCCCAGTGAGCCGCCCGGACACGCTCATCCATTATTGCAGCAAATCCCCCTGAAACGAGGGTGATAATTAAACTTCTTCTTTTTTTTTTTTGACACCTACCAGTATTTGCTACAGGCAGATTGCCTTCTGAACTCTTTGATAGTTTGTTTGACTTAGTAATGTATTCTCTCACTGGGTTTTGCTGTTGGTTTTTTATTTAACAATAAAAGCAGGGCAGAGCGTCCTTCGGGAGCGGTCGAAAACGTCGCTCCTGGCTGGGTGAAGTTCTCTGGATTTTTGAATAAAACTCAAACCCTAGTTGAATCATAGAATCATTCAGGTTGGAAGAGACCCTTGGGATCATCGAGTCCAACCATCAGCCCCACTCTACAAAGGTCTCCCCTACACCAGCTCCCCCAACACCACATCCAATCTACTCTGAAACCCAGTCAGGGATGGAGACTCCACCCTCTCCCTGGGCAGCCCAGTCCAGGCTCTGACCACTCTTGCTGGAAAGAATTGTTTCCTCATGTCCAGCCTAACCCTCCCCTGCTGCAGCTTGCAGCCATTCCCTCTCCTTCTATCGCTCATTGCCCATGAGAAGAGACCAGCACCAACCTCTCTGCAGTGCCCTTTCAAGCAGTTGTAGAGAGGGATAAGGTCTCCCCTCAGCCTCCTCTTCCTCAAACTAAACACTCCCAGCTCCCTCAATCCATCCTCATAAGATTTATTCTCCAGGCCCTTCCCCCGCTCCGTGTCCCTCCTCTGCACTCGCTCCAGCCCCTCCAGATCTCTCTTGTGCTGAGGTGCCCAGAACTGGACACCAGACTCAAGGGGTGGCCTCCCCGGTGCTGAGCACAGGGGGACAATCACCTCCCTGGATTTCCAGGTCGAAGCGAGGGACTGAGCCTGCAGCCCAGCACGTTGCTGTTGGAAAAAGTGACTGCCTTTAATCTTTATTTTAATCTTAATCTTTGTTTCAATCTTCTAATGTGTCGCAAACCGCCGCCAGTGGGCTCGGGAGTGGGACGGTGTGTCCGTATCTGCCTCGGATTCGATTAACACCATTACCTTTATCTGATCAGTAAATGGCTTTTGCATTAAGAATGTTAAAATCCGAGCCCGAGCACGGCTTCCTCCTCCCCCTGGCCTGTATTCCTGAGACCTGAATCCAGGCAGCATTTGGGGAAGATGTAGTTGCCAGCAGGTTTAGGCTTGTTAAATTTTCTGTGGACTTGCTAAAATCTGTAATATTGACAATATTTTAATGTCCTTTTATAACAGCAAGAGTTTCTTAGGAGGCACAGAGCAGGTTAGCTCCATTTTTCCATGTTTCAGGTGGCTGTGGAGAGCAACACAGAGGATGTGCCTGATAATGACACTTGTAAAGGGCAAAGGAGGATGGTAATAGAATGCAGCCAACGAGGGGTTCGTTACAGACACGGTTGCTCTGCGAGGACTAATTAGATGACAAAGAGGGACTTTGTGTAGTGATAGGACGAGGGGTAATGGTTTAAAATTGAAAGAGGGGAGATTTAGATGAGATACTAGAAAGAACTTCTTTGCTGTGAGGGTGGCGAGAGCCTGGCCCAGGTTGCCCAGAGAAGCTGTGGCTGCCCCATTCCTGGAGGGGTTCAAGGCCGGGTTGGAGTGGGCTTGGAGCAACCTGGTGTGGTGGGAGGTGTCTCTGCCCAGGGTATGAGGGCTGGAACTCAATGATCTTTAAGGTCCCTTCCAACTCTAACCATTCCACAATTTTGTGATCCAGGGTTATCACGAGAGGAAAGCACTGATTGGCATATAGTAAGGTAGGGAGAGCTGGAGATGCTTCTGCCCTGACCAACTCAGGCAAGCAGAGCTCTGAGAAGTTACTGGGGGTTATGCATATATATTCATTATCCATACATACATAAAGTAATTCTGTTTCATTAATGTAGAGGTATGAGCTATTTCACCATGGATGCCTGTTGTGCTCTTGGGACCTTCAGGATTCTGTGCTTGCTTTCCAACATCAAAAATAAGTGTTTTGAGAACAGAATTTGTGACCTGACTTGGGTGTTCCTGCTCCAGCAGGGGGATTGGACTAGATGATCTTTCAAGGTCCTTTCCAATCCCTGAGATTCTGTGATTCTGTGAAAATTAACCCATTTAAGAAGTGAATTGACAAAAAAACTGTGTTTCTATGTGTGTTACCGATACGCCTGTCGTCAGGATCATTGTATATCTCTCCCCCCACCCTTGTAGTTAAAGCCACGAGCTGCACGTTGATGGTGAGCGGGGGTTTGTTCGGTCGCGTCCGTCCTGCTGCCGCGGTGGTGTGTGACAGATGCTCCCTCCTGGGAGAACCAGGCAGGAACAGAAATGATTTTGAACGCTCTGCTTCCCCCTTCAGCCCCGCTGCTCCCACTGTGGCCTTTTGGGGATTCACTCTCTGCTCAGCGCTGGTTTTTAACGAGCGCCGGCTCTCGTCGGCCTTTCTGGTTGACGCCGTACACGGCCGGTGGTTTCCCAGCTCTGGGCTTTAACAGGCTTTGAGGATGCTGAGCTGCAGGACCTGCCAAGCCTGCTGTGACAGAGTTTCTAGCCACCAAGCAGCCTGCTCCTCTTTAATTGAACAGTGACAAATAACTGCTCTATGACAAAAATAAAACAGAGGTGCTAAACGGCCGTGGAATTCACTTCTTGAGTGAGTGAGTGCAAGAGCTGCTGTTCCCCTGCTCTGATAGCACTCAGAGCCCTCAGGCATGTCTTGAGGAAACAACCCCATCCTCCCAAGGAATTGTTCTGGGTGTGGTCTTCTCCTCGTGGAAAATTCTAGCTTGTTCACTTAGGAAAAAAACAACAAAAAAAAAAAACCTAAACAAACAAACAAAAACACAAACAAAAAACCCAACGCCCAAGCATTTAGGTGATGACTGATGAGAGAAAATAGCAAGGACCTCATAGCAGTAGACCTCAATGGCCTCATAGACAACAGCAAGGCCTGACTTGTAGTTCTTCTTGAGACCAGTCTAGACAATTTTGGCCAGGTAAAAGGGACTGGAAGTGGTTAGTCCCTTTCCCAAATGGAGGACAATGGATTTAGCCAGTCCTGCTGCCCAGCCTGGTCATAAAGAACGATGGAGAATTGGCAGAGAGATACCATAGTGTGTATAATACCTACTTCTCTTGGGCCTCCAGAGCCAAAGGAAGCAAAGATTAAAGCATCCCTTTCGCTACCATTTATTTTAGCAGGCTCAAGGCCCCCATCTGATGGGTACTAATTCTCCAGATGTTCCTTCTATCAGGATCATGATGTTGTCATCACACAATGTTCTGCAGCGGGAAAGGCGTTTGCAAGCTGGGTATTTTCATTTGCTTTGCTATAGAACATGTAAAATCGCTATACATCAAGATGTATACAAAAAACGTGTTCACAGCCATCCCAAAGTAATTACTCACATCTGTAGTAATTAATTTCACGGGAGGAAGTGAGAGAGTTGAAAGGGCTAATTCACATGGATATTGGAATATTTGTAACGTTGTTCTCATGAAAAGTGTTAAGCTGCCTGCCTTCCACAGAGGGATGTAAGCTGTCCCAAAGATTTCCTTTGTTGAAGTCTAAACAAGGCTTTACTTTTTCTGCACTTGTGAAATGAGACAGGGAGTTTTTGGCAAAAAAACCCAAAAGAGTGCAACAGGCAAAGGCAGGTTTCTTATGGATTTTACCGGTTTTGGTAAATTGAATTAGAGAAGCGACGGTTCTGTGTTGCCATTTTCAGTTTGCAACACTGAGACCTGCTATGCTTATTCTTCACAAGACCCAGGCCTGAGCTTCAAAATAGCAAGCTGAGGGCTGCCAATTGAGGTTTGTACCCAAGGCTTTTAACTGGCATTGAAAAATGGTTACATCTCCCAGACTTTGGATAGAGTAGGAAAATTCTCATGCACAATTTTGGAAAACAAATCTACTTATTACATCTTAAGAAATTCAGAGGTAAAAGATACACAGATAAATGCATCTTTTTCTGTGATGTCCTGCTGCCCTGACTTTGATCCCATGGTGTCTCGGTTACTGGAGATGCTCCTGATGGTACCCCTGGTGCCTGGATGGAGAGCTGAGCTTGGCTCCTCCAGAGCAAGCGGCTTGCTCCTTTTGGAGGCAAAGGGCTGTATTTTCTAGCCATGCAAACAGCAGACATCCCAGGCAGACCTGTGCCCCTTCGTGTTACCACAAAATGTGGAAACTCACTTTCCTCAAAACAGCCCCAAAACCTACCAAAACTTAGAGACCAAATTTAGCATATTCATTTGATCCAAGCAATTCCTGCCTGCCGGGACTGCCTTGGTTTGATTTTTGTTGTATAAGCATAAACTGCTACTATTTCATTACTCATTTTAATACCTAATTCATCCTAAGTTTTTAGTCTGGTTTCTTAAGGCAACAAGATTCACAGAGATGTCCTGAAGTTGCTGCCTGTGATTTCTGAACCCCGGGTTTGGGCAGATGTGCTGGGGAACAGGAGGTGCAGCGGGCGAGGAGGGGTCCCTCCAGGGTTGGGAGAACACGTGGAGAGGTAAAGGAGAAAGATGTAATCAGGGAAATAAATGGCAGGGTAGGGTCACATTAATCAAAAAGAAGAAAAAACAATAATCACAGACCATTTATGAATTCTCTAGCTCCATAGGAAGCTCTGTGGAGTCCCCTCTTGGGCTACCTTGTGTTTTAGGGCAATATCTGCTCTTTCTCTTCAGGGTGTCTATCTGTGTGTATTTATACATTGTAGGAGCCAGGGATCTCTATTCCCAAGTCTCCTTCTTGACTCTTCCCAGCAGTGGCGTAGTGATAATTCCCTAAAGGGAATATGTAATAATATATCATTAATACAGTATTAAATGCTGCACAGGGAGGAGCTCTTGTGCTTGAAGCAGTGATGTTGCCGTAGCCTGAGGCCTTCATCGCATGTTTCCCTTCGGTGACAAAACCCACAGCCTTATTTGTACCCGGGGGCACATGCTCTCGCCCGGCGTTGCCGAGCTCAAGCCCCGCGCTGCAGCCTCAGCCGGCACGTGGTGGTCTCGCTCGACTTCCATTTCTTCTGTCTCAGCAGAAAAAGCTACAATAAGAATTGATTACTGCTGAGAACCGCAGCGTATCACTCAAACTTTAGGCGAGGCACGGCAGAAAATACCGCGAGCTGAGGAGCAATTTAGGGAGAGAAATTACTCAATCTGGAGGAATTTATTTCAGCAAACAAGTTATTTGCTTTCCACTGGCTTTGAGCCCTCGTGGCGGAGTTGAGCCTGCCTTCCCCGGCGTCCCACGGCTCAGGTGGAGCCACCCAAACCAGGACGTGCTGGTCTTTCCATTGTCAAGGATGTGCTTGTCTTTCAGTTGTGGAGCTGTGAGCAGGCACCCCTCCGGCAGGAGCGGGGCCCTCCATGAATATGTGCTCCAGGGGCAGCACGGGCAGCAGAAGAGCGGATCAGACGGGCTGCGTGTTTCCATGACTGCTTTGTCACCCTGCTGCTGGGGAGCTGGCTGGTGAAAGCAAACAGCAGGCTCTCAGGATCTTGATGCTGATCAGATCCAGGTTTAAAATGAAAAACATGATTACCTAGAAATATTTTTCATTACCTTGTCTTATTCTTTATATAAACTCCTGTAGTGCAACACTGTTTAAAAATATTCATATATACAGCTGTAAATGACAGCAATGGTTTTCTTGTTCCTGTTGATTTAAGATCATAGAATGGCTTGAGTTGGAAGGGACCTTAAAGATCACCCAGTTCCAACCCCCTGCCCTGGGCAGGGACACCTCCCACCAGCCCAAGTTGCTCCAAGCCACCTCCAACCTGGCCTTGAACCCCTCCAGGGATGGGGCAGCCACAGCTTCTCTGGGCAACCTGGGCCATTGTTTGGGACAGGTTCCAAATGGAACATATCATTTTATATGATGCCATAGTCTTTGCAGATAATTTGCAGAAATGAAAAATAATAGAGAAACAGAGCAATGAAACTTTGAAAACTGAAGACCCAGGTAAACACTATGGCATATGTCCATAGGCAAATGCATGACAGATAAGAGTTGTGTATCTGACCACCTCTCCACCCTCCCCAGCCTCTATTTCTTTGGGCTTTGTATCTGGTCTCCTGAGCAGGTTATCTGCCACTTCAGCTCTGTTACCAGGTGATGGGAGGGAAGCAGCAGCTCTTGGTAGAAACATTAGAGCAAAAAAGCTTAGAGTCCAAGGGAGGCAATGGTCTTCACCAAACTTAAACAGGAACCTGGAGTTTCACTGCACAGTACTTCACTGTGAAAAAAGCCCAGTTAGTATCTTTTCTGTTGGCCAAATATTGAGCATGGGCTGTATTTCTGGTCTTTGGTAAAAACTGGAAGTGTTCTTAGGTGGCAAAGTTGTCACATCCCTTAGCATCTCCCCTCTGCACTAGGATGAGCAATTCTGGCAACCTGTAAAGGGAATATTCATCTTCTGAGCTTCTTGACCTCTTTCCAAGGCCTCTCAGGTTGAGTAAGTGTCTGCACGTCTAGACGGTGCATGAACTGAAACTATTAAATCTGTTTGAGGTCTGGCTGGATTTTCCCTGGCGCTGTTAATGAGGGCGTTTTCGAGATGAGAACTGCAGATTTTTAGGTGTAAAAAAAATCAAAATGAGATGAATTGCCTCCTTAGTACCTACTGGCCAGTGTATGTACTAGGTTAAGTGCTTTCTTCAAATGATGTTCATTACTGAAATTATAAATTGTTGGGATGAGAGTGATTTGTCCCTACAGGCAACTGCTGCACCCGTTCTGTTGCTGTTAGAGAATGCTTCGCTCCCTGCAACATGCATCTGTTCAAACTGAATGCAAACCAGCTTGCCTTTCTATAAGTGAGTGAGCACCCTCCTGCAATGCACCTGTGGGCTTTGAGCTGTTTTAAAACACTGCATTTGCATTTTGAGAACTTCGTTAAGCATCTAGTGGCTATTTCCTCGCCTCTCACACAGCGAAAAGGAACTGGGGGTGCTGGGGGACAAGGGGCTGAACATGAGCCAGCAGTGTGCCCAGGTGGCCAAGAAGGCCAAGGGCATCCTGGCTTGCATAAAGAATAGTGTGACCAGCAGAAGCAGGGAGGTGATTGTCCCCCTGTGCTCAGCACTGGGGAGGCCACACCTTGAGTCTGGTGTCCAGTTCTGGGCACCTCAGCACAAGAGAGATATCGAGGTGCTGGAGCGAGTACAGAGGAGGGACACGGAGCTGGTGAGAGGCCTGGAGAATAAGGCTTATGAGGATGGATTGAGGGAGCTGGGATTGTTTAGTTTGAGGAAAAGGAGGCTGAGGGGAGACCTCATCCCTCTCTACAACTGCTTGAAAGGGCATTGTAGAGAGGTTGGTGCTGGTCTCTTCTCACGGGCAATGAGCGATAGAAGGAGAGGGAATGGCTGCAAGATGCAGCAGGGTAGGGTTAGGGTGGACATGAGGAAAAAGCTTTTCACAGAGAGAGTGGTCAGTCAGTGGAATCAGCTGCCCAGGGAGGGGGTGGAGTCCCCATCCCTGACTGTGTTTCAGAGTAGACTGGATGTGGTGTTGAGGGATCTGGTGTAGGGGAGAACTTGTAGAGTAGGGCTGATGGTTGGACTTGATGATCCCAGGGGTCTCTTCCAACCTAAATGATTCTATGATTGCCTTAAGAGTTTAAGAAATGTTTGGTTGAAACGTTCATGTCTGACAGTTGAGCTGTTACTTATTGGCAAAAATTCATTCTTGCTTAAAAAGTTAAGCAAAATCAGTATGTTCTCTTCCCCTAGAAGTGCACGTTGGCATCACGCGCTTGTCTTGTTGCATTATTACTCGTTGATCTATTTATGCAGAGACTCCTGGAGGCTGCTTAAAATGCAGCCTCGGTTTTCCAGTTCATTTACCAAGACAACCTCGCTCGCTCGCAGTATTGACTACGTAGCCGAGCTCCAGCCTGCCGTGCTTTAAAAGGCTTGGGTTTGTCGTCTTGATTGCAGCTACAGTCATTAATTTGCCACCGTGTAATTATTTTGTTTGGAAAAAAAAAAAAAAAAAAAATAAAAAGGTGGTCATTTGCAAAGAGCTTTGAGAAATCCTGAGAAAAGGAGCTGGTTCGGTAGTGATGGGAGGGCACCACCGTCTGTCGTTGGAGATCCGTCTGGAGAAGGTTGTGGCCTTGTGGGATACTCACTAAGTCATCACCACTGAAATACAAACCGTGTGTTGGGTGGGATAGTTCCTTGATCCATGGGGATGTAGTTCCTGGTATGAGCCGGAAGTGTTTAACTTAGGAACTGAATCTTGATCACAGAATCACAGATTCTCAGGGATTGGAAGGGACCTTGAAAGATCATCTAGTCCAATCCCCCTGCCAGAGCAGGAACACCCAGAGCACATCACAGAGGAAGATGTCCAGGCGAGTTTTGAATGTCTCCAGAGAAGGAGACTCCACAACCTCCCTGGGTAAAAATAATGGTCTGCCTCTTGCAGATAAACCTGCTGCTTAATGTGGAAACCCATACCCGTGCCGTTGGCAGACATGTTGCCCAGCTCGCCCACGGTGCGGCCACAGCATGGGCTTTGAAGTGTGAGAATTGGCCCCAGCCTGGTTCCCCAACCTGCAGACTTTGAATTTGTAATGTCACCGAGAAGGAATGAGCAAACTTTCCTTGAAAACTAGCCTTAACGTGGGTTAATAATTAACCCGTCTTTTGTGAGTGCCTAACAAAATAGGGGTTAAAAATTGAACAACTCTTTTGGTAGATGTCCATCAGTAGCAAAAGAGCAGGAGAAGCTGCACCTCTGGGGCTGGGAACAGTTTACTCTTCTAGACCTTAGGGAATTGATCTGGGAGCCAGCCAATTCTAAAGTCTTAAAATGGCTTCTCTTGGTTTATATCTTATTTTAGCTTATCTTTAAGGTGGAAAAGAAAGAGAAAAGAGACATTGACTTGAATGTGGTTTCATCACCTTCAAGGTTGGGACTGGTCTGAGTCCAGACATTAGAGAATCACAAATTGTGAGCCTTAATTACTAAGAGCAAAATCCTGCCTACTTTCAGTCCACAGGTGTTCCTGCTCTTCCCGTTAAAGTGCAAGCAGAGAAGATGCATCTCCAGTGGGTCAGGCCAAACATGGGATGGTAGAACCACCAGGATTAGGGCTTTGTGGGTTTTGGTCGTAATGCAGATACAGAGTGAGCTGTGGGGAGATCAGGACCACACATCGCAGCCCTACTTGGTACCAAGTTCCACAAGAAGAAAGATTATGATATTTTAAATGGTTTTTATACTTGTCTTTTTAGTAGTGTTGACATGTTTGTCCAAACTTTGGACAAACTGAAGTCCAAACTTGTGGATAACTTTGTTTCAAGAGAAGATGCAGATATACAGAAAAGCAATAGATACAATACAGAAAGCAATAGACAGAAATTTGATTTCCAACATCACTATGAAGATTGGCTTTACTGGAGTGATGGGTAAACTTTATCCTGGAGCAAAACAGACCTCAGCCTCAGAGGAGGTGGCACTGGGGTGCTCTGGAGCTCTGGGTAATCTGGGAGCAAGTGATTTCCAGTTCTGAAGTGTTGATGGGGCTCAGGGTTGGTGAGAGGTGCAGTCTCTTTATCTATAAGACCCTTTTGGCACCAAGAGCAGAGTTAGCTGACGGGTACAAGACTTCATCTATTACTAATGTCAGGCTGGTTTTCATTTTTTTTTGGTTTAAATCGCGGAGTGTGGATACATTCAAAATAACCAGCAATAAAACTGACGTGTGTGACACCATCATAACCCTTGGTTTGTATCACAGTGTGACTCAGGAGAGTATCAATCCACCTGCCAGTGGCATTTCTGGAAAAAGCAGCATTAGAGCACAGGGAATTTCCATTTCTCAGGGTCACTGTTGCCCACAGCCTTTCATTTGTAACTATCCTGCTCTGATCTCAAGTTGAAGAATGAGAACAACCTTGTGTGTCTTTCATCATGGTGACTGCACAGATTTGGTCATCCTCTACTTGCTTCTGAAGGTGCTGAGGTCTGCCAAGATGTTGTCTCCACAGAAGGAACATTGTTCTGTCTCATTATGGCCCTCTGAAGAATATTCTGACATTAATGTGTTTCAGTTTTGGATTTGGCTTTGGAATTAGTGACCCAGGTTCTTCCAAGTTTCTGTATTTCAAAGCACCCTTGTACGTGTGTCCTGGTCAGCCTTTGGAGGTTGAGGTGGCCAAGGCCGAGGCTTTCATTCCATGGTAAAGTGTAGTTCAGTCACAGAGGGAGCCTGAAGCTCAGGAAATAAGTTAGCAAACTCATCTAGCGTAGCACACATCAAGTTAGGAACATGGGCTAATTCAGAATTTTGTCTAAAATAGCATGAAACCCAACAAATGTTGAAGTGCCTTCACATTTTCGTGTGTGCTTTCAAAGTGCACACAGAAAAAGGTCCCAAACATTGTTCATCCAAACCCACTTTTGGACATTACCTTCAAGCTCTTGCTTCATTGAGCCCAAGCTCAGTTTTGGCTGGGTGCCTGCGGGTATTTTTGAGCTTTTCCATACCATCTTTGTAGTGGCAGCAGTGGCTTCACCTGCAGCTCCTGGGGCAGCTCCGTACCAGCAGCCTGCTGCTGCTCAAGGCAGTTCCAGTTCCATCGGGTCATCGCTGGGAGGTGTTTCCTTTCCATAATTTGTTTTTCACCAAAGACAGAGTCAGGTAATAGAATCACAGAACGGTTTGTGTTGGCGGGGACCTTCATGATCATCTTGTTCCAACCCTTGCCCTGGGCAGGGACACGTTCCACTACACCAGGTTGCTCAAAGTTCCACCCAGCCTGTCCTTGGTAACAGTTATTGCATCCCAAGTTGAACAAACATTTAAGTAGCGATGAGCGAGTGCTTCCATCCCTCTGATATTTACTGCCAGCAGCAGGAAATCAAGTGAAACTTTCCCAGAGCAGACACAAAGGGTCTGTAGCTCCGATCTCTGCAGTGGCTGCTCTGCTCCTCAGCAGGCAATAGCCACGTTCCCTGAACCCCAGCGGCGCTGCAGCCTCCGTGACCTAGAAAACAAACGGCTCCGCTTTAAAGAAGTAATAAAAAAGTCAACCGGCACCTGTAAACCAGAGAGTAACTTGTTCAAGCTTGTTATTTGAGAGATTAAAGTTCCTACCTTTCCTTTATTTTGGGTCTACAGATGTCTGCGGTCCCAGCCGGTTGGTAATGAGAAAGTCTCTTCAAAGAGCCCGGAGCAGGTCACTTCTCTGCCTCCTGGTCACCCTTCAGCTTTATTGTATTTTTAACTTCGGCTTTCACTCAGTGGTGTCCGGGGTCAGAGGCATTCAAATCCCTATTATTGTGCTGGTGAAAGGGGTTTCTGTGAGGGTTGGCCTGTCACCACCTGCAAAGGGGAGCGTCTCATTTTCTGCCCGTGCCACAGCGCCGTTCTCCTTCCCGTGTACGCACGGGCGTGCGTCACGTCCGCCCCGAAGGATGATTGGGAACACATTCTGTCGCCTTCCTGGTTAAAGAAAGTCATACTGGTTATAAATACAGATTTTCCTCTTCATCCCCGTGTGTAAGGTTGTTAAAAGCAAGGAAAGAGCAACCTTCTTGCTACGAAACATCCTCAGTTGCAGTTTGCTTCGCGAACGGACTGAGGTGTTGTAATTCGTATCTTAAAGGGTGCTTCTAGTACCATTCATCTGTATGAAAAACCAGAAGGCCAGTGTATTTTATCTTCCAGTTAACAAGTCTTTAGGAGATATTTGTGTTGCATTTTGATTTTACTCTTATGAAAATGACCTCTCTCTCTTCTGGGTTGCCGTTTTCCACCCTGCCTTTAAAACATGTGATGTAATGCATGTTTAAAGAAGACTTATCTGTCGGATCAGAGAGCTTCCATCCTTTGCATCCCAGCTTTCCTTCAGTGGTTCCCATCTTTGTCTTCTTCATATATCAGGCCATCAATCTGGCTCATGGACAGATGTTTGTGACATGTGAACCACTCACCCATCAATTTGTAGTGCGTAATGACTGTAACATCCTGCAGTTTTGCACTCCAAGCTCCTAATTACTAAAGACTCAGGGAGTTTTAGTTTCTTAAAAAAA
Source organism: Jacana jacana (assembly GCA_013400555.1). Classification (NCBI taxonomy): domain Eukaryota; kingdom Metazoa; phylum Chordata; class Aves; order Charadriiformes; family Jacanidae; genus Jacana; species Jacana jacana. Next base: position 198,505 of record VZTM01001332.1, read on the forward strand.
GGGGAAAAAAAGAAAGAAAGTAAAGGGGTTTTTGTGCTTTTGTGTGTATCACAAATACAGACTGATTGTTAATGTAATCCTGCATTAAGAAAGTCAATTACATGCTTGTGATTGTCCTCATGAATTAGAAGTCAGCTAATTGGGAAAGACTGGGCCCACAGAATAACAGAATGATCTGGAG
>VZTM01001334.1:19424-37134 GCA_013400555.1 Jacana jacana
TCTTCCAACCTAAATGATTCTATGATTCTGTCTTAAAGCCAAGCGTGTGTTTCTGCATCAAAAGCAACTGGAATATAAAGAATAACGTGATGCAGTCTTTGCATTACTACCAAGCTGCTTTCCACCATTTAGCTTTGCACTGGGAATTATTAAACTAAGCAAAACTCTTGGAAAGGCTTAGATTAAAACACAGCTAGACCTGGCCAGTATTAACAAAGATCTCCAGACTCACACAGCAGCGAGATTTACCATGAAACGATGCATGAGATGGGCAGGAGTGGAACCAGACTGGAAAGGCTTTTGCTTGGGGGTTGGCATGGGCCCATCATAGAAAGGCTGTTGTGTAGATGATGGTGGCAAAGCTGGAAAACCATCAATCTGATCATCATCATCATATTCCTTGTCAAGGAGATTGGAATTCGCTTTTATTATCCCAATATCTAGAAATGAAAAAAAAAACAACCCAATTACATCTTACAAATATTATTATGACAGAATATAGGCCAAAGGTTTAAACCAGTCAATATTTCTCAGCAAAAACAAGTCAGAAAGTATCATAGAATCATTNATGTCCTTTCAAGCAGTTGTAGAGAGGGATGAGGTCTCCCCTCAGCCTCCTCTTCCTCAAACTAAACACTCCCAGCTCCCTCAATGGCTTCTCATAAGCCTTATTCTCCAGGCCCTTCCCCAGCTCCGTGTCCCTCCTCTGCACTCGCTCCAGCCCCTCCAGATCTCTCTTGTGTTGAGGTGCCCAGAACTGGACACCAGACTCAAGGGGTGGCCTCACCAGTGCTGAGCACAGGGGGACAATCTGAGTAGGATGCCTAAAGATCATCCCAATAACAGCACCAAAGAGCTCTGGATAATTAGTTCATTCTGTACCTAGTGAGTTATCATCCTCATCAATTACTGCCCGTCTATGAAGGCCTGAAGTTGGCACAAGGTCATCATCAGCACCATCATCTTCGTTAGCTCCAGCCTTTGGGGAAGACTCTGGCTCAATCATATCTCCATTTAAATAGTCGTCGTCTTCCCCGTCAAAGAGATCATTGTAGTCTTTCACTGCTGCACTGGCAACCTAGAACCAGGTCAACAACGGTCACAAAACTTCCTCTGGACATGGAATTCCAAGAAGGAATTAAGACATAAGAGGGACACACAATACAGAGTGTCCAGTATAAGTGGGTAACCTAAATAATCATGTTAATTTAGGAAACAACCGGTACTAATCACCTTGTCATCTGGTTTCTTCCCATCTCCGATGTCTTCCAGCAATCCCAGATTTCCCTCAGTATCCGTATAAGCGATCTGCCTGTATTTGGGGTGCCACGCCAGCCCACAGATCGAGTAGTTCTTCTCGTGCTTCATCCTAAAGAGAATGTCAGAATAATGGATTTGAAGTAAGTTTCTCAGGGCAGAAACCACCCCAAGAGTTACTGTAAAACATGGTAACGTTTACTAGCGTTAGGAAGCAACATTACAGTGGTGTTACACATAATACAATAATTAATAGGTTACATTTCACATAAACAGCAACTTTACAAAAAAAATACAGCAGTTCTTCCCTTTTTGTGGAGGAAATCATTTCAGCTTTAAAAAGCAAACAGAATCATATGCCTAAAACCCCGGCTTCCTGATGCCTGTAGAAAAGAAAGTAATTCCCCAGCAGTCATGCATTCCAGAACCATCCCATTATGGAAAGAACATTCAGCTGTTTCTCTCTAACTCATCCAATCGATGAGCAGATCCTCTGTCTTTTCCACCTTTCACTCTCACAAAAAAATCCTCCCATTAATTATTTACATAATCTGCCTTTAACTCTTAACAGAGGCGTTACAGTAACGATCGTGTTTCTCACCCAAAACATTCAGACAGATAAATCATCCCTTCTCCTCTTTTCTATTTCACTTAATCATACCTTTTTTTCCCCTTTTTTTTTCAATTTCTTTTTGAGAGAGACGCTTTAACTAACCATGATAAAGTGCAATTTGTCCTTTTTTTTTCCTCCAGGTGAGGAGAGCTGGCTGGTCTATGTGTTTCCTTCTCCCTTTAGAAAATACATCTTACTCCTAATTAACTTGGGGTTTGGAATGTGAGGAAAGCTTGTTCCCATCAAAACCATCCTTTGAAGGACTAGTAGATCAAAAATCATAGAATCATGGAATCATTCAGGTTGGAAGAGACCCTGGGGATCATCCAGTCCAACCATCAGCCCCACTCTATAAAAGTTCTCCCCTACTCCAGCTCCCTCAACACCACATCTCATCCACTCTGAAACACAGTCAGGGATGGGGACTCCACCACCTCCCTGGGCAGCCCAGTCCAGGCTCTGACCACTCTTGCTGGGAAGAATTCTTGCCTCATGTCCAGCCTAACCCTACCCTGCTGCAGCTTGAAGCCATTCCCTCCTGTTCTATCACTAATTGCCCATGAGAAGAGTCTAGCACCAACCTCTCTACAACGTCCTTTCAAGCAGTTGTAGAGAGGGATGAGGTCTCCCCTCAGCCTCCTCTTCCTCCAACTAAACAAAATATATTTGCACACAGAAAAACAGACTATGGAATTTGCAATAAATCCACATTCACATCCCTGCTCTTCTCTATTTCTAAGAATGTAACGTTTCCAGAACCTTCTAGCCACACAGAAAGGAGAACAGTGTATCCCACAAATGAGAATACCTGGTGGAACACCATCAGAAATCTCCCACATTCGCCCTGTAAATATTAAGGCTGTTCAAGAGACTGAGTTCTAAGTTTGCCCAAGTTTTACAGAAAAGATAACAGAACTCTGTTTCAGGAAAAGCCATGTAAGTGGGGGTTTCTGGGCCACCACTGGATACCTCTCTATGCACTCCTGGGTTTCCACATTCCACACCACTATGCTCCCGTCCACACTTCCAGCTGCCAGATACTGCCCAGAAGGAGACCAGGCCACAACGTTCAAGGGCTAAGGAAAACACACAAAAAAACAGGAAAAAAAAGAATAATATTAGCAATGCACACACAGCATTAATATTCTGGAGCTTAAAACAGACTAAACCAATAATAACAGCGATCTTTAGCAAATAACAGCAAAATTGTAGAACAGTTCAGGTTGGAAGGGACCTGAAAGATCATGGAGTTCCACCCACCCTGCCCTGGGTAGGGACAAATCACACCCAGCCAGTTCAGTACCAGAGCTGCCTTTAGGCACCCTGTAAGAACCATTCTTTAAAAAGAGCACACAGATTTTTTTCTTTCTTTTTTTTTTTCCCCAATATCAGCCATCTTCTGTCATCAAACACTGCCAGGAGCTCAAACAAAACCTGATTCCAGCCACGTAGACAGAAGCAGAGTATCTTTTGCAAACTCAGCACTAAATATAGCTATATTTATTTGGAACTTAATGTAGTTCCATAAATTAAAATCCCAGACTGTGTGCTCTGTATCTTAACACTATCAGTGAGTTTGCAGATGACACCATGTTGCATGGGAGTGTTGATCTGCTTGAGGGCAGGGAAGCTCTACAGAGGGACTTGGATAGACGGGCCAATGTTAATGGCATGGCCATCAACAAGGCCAAGTGCCAGGTCCTGCACTTGGGCCACACCAACCCCATGGATGGCTACAGGCTTGGGGCAGTGTGGCTGGAGCTGCCTGGCAGAAAAGGACCTGGGGGTGCTGGGTGACAAGGGGCTGAACATGAGCCAGCAGTGTGCCCAGGTGGCCAAGAAGGCCAAGGGCATCCTGGCTTGCATAAAAACTAGTGTGACCAGCAGCAGTAGGGAGGTGATTGTCCCCCTGTGCTCAGCACTGGTGAGGCCACCCCTTGAGTATTGTGTCCAGTTCTGGGCACCTCAACACAAGAGAGATCTGGAGGGGCTGGAGTGAGTGCAGAGGAGNTGATTCTAGGATTCTATCATTAACAACACTAGGGAAGTGGTCCTCTTTAACCCAAAGGTTTCCAAGCACATCATGAGGTCAAATGAAAGAAGACAGCAGTGAGGGCTACTTTCTAGCTAAATTTCATCTTAATAAAATACAGAGTGAACAACTGATATCTCTGTTCTGTACAGAAATAATGCTCTTGGCATTTCTCCTAAAACAGTGTAGTTAGGGCAAGTTTGTGGAAAGAGATGTTCTTTGGCTGCAGTTGGTGACTCCCAGGTCAGCCCTGGAGATCCAGGGGGTTACTATAAATGAAAGAGGGGAAGCAGGGACACAAAGACATTTGGCGCTCCTCTGGCATCCTCTTGCCTTGTTTTCCATCATAAAGTAACAGGATCAGAAATGAAACTAGAAAGTGTGAGGAATCCTTACTGGGGATGGGCAGGGGGAGGGATACTGTCCAGAAGATAATCTCTAGCAGAATCACATTTAACTTAGGGAAGAGTTAAGAAAGACCTGGTTTCTGTACCGACCTGGGTGATGAATGTGTCCGACAGATCGAACTGACTCTCCCAGGTTTCCCTTGTGAACAGTTTAACAGCTTTATCCACAGGAACTGCCAGCAACTGTTTGAAGGAAACAGGAATCAGCTGATTTAGAGCAAGTTACCTTTCAAACCAAACATTCCAACAGCTCCTTCATTCAGAAGCGTTACAGCTGCCTCTGCCCCAGTAGCCAAGGGATCTCCAGCATCCTAGCATCGAGAAAGTGAAGCAAGCTGAAGTACCTTGAATTACAAGGTTATTCAGTGCTTCCCACAGGCAAAGCATGCCTGCTTTTATTTAAATAATTCACTTCCTTCTGCCAGAAAGCTGAGGATAACGAGAGTTGCACCATAAGGTTAGAAGTTCTTCTTTATGAAACGGCTAAACTCACACATATCAATAGTTTTCAGCGCTCTGAGCACAAGGGTGATGTTCTGCTTCCCCCTCCCTCCCCAAACCTCTTTAGACACGATACAATTTCCCAGGAGATCTTACTTGAGCAGCTGATTCCTGAAATAGCTTTGTGAAAGGTGAAATGAGCTATGTAAATGTTACTGCCCATTTATTTTTTTAGGATTTGGGGGTTTTTCAAGACTTCAAACAAGGCAGCTCGTAAGAGAAGCAAGACAACTACTTACATTTCAAATACACGTGTGTGTGTGTGTGTGAAGAATTTGCCTAAAAATTAAAAGTATTTGTTTTGATGCAATATGGACATTGAAACAATTTGTACTACAGGGGACATCCTCTCTTCCACAGGGAAGTTCTACATAATGCTGTCAGAGCAGCCAGGAATTATACGTGGACATGGGTAGACAGACATAAAGGCTAAGTCAGGGAAACAAGACTATTCAAGGTGAGAACTATGGGAAAACACTGAAAAATATTGTTTAGATCCAGGATACTGGAATGTCCATAAAGGATTGATAGGTTCTGCCTCACTGTTACTACAGGCAAGAATAGAAAAATTGCTTTATGGCTTCTGAAGGGCCAACTTTAGCTCGATTCCCTGTCCTTTACTCCAAGTACAGAGGGGAATGTCTCATTTCAGACAGGTTCACATTTATCTGCTCCTTCCTGCTCTGTTCTCTGCAGAGATGTTCCAGGTCACGTGCTAAAGAGACATCTGTAGAGCTACAGGAACCCCCTCCCAACCCATCTGGGTCAGCAATCCACACAGAGAACTACTGCAGCACCACCTTCAGTCCCAGCAGAACCAACTTCCTTCTTCAGGTGAAAAGGAAAGGGACCTGTTTACTAAGAAAGTAGTTACAGAGCAGGATTAGGGCAAATTTTAAAGCTCTGACGCTCTGCTGTGAGCAATTTGATTAGTTCCCTGGTGTACAATGTTCCTTCCTCTCCAGTGCAACACAAGTGTTTAAAATTGTTTGGGGCTGACAGCTGGTCTGCTGCCAAACACAGGCTGGAGCTTAAACACCTCGCTGTTTCCAGGTTTTTATTTTTCCTAAAAAGTGAACTTCACCCCAAATATTTCCCTTAGTCCCAGGAGCTGCAGTTGGGGCTCGCCCAGATTGAATTCTGCTCTCAGACTCCCAAAGGAAAAGATCAAAGGATTCAGATGGGGCTGAACCAACGCCACTTACCTTCCCACTGCCAGGCTGCCAGCACAGCCTGCATATTGATTTAGCATTTATCACATCATTACACTTCTGCAGCAGTGGCCAGCTTCTCAGGCATGTCTGAAAACAAAATATTGAAGAAGAAAAAAGAGGGGTTTAGCTCATCTTTAGTGAAAATTTACCATACAGGACAAATTCTTAACGGAAAACCATGGGATAAACCAAAAAGAAGCGAAAAGGAAAAAAGGTATGCTATTTTTGGATCCAAAATACATCCATTAAATACAGTGATGTGTGTTGCCTTAAAAAAAAAACACCTCCAACCACCAAACCTGAAACCATACCTTGCCAGTACAGACCTCAAACTGTTTTCCAGCAGGTGATGGGACAAGAGGAAATGACAATACAACTATTTGTAAGAGAAATAAGATGACAGGACAAGCGTTTTTAACGAAGTACAGAACAAATGAACTTGCACGTTTTTAGGTTCTAGAGAAATGTGGCCAAAAATGCTCTGTGTCAAACCCAGATGAACTGCAGGAAGGTGACACACCTCAGCCTGAACCTCTCCACAGGAGCATAAAGGATGAATGGCTCCATTCTCAGATTACAGCAGAGAGAGATAAATGATACTGCCACAATCCCAATCCCAGGACAGCGTTAAGTCTAATTGCCCCAAAAGGCACCCACTGTCACCCTCAAGCACAAGATTTCCCATTAAAAGTGTGCTTTTGATTTCAAAAAGTAACAATCCACAAGCAGGGGGCTGCATTTCCAATGGTATTTACAGGAATAATTCCACACAGATTCCTGTGCCAGTCAATGATATTCAGCAAAATAAATCCCACATACCTAAACAGAACTACCTTATTAAAACATTCACTTGAAACCCTCTTTTCAAGCTCCTTCAAGTTCCAAAAGCAGAGACTAAATCTGATTCTCTCACCAAACCTGGTTTCTTACTATTCTGGCCAAATGTTGCCAAGCTGAGCCCAAAGACTGTATTTCTAATAAATTGTGTTCTTCAACCTGTGATTTATGTCCTTCACCTCAGAATGTGTTGTGACTTTTGTGACAAGCAAACAAAGTGGAGTAGCAAGTGCTCATTGACAGCCCTAAACTCACTCAGACCTAAAAGGTTGAAATGCACTGAGCTGGGCCTGGAGTCCTTAGAAAATTAAGTCTTTGCACCACGGGCAAAGAGCAGGAGACACTGAAGCAACATCATGTCCAAAATCCCCTGTCAAAGCAAAAATCTTCTCATTGTGGCCATCATCTCCGTGATCCTGGCACCTGAAATCCATAGCTCTTCCTAATCTCAGATCAAAATAGTTGTGTCCCTAATGAGACTAACCAGCCAGGTCACTTAGAAATGAAGAGGATGCTGTGTAGCATCTCAGAGCATTACACCACCTCCAGCCAGTCCACAATCCTGAAAATTATTCATTATTTCATAGGAAGCTTGAGGAAAATAATCTAAACCAAAATATACCTACATAGGTGTTTATCAGAATAAAAACCCTTCCTTAAACCTTTAACCATTCAGCAATGAGCTGAGTTTCTAGATCAGGGAATCTGATGTCAATTGCTGTCTTCACACAGAAGTGTTCTTTCAGAACGTGCAGAGATAAGAACCACACAATGTTGGCCACTGAAGAAAGATGAACAGAAGAAATCAGGGGTTCCACAGACAGGAAGATCAATTCACAGCTACTCAGGCAACATTTCATAATCAGGCTTTGGAATTTCTCCCAGAAGTAGATAAAAGTATTCTGGAAAGTGTAGTTAGATTTCTTCTACAAAGAGAAAACCCTCTTCCAGTTCAGAGTTATTTCAGGCCAGCTCATCTTGCTGTCTGTGAAATCCTGGATTTCCTATGAAGCACTGAACTTTGGAAGCCAGGCCTTTTACCTGATCTGCGATTTTCCATACTCTGACTGAGCCGTCGCAGCTCGCCGATGCCTACATGAGAGATTTTCATAAACAAGTCAATAAATAAAGACATTGAAAAATTAATGCTTGAAAATTGAAAAAAATCCCTCTAAACAACACTACAGGCACACAACACAGGCAGTTTTAAGAAGAAGCACTGCCTGTTTAAACCATTTTAAGACATGAAGCTTTCCAATACTGTCATCTCGATAACTGTACTCAACTCCACCTAAACTCTCCTACTTCAAGTAAGCTGCTTATTTGCAAAAGAGGCTGAAAATTAATGTAAAATTTCTTTAATGAGCCACCTTTTCCCCTCTAAATTCAGACCAGCATCAGATTCCAGCAGAACACAGACAGTAATTGTGCAGCAAAGCAAAGCCTGAGTTCTCCTGGGAGGCAACAAATTGTCACACGCTCCATCATCACCAAGGTCAGCTAAAATGAAGTAGTCTCATGTGCCCAGTCACTGGGGTGTTTTTGTAAAAAAGTATGTATTTTCTTTCCCAGGAAAAAGAAAAAAAAAATACAAGCAGAATGTAAATAAGGAAGTGTTTTTACCAGGTAAACATCCCTTGGGTCAAAAGCCAGGCTTAAAACAGGAGCGTCGTGGCCTCGGAACGTTTTCTGCTTGCTGCTGTCTGCCACCTCCACAACCTTCACCATGAAGTCACTGCAGAGCACAGCAGCACAGACACAAGAAGTATTAACAATCACAAACTAGGTGTTCATGGCAAGAAAAATTGGGCACTAATTACCTCTTGGGGAACTTAAGGCTCTCGACACTGAACAACCTAAGGGACAATGAGAGCCTGGAGGTTTATTGCAATAGGAACAAGGGCAGGCTATTTTTTAAACCAGAAGATACTTTTTGTTCATGTTCAAGTTAATAGAATCATAGAATCNTAAACAATCCCAACTCCCTCAATCGATCCTCATAAGCCTTATTCTCCAGGCCTCTCACCAGTTTCGTTGCCCTCCTCTGCACTTGCTCCAGCACCTTGATATCTCTCTTGTGTTGCGGTGCCCAGAACTGGACACAATACTCAAGGTGCGGCCTCACCAGTGCTGAGCACAGGGGGACAATCACCTCCCTACTGCTGCTGGTCACACTATTCTTTATGCCAGCCAGGATGCCATTGGCCTTCTTGGCCACCTGGGCACACTGCTGGCTCATGTTCAGCCTCCTGTCGACCAGCACCCCCATAAAATACTCTTGCTCTTTGAGTAGGGTATCATGTGTATACAGACCATGTCTCAGTTTAATACAATACTCTGTATGACCTACTGAAAACCCCTCCTTAGATACCAGTGAGCTGACTCAACAAGAACTACCTGTTGAATGGGATGGATACTCTTTACTGCAATTGCTCGGTCGGGTGTTTTTTCTAAGAGGAGAGAGCAAGTAATTTCTTTTGTGCTTTTTTAAACAGGATTTTTAAGACCAGTTAGTGTATTGGCCACATTAACAGATTTTTTTTTTATGACTTTATTCCCTCCTCCAAACTTACAGGCATTACTGCAGCTCAACTCAAACTACCCACCAGCCCAGAGCTCCTGTGAACGTCGGTCGGTACCACTTCCTCCCCTGCTTCACCGCAGCTCCCTCGGAGAGCAATTTAATTTGGGGACCTAATTCTGTAGGGTTCAGCCTTACTTTACCTCTATTAAAAAACACAACCTCAGCTTTTGTCACCTATTTAACGCTAACTAGTGACAAAAGACAGACTAAAGTTATATTGTCAGACTACTAGAATGATATTAGCACTCTTAAACTTAACACAAGAGGACTTTGAAGAAAAAACAAACTGGCAATAGGGTATTTTTTGGTTTACTTAAAAAGCCACACAACTATTTCTTTAAATTGTTAATTTGAATTTTGGCAGGATGTTAAAACTCCTGAAAAGAGGTTGTAGAGAGTCGAGGTCGGTCTCTTCTCCCAAGTCACAGGTGATGGGACAAGAGGAAACAGCCTCAAGTTGCACCAGGGGAGGTTCAGGTTGGATATTAGGAACAAGTTTTACATGGAAAAGGTTATTAATCGTTGGAATGGGCTGTCCAGGGAGGTGGCTGAGGCACCATCCCTGGAGGGATTTAAAAGCTGGGTTAACTTAGTGCTTAGATACAGTTTAGTGATGGTTTTTATCAGGGTTAGGTTGATGGCTGGACTAGATGATCTTAAAGGTCCCTTCCAACCTGGACAATTCTATGATCCTGTAAAACTGAAGTTTGCAGACTTCATGAAAAAAATGGACTACTGAAAGCAATTCTTCTCAGCTGCATTTCTTCATTCCATGGCTGTCACCTTCTCCTTCAGTATGTTATAGAAGAACTCAAGGAGAGCTGGTCTCACAGTTTTAGGAGCACTTTTTCCTAAAGTGAGAGCCCTGCCCAGGCTGCAGAAATACTGGGTTTTGGTAAAAGTTTTAGAAACAGAAGAGTTCACCGCCTGCCTAACCTCCCTAATCAAAGCCAGATCCCAGGGCAGAGCTGTTCCCTCAGAAACAAGCCCAGGCAAAGGGCCCAAACTCATGATCCCTGTCAGATTTAGAGATTAGACTGGTTACTGCCCCCAGCTGTTCAGCCTCCCAGTTTTGGTGGAACTAGTGTGTCTGCTCTGCAGCTGTCAGTGTTCACAGTCCAGCTATATCCACCCAAATTGGTTTTTAGCTCAATTCACACATAGAGGAGCCAGGGAGCACACGCAGCACTCTCCCATCTCTACTGTGGAGGGTAAATTCCAGCAGAGAGACGAGCAGACAGCTTGAGTTAGCTCCAACTGCCCAAAGAGCTCACCAAATACAATTAAGCATCACCTAAAGCTTAAATAAATGCCAGGAAAAAAAGAAAATAATACTGCCTACTAGCTATTTTGCCATCTCTGTTAAAGGTCTGGCATATATTATGTAGAAGCAAACATGCAGCCCTAAGAAATGAACTAAACCACATATTTAATTCCCCTCAGGCAAGTCTTGCCACTGTCAGCTGTTACCATTAGGCAGAAGGATGATGATTCCGATGCCAAAGCTCTGACTCAAAGCTCTCAGGCACATCGGAACCCCTCTAACTTTGGCACATGAACATACATCTGCAGCACCATGATCCTGAGCAGTCAAGACCACTCTCCTTAGCACAGGGTAACAGCATCCATACGGGCGAACACGTGCGCTCGTGGATTACGGGACTGAAAGCCAAAACCACTCAAGTCCAAAGAGAAGGAACGATTTCACAACATGCAGATTCCATTTCAAATTCTTGGGTGGCTCAAGTGTCTCTCAGAGCAGGGTTTCCTAAAGTCCTCTCCATTCCTTTCTGCCCCTCCACCCTGCAGAAGGCGTTTTGGCAACGCTTGCAAGCCCTCGGAAGTAGGTGGATTAAGGGTCTCAGGGGTAAAAGTCAGCGTGGGAGGAAGTTGCCAGCTTTTGAACACTAGTAAAGCTTTTCCTGCATCACACAGGGCTTACCTAGAGCCAGCAGCAATTTTGGAACCATCACTATTAAAGGTGACGTGGTTTGCATTCGTGGTGAAACGAGTAAGGATGCCGTCCGGAGCTCCTTCAGGAAACGTGTGGATCTGGACGGTATTGTTGGATACAGCTGTGACCAGTCTTCCCTTCTAAAACCAAAATCCATCACAAAACGTCTTAGTTAAAGCACATTTATGCCCGTGGAGCCAAAAAAAAACTGGCTCTGATGTTGGCAACATTTAGGCAGATTAACTTTACTGCTTCCAAAAGAGGTCTGACAGCACGAGTAACGAGGAAAATATTCTTCAACTTTTATTTCCTTCCCCCAAAATACAGACAAGCACAGTCAAGTTAATACTTCAATCAAACTATCAAAAACTAGAGAAATTATTCTCTTACTTTCAGTCCTAGAGAGACACACTGCTAGCTTTACTACGGAAATACACAAAACTCATTATGCTCACTTGTCCTGGTTTGAGGCAAAACAAACCAATTTTCTGTTCAGTAGTTTTACTTTTTTAGCTGGGCCTCTTCTAACTGACTAAAGTCTGAAATGAACAGCACATTGTTCAGAGACTGTTTCGTCTCACAGTGATAAGACCTGATTATACCAAGGGATGGTGCAGGTGCAAGAGGCCCTTGCTTATACTTACTGCTAGAACAACCAAGGTCAGGTAATTTTGTCAGGTGACCTAAAACTGGCCAATTAGGGTATTCCATCCCATCCGCATCATGCTCAGTAGAAGGAGCTGAGGGATCAAGGGGTTGTTAGTGTTTTTTCTTCCTTCAATGGCCGACGTCTGGGGAGGACCCTGTCTGTTCATCTGCCTTTGAATCCAGCTCCTGCCGGTCACCGAGTCCAGCCTGGGACGTTCACTGGTGCTGCTGGTGACGTGATCATCGTCCTGGGAGCCTGATACGGTTTTGTATAGACTGTATACTTTTTNATCTACTCTGAAACACAGTCAGGGATGGGGACTCCACCCCCTCCCTGGGCAGCTGATTCCAGTGACTGACCACTCTCTCTGTGAAAAACTTTTTCCTAATGTCCAGCCTAACCCTACCCTGCTGCAGCTTGCAGCCATTCCCTCTCCTTCTATCGCTCATTGCCCGTGAGAAGAGACCAGCACCAACCTCTCTGCAATGCCCTTTCAAGCAGTTGTAGAGAGGGATGAGGTCTCCCCTCAGCCTCCTCTTCCTCAAACTAAACACTCCCAACTCCCTCAATCGATCCTCATAACCCTTATTCTCCAGGCCTCTCACCAGCTCCGTGTCCCTCCTCTGTACTCGCTCCAGCACCTCGATATCTCTCTTGTGCTGAAGTGCCCAGAACTGGACACCAGACTCAAGGTGTGGCCTCACCAGTGCTGAGCACAGGGGGACAATCACCTCCCTGCTTCTGCTGGGCACACTAGTTTTTATGCAAGCCAGGCTGTCCTATCTTCTCCTGGTGGATGGAAAATTTACTCCTTTTACAGGAGCAAGAGAGCTCTTAGAGCAGGAAAAATCTTGGCTTCTGTTTAGATTAATCCTCTGCAGCATCAGGAGAGGGCACCCTCGGACCAAACGTCTCAGTTAAGTGCCACCAGGAAAGATGAGAAGTTCAGGAACTGGCCCCTTAGTTCTTCTCAGAAAACAGAAGGCAGGTGTTTACCACAAATGAATCCAGATTAAAAGAAGTGCAAAACAAAGGAATAATTACCCTGTACTTAGAAAAGCAACCTCTCTTCCTCAAGTGACAAAACTATTCCTCGGTTGTACACAGCAGTAAGCTTTTGATATATATAAATAAAGAAATGCCTTCATTCCTTGAGGGTTTTCTGTTTGTGCTGGGGGAAGGGGGATGCTCACTTTAGTATTTTTTTTTAAGTTGCCTAAAATTATAGTAAAAATCCTGAAGATAAACAAAGCAGCAGCCAGTACTAAATAGCCTAACTACAGGAAAGAGGAGATTTATTACATCGACATCTCAGATCAATTCCTTAGAACATTCTCATGAATGAAGAACAATTTTTGGAATAAGGTTTCCTGAAGTGTCACAACACCTTCTTAATCTCACCATTTAAAAATAGCCTTTCAAAACTAAAAGCACTTTGAATAAGAGCAGATGATTACCCCTACAAGCGTCACAGGCTAAAAACCAGACTTTCCCTCCTCTGTTCATTAATAGTTTTAGCAATTTCTGGCTCTGCCTCTGATTTGCTAAGAGGGCTCTTTTGAGTCACCTCGCTTGGTTTGTGAAAAGGTAAGTAATGCAACGAAAATCAACAGCAAAGGACCCTAAAAACCAGTGGTGGCAGCAGTATTAAGGAAGAGAGACACGAGGTTCGTTAAAGGCGCTGTAACAAAGGGGTTTCGCTCAAGGCAGTAGTTCTGCATAAGGTTTCAAATGATTCTTTTAAAAATAGAATACACAGACATCAATTCTCACTTATTTCCTCTTCCATGCTCCTCTCCAAAACCACCAACAGTTGAGAAACAATTTTAAAATATTCCTTTATCACCCCAAACTTAAGTACAGAGTATCTGAAGAACTGACACAGGCTTTTGGGATTCCTCTCTTCTTCTGCAATTGCCACAGGGGCAACATTTTAGACCCCCTATTCCTAAGGTAACATGACAATAATCACACATAAAGAATGTGAGAATTTTCAAGCTAATTATATGAATGTGCAGAGTAAAAAGAATTCTTTCCTAACATACAAAATCATATAGGTAGCTTATTTGCTTGGTTTAGTTACAAATAATGACTCTTGTAAGATACAGAAAATGGAACTGCCTTGCCATTAAATCAAATGGAGCAGGTGAGGTTTAAAATGCCATCAGTCCGACTGCAGAACTGCCTGGAATTGGCATTTCCACAAACTGTTACAATTTACACCAACAAGAGTCCTGTTCTGCCTTTGGGAATGGTTCAGAGGCATCTTTGGGCTAAATCATAACTTTGAGAGCGAAATATCATAGAATCATAGAATCATTTAGGTTGGAAGAGACCCTTGGGATCATCGAGTCCAACCATCAGCCCTGCTCTACAAGTTCTCCCCTACACCAGATCCCTCAACACCACATCCAATCTACTCTGAAACACAGTCAGGGATGGGGACTCCACCACCTCCCTGGGCAGCTGATTCCACTGACTGACCACTCTCTCTCGGAAAAACTTTTTCCTCATGTCCAGCCTAACCCTACCCTGCTGCAGCTTGCAGCCATTCCCTCTCCTTCTATCGCTCATTGCCCGTGAGAAGAGACCAGCACCAACCTCTCTGCAATGCCCTTTCAAGCAGTTGTAGAGAGGGATGAGGTCTCCCCTCAGCCTCCTCTTCCTCAAACTAAACAATCCCAAAATTAACATACATCAGGCTGAAATGCACTATATACAGTATTTTTCTTGCCTTCTTCTGCATATTATGCCAATACATGTTTAATGTTACCCACACGAGCAGCATCGCTGAGCTTGAAAACCCAGCATCTTGTGACACAACTTAGAGGAGTTCTGTTAAAGGTGGTACCTTTAGAGCGCAGGAATAGGCTTTTTCTCCCACATTAATGGACTTTGGATCATCGTCATCCAGGTTTTCCCAAATCCTGACATCTCCATCACTGCCACAAGTTACAATGCAGCTGTGGAAAGACCCAGGATTTGTTAACATCGAGGAAGGGGAAGGACGGGAAATATCACTGAAAGGGACAGGACAAGGGGCAATGGTACAAACTGGAACAGAGGAGGTTCCAGTTAAATATTAGAAAAAAACTTCTTCATGGTGAGGGAACCCTGGAAGAGGCTGCCCAGGGAGGTTGTGGAGTCTCCTTCTCTGGAGACATTCCAAACCCGCCTGGAGGCGTTCCTGTGTGACCTGCTCTGGGTGTTCCTGCTCCGGCAGGGGGATTGGACTGGAGGAGCTTTCAAGGTCCCTTCCAATCCCTGAGATTCTGTGATCACATCTGGCAGCAGAACACAGTATCTTGAGACTCTGACAACTCCCTAGGCCTGGCACCCGTCCAAACTGACCCTTAGATAGGACTGGTCAACCCACATTTTATTCCAGGACTTAGAGCAAATTTTTCAAAGGACTTAATTAGCACTGATTTCTCTAATCACCGGGCATTTAACTGCTTCTTAAGACTTTGGAAACTTACCTTACAGCTAATTACAAAGTAGAAGGTAAAACTAAGTGTTAATGCGTACTTGGCTGAAGTTTAACTAGCTCAACACGTTCCAGAACCCCTAAAAAAATATCTAATCCAGAGTTGAAGTTTGCTGGAGTTAGCTTTCACAATTTTAATGCAGCAAACAATAACCTGAAGCCACGGAGCCAATATACAGAAGTTCACATGGGACTTTTTAATTAAAGACATCTTGAATCTAGAATCAAGCCTTGCATTCCTGTTTTCCTAAAGGTGTTTGCCGTCCCAAAAAACTTCTCATTAAACAGCAAACTGTTCCAAAGGCCGTGGTGAGGCTGTGCTCTTCTTAGTTCTGCAAGGGCCGTACTTTGGCAGCAACACATCATGGTGTTGGCATTGAATGTATTGATGCTGAGGAGTCCAGTGGTAGCAGACCAGAGGCCTTCAGTAAGGAGATCTGCATCTTTTTTAGTAATGGCAAAGAAGGCTTTTTGTAGTCGCAAGGGATTGTTATTTGACTCATTCTGAACAGTCCCCTTTGTGCCAAGGCTAATGAGTTAAAGAAAGGAATAAGAAAATACAAACCTAAACCAGTCAGTATGGTAAATCAGACTTAGCCCTCGAGTTCCTTTTGAGAGCACTTGTTTTCTGGTTTACCATTTAATCAATAAAAACATAACAGCAAATATTTAATTCATATTTATACGTTCAAGAACTAGTGCGAGAATAACACAAAGAGATAGTAAGCCCAATATTGGAATTCTTCAACTCTATTTCTAATTTCTGAGTGCATATACAAACATATTTTCTCCCACACAACACCATTTTTTTTTTCTAGATGCTGCAAAATCACTCTTATAAAAAGTAGATATAGAGGTTTTATATATATATATTCATATATATAGGATTACACTGAATTTATACATCAAACGTTTCAAAATTCAGGGCACCAAATGATAGGCCTTGTAGCTACAAGATCCTAAAGGATTTGCCAGATCAAGCCCGGCCATAAATCACAGAACGATAGGATGGTTTGGGTGGGAAGGAATCGTTAAAGCCCATCTAGTCCAACCCCTCTGCCATGAGCAGGGACATCTTCAACTAGATGAGATTGCTCAAAGCCCCGTCCAACCTGACCTTGAATGTTTTCAGGGATGGGCCATCTCCCACCTCTCTAAGCAACCTGGGTCAGACTTTCACAACCCTCAGTGTAAAAAATATCTTCCTTATACATAGTATAAATCCGTGCTCTTTTAGTTTAAAACCATTACTCCTTGTCCTATCAAAAGAAATCCTGCTAATAATTTTGTCCCCATCTTTCCTGGAGCCCCTTTAGGGACTTTAAGGGGCAGTAAGGTCTCCCCAGAGGGTTCTCTTCTCCAAGCTGAACCCCAACTCTCTCAGCCTGTCCCTATAGCAGAGGGGCTCCTGATCAATTTTGTGGCCTCCTCTGGACCTTGCTCCAAACAGGTCCATGTCCTTGGGAGCCCCAGAGCTGGACAGAGTGTCTCACACTCAGCAGTGGCTAGTACAGAAGCTCCCCAGAAAGCCCCAGAGAGGCACAAGACCATCCCTCCCTCCCCCTGGCCACACTTCACCCTGGTCTCTAGGAATCAGGCAGTTACCTCCCGGTGTCATCAAAGCAGACGTCCGTGTGGCCCTCGGTGTGCCCATAACGCATTGGCTTTCGCACAGAAGGCATCTTGGCTCTCACCTGCTTATTCACAGAGGACAAAAAGGGAGGGAAATAAAATAAATTTTAAAATAAAAACTTTTTAAAAAGGGAAAAAGGCTTCGGAACGAGCCTCAGGTGGCAGGGACAGAGCTGCTGTCCTGCCTGGAGTCGTTGGGGTTCAGCTTAGGCCAGCCCGGCCTAAGCAATTTGGGACACGGTGCTGGCACCTCCTCACCAGGGCCTGGCTGTGGAGGTGAACCGTGAAAATAAAGCAGGGGAAAAACGGTTTAAAAAGAGGGGAAGGAAGGGGAAAGGATGAAGGGGGTAAAAAAAGAGGTTAAGGGGGTAAAAAAAGGGCTTAAGGGGGAAATGGAGGGGTCGAGGGGCCTGTGCCTCAGGCAGCCCAGCGCCCGGGGCAGGCCGAGCCAGGCAACCCGCCCGCGGAAAGGGCCGACCCCGCTCCCCACCGCGCCGGGAAAGGGACCGGAGCGAAGACAAGGCCCGGAGCCGCGCCGCATTC
>VZTM01001334.1:38846-54512 GCA_013400555.1 Jacana jacana
GGTGGAGAGGGGAAGGATTTTTGAGGAGCAGGGGTTGAAGGGTCCCACGGTCACTTGGCCAAGGGATTGCAGGCCTGGTGGCTTTGTCACATGCAAAGTGGCATGGCACCGAATGCCAGGTTATTCTTTCCATCCGGTCGGGAACTTGACCTGCTGCTGAGTTGATTGAATAGGTGTAAGGGGCCGGCAGGGCAGGAGCTGGGAATCAGGCTGCTCGCTCTCCTCTTGGGTTTCTGGGTGGAGCATGAAGTGTTGGTCATGGACCATCAAGCTTTCACTGATTTAGTGCTGCTGCTGTCTGCCCAGCGCTGCCCGCGTCTCTCCTTCAAGCACATGAGGCAGAGTTTCCTTAAAGCCGTAGATCCGAGCAGCCCTCACCTTTTGGCACCAGATCATTTCCACCTCCTGGGTGAGAATCAAATAGCCCCAGTGTTGTTTATCCTCCTGCAGCTCAGGGCTCATATCGATCCAGGGGAAATTAAGGCTGTTTCCAATGAAGGAGCATTGTAGGTGATGGTTGGTATCCTTAAACAGTCACTTTCTTCTCTGCGTGTGTGTGTGTGATAATTGCAGTAATTTGCTGGAAAGGCCTCTGGAGCCAAGTGTGGGTATTTTTGGATGGTATCATAAATCAAAATAAACATAGTCAAAACTGAAGAAAAATGAGTTCAGGCGGAGGAATTGCGACTTAATGTCATCCTTAATAGGTTGGGCTTTTTTCCAAAATAAGTCAGGAACAGCTCAACTTCAATGGAAGGTCAGGTTTTAAAATGTGGTCCTGTGGCCAACATCTAATTGGGCAAAATTAATGAAAACAGCATGTGACCGGTGAGAAATGTTTTACATACCTTTTATGTAAGTTGAAGGAAAAAAAAAAGGAAAAGTACTCCAGTTTATTCTGGCTTGCTCTTCTCTCTCTTCCAGAGCTGATAAAATCCTGAACATCAACTTCTGTAACAGTTCTAAAATTGATTTATTGTTCTTTGTGCCCGTTCTCCTTTTCTTGTTTAATTAGAGGCGTAGTACAGCGAAGCTTTGGCTTTTGTCTACTTGGACAGAAAACTTGCAAAGTATTTCCTGGAAGGGCTGTGCAGCCTGGGAGTGATGGAGAGGTGGTGGCACCTCCGTCCCTGCAGGTTTTTGGGATGTGGCCTGCCCATGCTGTGCCTCCCCGAGCTGGGGGGTGGGCTGGAGACCCCCACATCTCCTTCAGACAGTGCTTTGCTGATCTTACAGACAGGATTCTGCTGCTTCATTACACCACAAGGGAAGCAGCTTGATGAAGAGGATTTGGAGGTACTGGGCTAGAGGCAAAGGTCTAGCAGCTCAGGACATAAATATCTAGTTAAAGCAATTCAGTATCTATTAAATACATTTTAAAAAGGTCTGTCTGTGCTTATGGATTTGAGTCTCCTGTTGGAGTTATTGAGTGTTTGCTACTGATTTAATTAGACCTATGGTGAGGCTGCAACTGCCTTCTCTCAGCTGTTGATCGCAGCCTACCTCTGGCTGGGAGGCAACGCTGTTAATGCCTCCAAATAACTGCTGGACATTGCTTTTAGTTCGGGCTTGAAGGTTGAGTCTTGAGGCACTGGTGCTTGAAAGGAAAAGCATCTCATGCAGCCTCCTGCGCCCCCGTCCCTGCCCAGTGGCCTCTGAAGGAGGCACATTGTCAAAGCAACAACAGAACCCACCCAGTGCTCGGCTTGTCCTCGGGGACTGTAAGCTGGGACAGTGTTGGATAACCTTGAACTCCAAGCCGGATCCCGTGGCCCGAAATGAACTCGGCTTTATCCCTGTGTGTTGCTTTACCTGTGCCCTCAGCTTAGGAGGAAGATCTTCAAGCCTCAGGGTTTTGTCAAATCTGCCTGGGTTTGAGATGCCCAAGGTATCCCCCTGTAGAAGGCAGCTTTTGTAGGCAGGAGACTAAATGTATCTACCAGAAAGAAAGATGTAAGGGGCACAGCGCTGGGCTCCTCCATTTAACCTTGCCCTGTAGGGAAAAGTACACTCTGGGTTCCCTCTCTTTTATCCTCGCCCTTCTCTCCCGCTCCAGCCGTTAATGGATGTCGGTACAGCACTTCCCTTGGCCCTTTGCAGCGAAGGGAGGAGCTGGGTTAGGTGGGTTGCCTGAAGTGGTAGCAGAGCACTCAATGCCTCGCTGCCCTTTATGGCTTTCTCATTCCAACACCCGAATTACTTTTGGTCCCCGTTATATTGGCAGGGCCGTGAGTCAGGGATTAAAGAAGGTAAGAAGGGGTGACCCCTCGGGGGGGATTTGGGCACCGTGGCTGGTGTGTGTTTCAGAAGACAGCTTGCACATGAACACACAGACATTTATAACACATTTAGAAATGAAGGGTTTGCCTCCTGAGTCGCAACCTGACTGCCCAAACCCATCTTTTACCCTGCCATTGCAAGGCCGAGTTCAAACCTGGCTTTAAGTAGGACAACATCCCTTTTTCTCCATTTATTCCACTGCTCTTTTCACGGGTCTGGCCTTGGGTCTGATGAACAATTACTGCTCTGACGTGGCAGAATTGGCGCCTGGGTTCCAGCAGCCTTCAGACCCCAGGGAACCAGCTCTCTGTGCCGCTGGCTAATGGTGCGTGTCGTACAGCATCACGTGCCGTTTCTCCACTTCAGGTTTCAGGGTGCAGGCACCACCAGCGATGGGCGATGGAAGAAAAGCACAAAGTAGAAGGTGGCTTTACAGTTAAATACAACAACCACCCAGAAATAAACATAAAACACTGAAATGATTTCAGCTGCAAGGCTGGAGTTAGGAGATAACCGGCATTTTCGGCGCTTCTGAGTTTGTGTGTTTTGCCCTTTTCAGTTCAAAGCCCATATTCTGTATATTCCCATTGCACATATGGGCTGGATATGCAGGATGAGATGGCTGAAGGTTTTCAAAACTGTCATATCCTGATTTCTATGTGTTTGACTTTGCAACCTCGGTGATGTCTTCTCTGTCCAATTAAAAACCCCCATCTGTAGAGAGTTAATATATTTTACCGCAGGATGAATCTACAATAACTTTTTTGTCTTCAGCAGTGACTTTGGATTATCACCAGGGTAAATGAGGCTGCTTCTTTCCCTCTTTTACAGTCGTGGAGAAAATTCACTGCTCCATTCTAGCCTGTTTCTGGATGAAAAAAATACAAATGGTGCAAAAGCAATCAATGAATCTTGGTCTAAACAAAGGTGCTTCGGGTCTCACGTACAAATGTTGCCTTTCTCCTGTCTGTTGCATCCTGCAGTCTTTTCACTGAGAAGAGGTTTGCAGAATCCTGAGAGAAGAACAATAAATCTGGTTCAGCATTTGGGTTGTAATTGCTGGAACATGGGACCCCCGTTCTCTGATCCCAGTGGGTACCAGTGAGGTACTTACTGTTCATCCAGATTGCTCTGATGCCATGGGTTTTTTTTTTCCCCCCACCTATTTGCATTTCACTCCTCTTGCCTTCGTTCCACGTATCTGCAGCTCCTCCCTTGCCTTCCGTTTTTCTTTCCCCCCCCCCAGCTCTGGGGTCGCTGGGCTGTAAATAAGGAACGCAGCGTCAAAAATTCCTGGGTGAAGGTTCTGCCTGGGCAGCACTTGGCCCGCAGATCTCACGTAAGCCCTTTTGGCAGGGCAGTCTGCTGCTTTTACTGAAAGCAGAGGCTAGAGCTCAGCCTGCCCAGCCCCAGGGGACGGCAGGGAGGTTGTGTCACGCTGGCTAATCCTCATGATGAGAATGGATTGAATGGAGAGAGGAAGTGGATGCCCTTTTCTTTTCCTGCTTAGTGTTTACCGCCTCGATTAGAAAAAAGGAAGAAACCCAACAAAAAATTGACAGCCAAAATAAAAAATAATTAGAAAAAGCAGTGGAATTAGAAGAGCTGTACATTGTTCTGCTGCAAAAGCAGTGTGGTATGTGATGGGAAGTATGGCCACATTCTGCCATGCCTCGGGAGAGTACAGCACACCTAACATAGTGCTATCTATGTACCTTGAAAAAATTCTGCTCCACTTTCAACTGAGTAATCAAAGGAGGGTTTTTTTTATTTATTTTTTTTTTCCTTTTTCAAAGCACAGCATTCAAAAGGAAACCTCTTATCTATCTGAGAATTCAATACACTTTTGGAAACAAAAGGGAATGAAATCAGCAGCTGTGGGTCTCAGAGCAATACTGATTTTAATAATGTAAACTTTCTTCACTAATGAGTAATAAGCAGTTCCATCTTTCACGGCCTTTTAAAATTGCTTTTAGTAAAGGACTGGATTTGGTTTAATCCTTTTCAGTATGTAAAGCCCCAGATATTTCAATCCCTTAGGGGCTCAGTATTTTCTAGCTCCCTTTGAAAAGGCGGAGGAAAACAGCTTTCAGAAATTGACAGAATCTGTGACTGATATAATTTCATTTATTTTTTTTTTTCTATCCAGAAAGTGACCCAAAAGTGTCAGTTAAGAAACAGATCTCTGGCATCCCACCCTGTGGATTAGTAGCAAACAGGCATATCATCTAGGTACAGTACCTCTTTGTGCTCTGACCTAGTTGTTTCTGTTCCTGGCTTGTTCCTTCTTGAAAGGTTTTTTGGAAGAGATGCAGAATTTGCTCCATAACCAGCTAAAGCAGCATCACCTGCCACGTGAAGTCACAGAATCATAGAATCATTCAGGTTGGAAGAGACCCTTGGGAGCATCAAGTCCAACCATCAGCCCTATTCTACAAGTTCTCCCCTACACCAGATCCCTCANCTCGAGTGCTTCCCTCTGAAACAATCCCTGGCACTATAGGACTGCTGACACCTACAGCTGTCTGCTCTGCTGCACAGTCAGAGTGGGTACCCTAAAACCATCTGGGATGGTTTATTCTGGAGGATGCTTTTCCCAAGGAAGGCTTAAGAGAGCCTTGTCTGGGTTCAGGCTGGTATTTATGGGGTCTACCAGTGAATTCAGCTGGATCATGTTATTTTTACATAATGAGCACTGAAGTGTCTGGGTTGTCCTGCCTACACCTGCACTGCTCTTGCGTTGCCTGCGTGCACAACTGTTCACTTGGCTGTTTTGTCTTTTCCCTTAGATATTTCCAGGCAGTGCCTCGAGGAAGCTTCCGTATGTAGAAGAAACCCCACAGGAGACACCGCAGGCTTTCTGGCAACTTGTGACGCCAAGCTGTCAGAATGGCAGAAAATAAGGACAGTAATATTAAAAACACAGACGTGAGACCCAAAAGCAGCCGGAGCAGGAGCGCGGACAGAAAGGATGGTTACGTCTGGAGCGGAAAGAAACTCTCCTGGTCCAAAAAGGGTGAGCAAGGCTCCGATGCTGAAACGGCCAGTGCGGCGGGAAGATCGGGGAGCAGTTTAAGGAGCCAAGAGAGGAAATACAGTTGCTCCTCTATCGAGCTGGATCTGGACCGTTCCTGCGGCCACAGGTTTTTAGGCCGGTCCCTCAAGCAGAAGCTGCAAGACGCCGTGGGGCAGTGCTTCCCCATCAAGAACTGCAGCAGTCGGCACGCCTCGGGCCTGCCATCGAAGAGGAAAATTCATATCAGTGAGTTAATGCTGGATAAGTGTCCTTTCCCTCCCCGCTCCGAGCTGGCTTTTCGGTGGCACTTGATCAAGAGACACACGGCCCCTCTAAGTCCGAAAGCGGAAGACTGGATAATTGCCGATTTATCCCAGCAGGAGGAAAGGGAGGATCAGCTGCCAGAGGATGAGCTTGCCAACGGAGGGGTGGACTCTCCCTCCCAGTCCTGCGACTTTACCGACAGCGGTTTCTCGAGGGGGGATTCCAGGTCTGAGCTGGCGACGGGTAAGGTGGTGAGGAGCAGTAAAGACGAGAGCGATATGGACTCCGACGACGATGTTGTAACTCTCTGCACAAGCTCTAGGAAAAGGAACAAGCCCAAATGGGAAACGGATGACGAGCTGCTGCGGATGGAAACGCCTCCGAAATACCACACGCAGATCGATTACGTCCACTGCCTGGTCCCAGACCTCCTCCAGATCAATAACAACCCCTGCTACTGGGGCGTCATGGATAAATACGCAGCTGAGGCCCTGCTGGAAGGGAAGCCAGAGGGAACGTTTTTGTTACGAGATTCTGCCCAAGAAGACTATTTGTTTTCTGTGAGCTTCAGGCGCTACAGCCGTTCCCTCCACGCGCGGATAGAGCAGTGGAACCACAACTTCAGCTTTGACGCCCACGATCCTTGTGTCTTCCATTCCCCTGACATCACGGGACTCCTAGAGCACTACAAAGACCCGAGTTCCTGTATGTTCTTTGAACCCCTTTTATCCACTCCTCTACACAGGACTTTCCCTTTCTCCCTCCAACACATATGTAGAACGGTTATTTGCAACTCTACAACGTACGATGGTATCGATGCACTTCCCATCCCTCCCTCGGTGAAGCTGTACCTGAAGGAGTATCATTACAAGTCAAAAGTGCGAGTACTCAGGATCGATGTACCAGAGCAGCAAAGCTAGAGAGTATTTTTATGAAAGAATGAAATTGTCTCTAAACAGACAAATAGTTACGTTCAGTCCTTCTTCCTTCTAGTTTGGGTGGGGGTTTTTTTTTCATAGCACGTTGATTTTTATTGTTTTTCGTCTTTTCTTGCAGATTATTTAACCCCCAAACTAGCCTCTGTCTAAGGGGTTTTATCCAAATGTACTTTGAGTCTTCCCAGCTCTGTTTTTTTTTAGAAATTATATTCGTTGTGGGCTTTTGGTACTGTTCCCAAACTAGAGTTTTACAGAATTTCAGGTAGACTTTCTGGTTTTCCTGTAGATGGGTAGTCTTTAGATCCAGTTTTGAACTCGATCTGTCTTTTCTATTGTAATTTAGGTACGTTGCTGCCATGTTTGAAATAATGCACTGTTAACTAAAGATTGACTCCTCTGTATTTGCTGCATTTCTTTTCAAACGAGCGCCCTACCCTCTGCGTGCCTGCCTGTGTGTCCGTCCCTGCCTAACGGAGTAAATCCATCAGTCTATTTCTAACATGACTATTCCCAGCAAAATGAAGCTTGAGAGGGGATCTGAGCTTTCTATAAATACATCAGGGGGACTAAACACCAGGGAAGGGAAAAACAATTCAAGTTAAGGACAACACCCGGTACGGGAACAGACGGGTTTAAACTGGTGGCGAAAGGATCCCGGGTGGGAAGGAGGGAGGCTCGTCCTCGTCAGAGCAGAGGGGCTCTGGAACAGCTTTTCATTTTGTGTAATAGCTGTAAAAAGCAAACTGCTCATAAACTGGGATTTGATCAGTGTCTGGAAGGGATGATGATGCAGTTACTTATGATAGATGGGGCTCGGACTTGGTAACTTTATTTCTATGGTAGTATTTCATTAGATGAAATCCCCAGTTTTCACTAATGGAGCTGCTGCTTCTGAAAGGGCAAGTGGGAGGGTGAAAAGGAAGATATTTCCCCCAAAAACCTGCATATTAACCTATCTGATCTTGCACAGTCGACCCTGAGGTGGTAATGAACAACGGTCTTACTTTGCTAGCAGGAGGGTTGGGTTTTTTTCAGTAAGGAGAGTTTAAAAACAAAACAACACAGAAGCCCCAAAACTAAAACACTCCAGTCTGCAGATCTTTCTTGCAATGTGAAGCATTTGGCCGAATGGCCACCTGCCAAATTCCATGTACGGGAAAACCACGCATGGATAATGCTCCTAAAAGCATTACTTACGTTACACGGGTAGGCAGATCGGTGGCTGAATTACTGGTGAAGCCCCAGCGAGACTCAGCGGAGCTGGGGTTTCTGCTGCTTTCCAGGCCGGCCTCGGGGAGGGTCAGCAGTCCTCTTGTCTTCTCTGGTGGGTGCTTTGTCTCCTCGTGCAAAACTGAGCCCAGCAGCACTCTGCCAAAAGTATGTGAAGATATGATGTGATTAATTGTAATTACAACCTCTCCTTTGATCGTGGGGAGTGTTTGTATCCCCTTGAAATGCTTTTGAAAGCGAGACACCACCACCACCACCACCTCACACACACCCCCCAAGCCTGCACGTTCCAAACGCCCTTCATTTCACAGGTGCAAAAGATCCTACCAAAAATCAGCAGTTTTCTGGGGAGTCTTGCTCCCTGCTTGTATGCTACGACTAAGCAAATATTTTTATTGGAATCTTTTAGTTTCACCCTGTACGGAATCCTATGGATTTCTGGACATCAGACCCGGGTACCCGGGAGTTACAAGGAAGCTTTGCGCTGGCAGCTCCACTGGGGACCCACCGCCCTGCCCTTCCCCAGCAGAGAATACCCTTTCCACTGAACTGCTGTCACTGTGATGATGTAAACAGACTTCCAGGGACATCTGCTCAGAGACCAGCCCGGTTGTTTTCGCTGTGTTTTAAATAGGTTTCGAACCAAAGTCTCCGGGGAGAAAAGGCGAAACGCATCAATCTGTGGCGCGGGGCACGGATGGACGTGCTCCAGGACAAACTCTCAGCTGCTGTAAATCAGTGTGGCTTTATTGATATGCTCCTGCCAGCTGAGATTCTCCCTCCTCCGTGGGTGAATGATAACTGTATGGCTGAGGCCAGAAAAATTACCCTTTTGATAATACCTTCCCCTTGCGCCGCTTCCATCCAACCGACTTTGCCTTTTGCATAAACCAAGGGTGGCATCGGACCCGTGAAACTGTTCTTCCCTCTACCTGTCACTGTCATTTTCCAAATGGAAAGTGGGGGAGCAGCAGGGATCAGCTTGGCTCCGCTCCTCTAGGCTGTGCCCATCACAGCCCCTGTCTCACCTAGATGATTCGATGGTGCTGTGATTTGCGGTAGCTTCTGGTTCCAGAAACGGACTTCACAGAGCAAGATCCGGTATATTTGCAGCCTGCTTGATTCAAGTTCTCTTTCAGAAACTCCTAATTAGGGCAAAAAGCTCGTAGTTTTAGATAGAAATGGGTATCATCCTTGGTTCTATCACAAGACCACAAAAAATTAGATTTTGGGCAAAAGTCGTGCTACTCGTTTTGGGAGTTAGCGAAAGCTGCCACCTCTCAAAATCAACAAAGATTCTGTCCCTTCAAAACAAAAGGCCTTCAAAAAACCTTTTTTGGGGTGTAGTTCCCCAAAACTGGGTGTGGCCTACATTGCTTTGACATTTGTTGCTGCATCACTTACCCCAAAAACGTCTTGAGCGCTCCAGTTTTAGGAGACCGATGTAACGCAGTGGTGGGGGGAAGAAGGCGTGGCAGATAAAACCAGTGCCTTTGGACTGGGGGCCAGTTGATTGCGTTTATTTAGAGAAATTATACGTAGAAAACATGGATGGATGGCGTCTTGTGGAAGTTCACCCTGTTGTTTCTTGGTTTGGTTGTGCAGATCGTGCCCATGTGACATTTGTACCTACTGACGCGGGTTGTTCCGTGGTTTGAGGAAGAGGAGGCTGAGGGGAGACCTCCTCCCTCTCTACAACTGCTTGAAAGGGCATTGCAGAGAGGTTGGTGCTGGTCTCTTCTCANAGCTTTGCAGAGTGGGGCTGATGGTTGGACTGGATGATCCCCAGGGTCTCTTCCAACCAAACTGATTCTCTGATTCTCTGTATACGTGTGCAGTCTGGGAGAGAAAAGACCCATTTCGTGACATATACTCGTTTCTTATGAAATGTGACAACTCACAAGGTCTCTTTTGCTTAAATCCATGTCCCTTTTTTTCTCCTTATTGTCCTTTTTTATTTATTTCTTTTTTAAACAAGCCTTGTGGAAATTAACTTGTTTTACAATATGCCAGGAATTATCATCCTAAAGTTTTCCTCCCACTGCTGTCATTAACAGTCTTACGGGTGCTGTTCATTCCAAAAATGCTTTGTAAGGCCTCGCATCTCAAGTGTGATCCAAAGATAGCCAAGTCTTGAAGTTCAGTGCTGAAGCCCTCTACAGAATCAGCCTCATAAACAGGGTAAGGACTTCCATTTTCTAGGCCCAAGCTCTTCCAAGAAGAGATCCCAAGTTCTTCAGGATGAAGAGGAAATGCGGGGCAAGGAGAGGTACGGAGACGTGTGGAAAGAGCACGTGGCAGGTCGGTGGCCGAGTGAGGACAGAATCCAGGGGTGACCCTGGCCACAACCCCTCTAGTTTTGGGGTCCCCAGCCAGCTTTGCAACTGGAATTGGGTCTGCTCGATGCTGTTTGTATTGGTTTCAAGGCAGTTCCGTAGGAGGACAGTAGGAATCGGCGTGACCAGCTTTTGGTAAGAAAACCTGTGATTTTGATAAACTATTTTGATATAAGGCGGGGCGAAAGGCCAAGGTCTTGATGCACGCTGGGCAAACTACAGAGACAAGCTGTTTTTACAGGATGGTTTTAAAAAATAATAATAATTAAATATTCTTTCCACTAATGATGTTCTCTGGAGCGTGCTTTTGCCTGGAGTGACTTTTTGCAGCTCTAGAGTAACGCCCAGAGTAGAGTTGCCCCAGCGTGGTCAGTACGGAGCAACTTCAGCCCCGCTGGAATCCTCGGTGGGTTTGGGGCGGTTGCTGCATCCAATAATCAGGCTGGACATTAGGAAAAGGTTTTTCCCAGAAAGAGTGGTCAGTCAGTGGAATCAGCTGCCCAGGGAGGTGGTGGAGTCACCCTCCCTGACTGTGTTTAAGAGTAGATTAGATGTGGTGTTGAGGGATCTGGTGTAGGGGAGAACTTGTAGAGTAGGGCTGATGGTTGGACTCCATGATCCCAAGGGTCTCTTCCAACCTCTAAGATTCTATTCCACGTTTCTCCTCCATTTTCCCATTCTCAGCACTCATCCTGATGAAATCCAGGGCACGTGAGGAATAGGATGTGTGCATCTATAATAGCATATCCAACCTGAAAAAAACAGCCCAACAACCTGACCCGAGAGTGAGTGGTCATGATTTCAGTGCTTTCCTTTTAAAGCTGCTGGTGTGTTTCCAATGGAAAGAAGAAACCCTTGTATGATGCCACCATACATGGCCTCACTGCAAGACTGACATGCTCTTAAATAATTAAAAAGGGGGATACTTTAATTTGGAAAAAGGATCCTGGAGGAAGGAGGTTAAAGGAAGCTTTTAGTCATCTCTAAGGTTAGATTTATTGATCTGGTGATCAATCCCTTTCTCTTTCCTGAATTTAAAGCTAATGGGAGACTGTGGTCAGAGATG
Source organism: Jacana jacana (assembly GCA_013400555.1). Taxonomy (NCBI): domain Eukaryota; kingdom Metazoa; phylum Chordata; class Aves; order Charadriiformes; family Jacanidae; genus Jacana; species Jacana jacana. Next base: position 49,977 of record VZTM01001334.1, read on the forward strand.
AGTGGCTTTTAGTTAAGGTTTTTGACTCTTATAAATAATACAACAAATGTCCTAGTAAGTAATAAGAAATAAGATACTCGCTCGTTCTTTTTAAATAGAACAAACGTGGCAAACAAGACTCAGCTGTAATTTCTGAAGTCATTTATTAGACAAATTGCTCTTCTCTACTTCTTTTACAAGAGAGACATAAACCATTATATTATTTATTCATGAATCATAGCCATTAAGATGATAAATCAAATTATCAGCTTCCTGTCTCTCTTCAGTTTTAATCATTTTTTATAGTTCATGCAATACAAAGACAGCTTCCTTCCTATGAAACAAGAGACCTTCAGAGACCTTTTTATTGTAAACGTACATTTCCTTCCCATTTTTAAGTATATCCTAGTGATTTTCTCTGTCAATTTTACCTGCAATAAAAATCCAATAAGGAACTTGTCGATTGATTCAATATAGCCGAGGTAGCTATGAAGTAAGTGATTTTGGTTAACCTCTGAAATAACGTACTACTAGAAAACGCAGTTAGAGGATCTCTTTTTTTCTGGCCCCCCCTCTTACACGTGTGTGGTTTTGTCACACATTTAAAGGGAGAGAAATCTGGACACGAGCTCACTTACCGAGAGCAGAACCGTTCCCTAAAGGTTTAACGTGAGCTCTGCAGCAGTATCTCTGGTTTTACGTATTACAGCTTACTTTTGCTGCTGTATTCACTCACCCAGCCAGGGTGTCTCTGCTGCTTCCTGTAAGGGGGGAGAGCTGCGGTGAGCCCAGAAGGTTTCACTCATCCTTTCCTTCCCCCGGCATCTCTCTGCTCCTGCATCTAAAGCAGCGTCAGGAGGAGCCACACGTGACGGGGAGTTGTTGTCCATTCAGAAAAACCCCCCACGTTATTGATTTCCGTTCCGAACAGCGACGGCCGACCGGGTTTAAACTTGATCGCCCTTGGTAAATGCTACTCCCAGGAAGCACCCATGAGGTCAGAGTTACCCAGGGTGGAGGAAGAGCCTCTGTCTGCATCATTAGAAATACTCAGCTGTGCCACAGTGTAAAAATCAATACCTGTTTACTCAACTCTATGAATAATAGAGTTTGGGATGTAAATATATAATTTATGAGTCTAAAATCTATAGCAGGGGGCTGAGGTGGGTTGCAATAACTTCTCTCTTCCCTGCATCCGTTTTAACAATCCCCTGGGTGCCCGAGTGATCCGTTTTCTGGCCAAAAGGCATCCTCAGCCCAGGCTCCCCGTTCGGAACACCTTCCCGTGGGGTTCCTTGTTGGGGTTAGAGTGTCACGTGCCCCAAGGATGTCCTTGCGTGGGGACTCCAGGTATTTTATTGCCAGGGGAGAACCCCTTGAATAGCATGGGTTTGGGACCAGTCAAAGGGAAGTCTGCATCAGGGAGCGTAGCTCCCATGGTTGCCACAGTGTAATTAAAAGCCATAAGCAGGCTCGTTAGCCCATTGAGGATGTCTGGCCAGTGCAGAGACGTGAGGATGACCGTCTCATGAGAGATGGGGAGGACAGACTTAGACTTGCAGGGTGGCTTCCCATCCCCGTGGTGATGCCTTTTTGCAAAGAGCGTGCCCAGTAAGGTCTGAAAATGTTTGTCTCCCTGTCGTCTTTGTTATGCTTGTGGCTTTGCATATCAAACTGGTGCCGTAGGAAAAACACTGGGCTTGTGTCCCTGTAACCCACCTGCACAAAGGCATTGCTGCAAAGCGCCAGCTTAAGAAAGATTTGATCTCCAGCTTCGGGGTAGGAGGTCTTGTGTGGCTGCCCAGGAGCTCTCCCATCTTATTCTCCTTATTTTTCTTTTAAATTCCCTGGGAGGAAAAAGAAAACTTAGTTATTTCTTAATTTTCGTGTTCAGCCACCAGCTAAGAGTTGGTCTCAGTTGAACAGGTTCATTGCCAGGCCTTCATTTTTTTAATGCTCCTCAATTGGAACAGCCGACGGCCATTGGAACAGAGTAAATCCATTGGAACAGAGTAAATCCATTGGAATAGGCTAAATCCATTGGCTTGTGCCAACGTGGGATTTTTTCTTCGTTTAAGGAAAAGGCTGGGTCTGTCCTTTGTGGCAGTTTTGTGGTTGTATTTCTAGGCCAGGCCTTTCTGTGTAGTCACAGGAAGTTTCAATTTGGACAAAAGGCCCAGAGAAGGGTCTCGATGCTTGATGCTGTTATGATGAGAAAGTTGTCTAATCAAATTTGGTTTCCAATTAAAAAAAAAAGAAAATTGGATTAGCTCTCAGACTGAGACCTTCGTTGTTATTTTTAGTCTACAACTAATGAACCCCTGAAAATAGAGCGTATAATGAAAACACAGCGCTTGGTTCTGCTGGGATGGTCGGGAAATCCATCAGCAGACGAGAAAGGGTAATAAATCTTCTGTCACAACATTCCTCATTAAAGCAGATAATTTGAAATTGCCCCCAGTGTATTCAACAGTTCATTATTTTGTAGGGGAGCAACACACAAGACAAAAGAGGACTGTTCTTTTCATTGAGACCCAAAGCATAAAGAAAAAAAAAATTAGGAAAAAAACCAAGCAAATTTAGTGAGAAGAAAATGAATGTGAGCACTGGCTGCGTTGCTCTACAGCTTGTTCAGAGCCATCTGAACCATCACGTCCTCCAGCTCAGGGGAAGGGAGAAAGGGGGAGAAGGCTCCACTAAATCCAACATGGTGTTTTTCTCCCCCACCACACTTCCAAAAGTAGGTGATTTCAGGTTTGGGGATATTATTTTTTTTTCTGATGGTTTTAGTGCATTAGAAATAAACACCATAGAATCATTCAGGTTGGAAGAGACCCTTGGGATCATCAAGTCCAACCATCAGCCCCACTCTACAAGTTCTCCCCTACACCAGATCCCTCAACACCACATCTCATCCACTCTGAAACACAGTCAGGGATGGGGACTCCACCCCCTCCCTGGGCAGCCCAGTCCAGGCTCTGACCACTCTTGCTGGGAAGAATTCTTGCCTCATGTCCAGCCTAACCCTACCCTGCTGCAGCTTGCAGCCATTCCCTCCTGTTCTATCACTAATTGCCAGTGAGAAGAGACCAGCACCAACCTCTCTGCAATGCCCTTTCAAGCAGTTGTAGAGAGAGATGAGGTCTCCCCTCAGCCTCCTCTTCCTCAAACTAAACAATCCCAGCTCCCTCAATTGATCCTCATAAGCCTTATTCTCCATGCCTTTCACCAGCCCCGTGTCCCTCCTCTGCACTCGCCCCAGCACCNGGTGTCATCTGCAAACTCACTGACAGTGTTTTCTATGTCCCTATCGACATCATCAATGAAGATATTAAAAAGGAAAGGCCCCAACACTGAGCCCTGAGGAACCACTTGTGACCAGCCGCCAGCTGGATTGAACTCCATTGAGCACCACCCTTCGGGACCCTCCTTCCAGCCAGTGCTGGATCCAGCAGATCCTACACTCATCCAGGCCATGAGCAGCCAGTTTTCCCATGAGAATGTGGTGGGGGACAGTGTCAAATGCTTTTCTAAGGTCCAGATATATTATATCCACCACCACCCCCCAACTTAATTTCTTGACTTTATCGGCACCTTGCTGTTAATCCAGAGGCACCCAATGCCTCCGACAGGCAAAGCGTGTCCTCAGCCCGAGGGACGGGCATGAAGCATAACCTGAGCGGGAAACTGAGGCAAGAAAAGGGAATCTGGGGGGCAACAGCTGAAATGAGGCAGGAACCCAGTGCTGGGGCGCAACAGAGACTTTGCCCTGCGCAGCTGGCTGTGACCTCTCATCAGCAGGAATGGGAAATCTCCACCCTGGTGTTTCTGGCAAGGAATATCCCTGTGTGATCTTCCACCTCCCCAGAAATTCCTTGTTTTACAGGACACCTCTGACCCGGCAAGCGGGAGGCTGAGGGCAAGCTGGTGGCTTTTCCTCTCCACCTTTTTAGAGCAAAACCACTGTTTTGGCATCAAATTAGAAGGTCCCTGAGCTCCCACTGCCACCAAGGTAACGCAGGGCTGGCGAGGGGAACATCCTGTCATTTTTATACTCCTGTCATTCTGTAGAGTCCTGTCGTTTTTAGACTCTCTGAGCCAAATTACATCTCAGTGTGATGCTGCTGGCTTCTGCTCTCCTTGTACACAAGGAGCCTTGGTCCCGTGCCCAAAGAGAGGGCAAACGTGAAGGGGAAATAGGGGAACGTTTTACTGGGGAAGAGCTATCGAGTGGTGGCAGGGAGTGGGAGGGTGGGAGTTTGAGTTTGGCAGCCAGATGAGGCACCCGCCCTTTGTCTCTCTTAGGGTGATTCAGTAAGAACACACGCATTTAATAAGATTAGCCAAAAAAAATAGAAATTGCAAAGGCTTCTTCCCGAGTCCTCCTCTCCTCCAAGTGAGTCAAAGAAAAATCAGCTCTCACCCCTTTGCCAGCCAGCCCTTTTCTCACGCGTGAGCAGCGCTTGGTTTCTGTTGGATATGTGCTGGGGGAGTGTGGCTGGAGCTGCCTGGCAGAAAAGGACCTGGGGGTGCTGGTCGACGGGCGGCTGAACATGA
>VZTM01001335.1:0-19571 GCA_013400555.1 Jacana jacana
AGGGCTGCCTCTACTGAGAAAGGCTAAAACTAAAAGGCCACAGCCCTTCAAACATTAGTGTTTCATATTCACAATATATGAGAATATTTTTTTAATTAATATACTAGTCACTGGAAAGAGTCAGGTTAACTTCCATTGTAAAAACAGTTTGCTGAAAGAGCGGAAAATATGTGAAAAAGACATTAAATTTCATTATTAAATAAATAACATATGAAGTGCTGCATTGTGTTCTTGATTTTCCACTGAGATAATTTAAGATGCATTTAAAAAATAATAATTTGGTGACACTACCACAAAAATTTACATGCTGAACAAGTTTTTTTATACAGTCCAAGAAGAAAGTGAAGAACTAGCATCAAAGATAACTGTGAAAATTGGTAGTAAATTTCATATATTCTATTGATTTGTCTTCCAAAACATATGCAACATAACCATTACAGAGTCTGAGAATCTCTAAAGACATTAGAGTTCTCCAAACTGCACTTCTGGAGTCCAATGATAAATGAATCCCTAGGAGAAGAAGTCATTGAAGTGTCTGTGGAGCTCTGCTCTGAATATATGGCATGAAAATGGATATTCTACTGGCTGTTCTTTGTCTTGCCTGAGCTCTGTTTCATTCAAAACACATTTTAGAGCAACAAACAAGCAGAGCTGTGGCTATTGACTAATTAAAAGTAGCTCCATCCCATCCCCCTGTAGTTGGAAGAAGTATATATACATCTTCTAAAATACTAATGGGTCTTGGAGTTTATTTTCTTCACATGCTATTTGTTTATGCACAGTCTAGATGAAAAGAAAATGTGATGTTTCTGTCATGTCAGGCACAGAATCTTTCTTTGGCCTTTGGCAAGTTACTGAAATACTTCAGTAACTTTAGGCTCCTTTTCTTTTCTGACAAATGTATTGCATATATAGCAAAATATGATAACAATAATGGTATCAATATTCTGGTAGAAAATCCTCTTTTAAGAATGTACAGGCATATAGCAAAGTGATTTAGGAAATGATAGACATATAACATGATAGACATATATAGATAGCAACATATTTTGATAAAGGACTTAAGCCTTATTTAGAGAACCTGAACATTATTTTAAACAGAACTAATATAATTAAAAGGTGTTTGCAAAATGCTCTAAATACTATGGTCTTAATTGTCAGTAATCTATTTTCTTGGACATATGTGTGGACTCCTGGCTTCATGCATATAAAAACCTTCTTCCCATTTACAGTCTTTGATAGGTACGCTGCCCAGAAATTTGATGTGGAGGGGGACCGTAATTTATTTTTTATAAGAGAAGCATTTCATCAAAATTCTTGAATTGACAAGAAAAAATGATGTGTGGTTTTAGTAGCCAGTGGAAGGGTGGCTGCTTATCTGCCATGCACAAAGTGGTCTTTTGATCTGGTAGGCACATTACCATCATACCTGGTACTAGGTTGCTGACTTCAGATCAGGTGGAGCCTCGGGGGCTCCACCCTTCCTTTTTCTACACAAATGTTTTTAGTGTCTTGGGGTTGGACAAATTCATTATGTACTTTGATTTACTGCAAATGACTTTGCTGAACTGAAATCTCTAAATGTGCATTTTTATATGAAGCAGACAGCTTCTGCACCATGTGTGGATAAAAATGGTAATTAAAAAGCAAAGTTTTCTATAACTGGCATTTGTTTTCTTAAGCGGTCTTCTGATTATTGTGTGCTTTCTCACACTGGCTGAGTGGCAAAGACTACTATCACTGTCAATTGAATGTCTTTCTAACAAAGGTAACGTCATACTTAAATAAGTCTTCTAGGTCCGTATGAAAGTTTTGGAGATTTTGAAAACCTAGAAAATCTCTTAAAGAAATAGATCAGGTGACTGTCCTGATTATTCAAGATTCATAAAATATCACAGTTAAATCAATATTACAAGAAATTTTGACATATAATCTTAAATTACATCACATGGCAGAATAGTACTCTGATAATCTTGGGTTTATAGGTAATTAGTAAGATAATTAGAATGTTTTGTTTTGGAGTTGGTGGTCTTTTCATTGATTTTTTTTTCTCTTAAAGCTCTTTGTGTATTCCTCAGCCTAGAACTCTTTGTGTGGATATCTTTGTTGTTACAGAAACTAAGGAATGCTATTATGTCTTGCTAGCTACAGAATCCCTCATATGAATGATAGCTGGGGTGGAATATGAGTAAATTACAACATATTGTGAGAGCTTCATCTTTTGAGAGCTGAAAGTAGAAAAATGAACAGCTTTAAAAATATGATTTTTACCTCCACACATTAATATCTTCAGTATATTTTCCACAATAAAGCTGAGATAGACACAATAACAGAACTTATGAACTTTGTTTATTAGAATTCATTTTTCATCACTCAAGTGCTGTTTTCATAATCTCATAGAAATTCAGTCAATGAACATTCGTTTTTTCACTATATCCTTCAACATAATGAAATTTTATGGAGGTATGTTATGAAATGTAAACATTTTTTTCAAAACTCAAATATCTGCTGAAAAAAATTTAAATAATCCTTTATTTTAACATATGAGAAAACAATTCTTCATTCTAAACAATGACTGAACTACTTCTCCAACACACATGAGGTAATTTCCTTTTCAAAAGAGCAGAAGCTTGGTATAATTTAAAATAAAAGGTAAAAGTTACATAAGAGTAGAGGCCACGGAAAATTGATTATTGGAATGAGAACATGTATGCAACCTTAACCATAGATGTTGCTGCTGGTCTTGCCTAGGGAATCACATGGAATTGATGAGTCAGAGAAAAAAATTAGCTTGCTCCTTATCAATGAAAACAGACTGCAAAATATGCATCTGTATTTCTCTTTAGTTCTGTTCATATTTTGCAGTAGAAAAATTCTGGGGATAGAAAAAGAAACAACACTAAACATGTGAGCATGATCACATATATCACATATGAAACTCTAACTCTGTACCTGAATCCTACCTGGCATGCACACATACAGAGCGTGTAAAAGTAAAAAGGAAGGAATTTTCTAGACACGCTGTCCTTTTTCAATATCATCAAAAAAAATATTTAATGCTTTGAGCCATATGTAGTTATCTATAAGAAAGAACACTATAAGGTTCTCTATATTATAGTCCTCTTTATATTCCAAGACTGAGCTGGTCACTGCTAAAGAGTTGAGCTTGGCAGGCACAAGACACAGATGATATGCTTTGAATTTTTTTCTAGCAATGGCATCTGGGTCTGGTCTTGCTTTTCTGGCTGATTCTGCTTTCAGCTGTTATGACAGATACAAATGGTTCTGGGTTTCTGAGAGTCTATGTCATTTGAAGAACACGTTTTCAGATCTCACTCTATATATTTTTCTATAACATGTCCAAACAAGGGATTTTCTGTAGATGTTAAGGAATAACCACTTCAGACAGCTGATTTCCACTCCCTCCCTTACCTATGAGCGTATTACTGTTTTCTGTAAGAATATTCATGATGCTTTTTCTAATAACATCTTTCTTTTCCTCAAAATTCCTCCTTGTTGCCTTCTCTCCCTGTAGTACTTTCTGTACTTAAATATATTTCCACAGAGGGGGCACCAGCTTGACTGAGGGACTCAGCTGTGTCCCATGGCGAGTTCACTTTGAAGCCATCTGTGTCCAGCAAAGGTCAGCCCATGACCTTTTCTCACAGAGGGCACTCCTGCAGCCCACTGTTGCCAGCACATTCACACCTGTACTCAATACAATACACATGCCAAACCCCATTTTTTCCCCCCTCTACTCTGCTCTGGTGAGGTCCCACCTAGTGTGTCCATTTCTGGGCTCCACAGTTCAAGAAGAACAGNGACCCTTCTGTCTGTGATTTTGTGACAGGCACAATGATCTTGCTACCACTGACATTTATATGCACATCAATACAATTTTTAAAATGGGTCTATTTATTGTTCAATGGAAATTATTGTTTATCTCATTTCCTCTCTTAATGGAGAGTCCATTTTTTTAAAATTCAAATGCTTTCCCAAAAAGCAGCATGGTTAGTGATACTGAAGGTTCAGCTCTAGTTGAAGTGGTAGAATATACATACAGCTCTGAAAAACAGATCCCTTATTGAAATGTTTAAATCAGATATTCATAACCTACTTCAAAAGCCCTGGGAAGCTGATAGAATTAAAGGTAACAACTGAACAGTATGTCTAAAATGTAAGTGTGTAACTATAGAAATATTTGTGACAATCCTCTTGGATAAATATCTCACTTATATTAGTTCTGCCTTTGTTTAAATAGTTAGCAAATTTCTAAATTAATTAGATTTAGTAACATAGAATAAATTATTACTTTTTATAATAATTTTAACATTTCATGGAAATTTTCTGTAATTCTATATGCACACATATATACAAAAAAGATATTGCTTTATATGTAGCTATATATATCTTTATTTAAATTATTCCTTCCAGGTGGCTTCTTATATTGTTGCTCCTTTCATTGAGTGTAATTTTTGCAAGTAAACATGTAGAGATTGACAATATGTGAAAGAAATGATCACACTACATATTATGCTGCCACTACTGCCTCAGATACGAAATCCCCAGTTCTTTGCTAGCTGTGACAAGGACCTATTTATCTTGTATTTTTAAATGTTGAACCTACTGTCTCCAAAGAAAAGACAATATATATCCAAGTATGTAAAATGAGGTAATGCAGTGAATTATACTGCTATGCCACCTACAGCCACATGTATGCATTTCTGCCAGAAAAGTTGTTTCCTTAAGCAAAAAATAATTAGACAAAAAGCAATCTAAACAGGCAGCCTCTTGTGCTGTGTATGTTACCTCTTCTCCATGTAAATATAGCACTGCTCAAATCATACTGAGCTTTCAATGTTTATAAAGTAAAGTGCATTGATTGGTTTGATTAGCTCTTGAGTCACAAAGACCTAAACATACTACAGACTGGTTGTACATTTTTTCTATGGAATTAATAATGTTTTAAGACTTTCATGTTGTTGTCTTAAAATTGGTTAGCTTTCCAGCCCTCATTTACATGGTATATAAGATTAATAGAAATAATATTTTAAAAACTACAAACATGCATATTTTGTGTGCCATGCCCACTTTAAATGAAACTTTGATGTCTAAATAAATATTTGGAGTAGCTGATATATCAGTGTTTTTTGTACTTGCCATCCTTTCTCTGTTGGATATAACATTGAATGCTATGTAAATTATTTACTATAGCAATTTTGTAGCCGACTACTTTTAAGACATTTTCTCCTTTTAAAATATAATTGCCTGAAGGAAAATGCAGTCTGGAATAACATAAACTAAAAGCAACATTCCTTATAATTTCACAAAGATGGTCAGTCTTTACCTAGCAACAAGACAGAGCTCTAACGATCCTAGTATTACGGCCTGTTGTGATTCTCATGAGCTGTTGCTAGTGCTGCAATTTCTCTTCTTCAAATGCCCTGCAAAACACTCTCAGTCTTCAAAGTACAGTTCCTTAAAAATACATTGATTTCCCATTATAGAAAATGTGTCTCTGAATATGAAATGCTTAAAATTTTGAGAATAGTGGGATTTACAAAAGAACGTTTTTTTGGCTGGAATAGACTCAATTTACAGTACTGTGAAGATGCAAACCTCAACTAAAGCAGGGCTTAGCGTATCTGATTTTCATTGTGTTAAAATTGCCAGGGTATATTTTCATAGAATGCTGTAAAAATAGAAAGTTTTTTCTCTCCTGCACTCCATCCCCTTCTTGCTTCTCTCTCTCTTTCTCCCTGCCCCTTTTCATTGTTTGTGTTATACTTCAGAGTATAGGAAAGTAGATAATAATCAAGTCGATAAAAGACTGCCTTTTTAACTCAATGGCATGCAGCATGAGAGTATTTTTAACACTCCTTGCTTACAATACAGAATTAGACTTGCTGTGTAAGGAAATCCTGAATCTGGACATCAAAGATGAAAGGCTGATAGCTTTAGGGAAATGTCAGTGTATTAGTGGTTTACAAAAACATCAGGTACCAGACCTACGTCTAAGATATGGTTTGGAATCCAGACCAGACCGGTCCCAGCAGGCCCAGTAAGGTGCCACTTGAACTGGGAACTGCAGCAAGGCAAGAGTCAAATGTCAGAACTGTTAGGGCTGTGCTGGAGCAGGGCAGATGGGAGCAGTGTTCAAGCATTGCTTAAGGCCATTTTCTACTAGGTGTAGAAACTGTGCGGAGTGTGCCTTTCACGTCACTGTGAATTCTCCCTGTTGAATAAAAAATTTCTGGACACTTCTACAAGCTTAAAGACATTTATAGAGTTTGGCTGATACTAAAACAGAAAAGGCTTTGCATCAAATATGGTTCAAGAGTGGGGAAAGTGAGGTAGTCATGCTCATATAAGACCCAGTTATTTTTTTCAGCCACAGATACTTGAAAGCTTGCAGTTGGCACTGCATATTTGGGAAGCTGTTCAAAGGACACAGAAATCTGTAGTCCTATAAGAGCAAAAAAGACATGCTTTGGAAATAGAAGGGAAGACGAAAGACTGCAAAGAAGAGAAAATAGTTAGGTTCATTTGTGCATCCCTAAGGAAAAGGAACTGAAGCAAAGCACAAGTGAGGACATAAGAAGTGTCAACAGGTGTAACGCAGATGACACAAGTGCTCTGGAACCATTCCATTTAAGTCTAAAAAAAAAAAAAAGACTCAGTGAAGGAAATTCTTTGAATGCTGGGACTTGAGAGAGTGTAGACGTTAATGGGCCAAACTCTGTCTGGAAGTGAGTAGCATGTGCAGTACCACCGTGTTCTATTCTGAGACCTGTCTTGTTTCAAACATTTTTAACAAGGACATGGAGGCAAAGAATCCTTGTTCACCAGGTTTGCAGACACCACCAAACTGAAAGGACCGATTGATATACTTGGAAGGTAGGGCTGCCTTTAAGGGAGACCAAGACAGGCCATGGGAATGTTCGAAAAGGAACATTATACAATTAAACAAGGATAAATGCAGAGACTACCTGACAGTGCTGCATGTTGAGCACTGGGAAGCCAATGTGCAGAAAAGGTCCTGGACCAGCAGGAGACCGGAAGCTAAGCTGACCTACAGGAATAACAACAGTGTAGCCAGCAGACCAAACAAAGCGATTGTATCCCACTACTCGGCACTTCAGATAATACGTTTAAGTACTGCATTTGATTTTAGGTCCTCCACTACAAGAAAGGCATTGATAAACCAGAGTGATTTCTATGGAGACCACAAAGGCTGATGGGGCTGGAGCACTTGCAGGTCATTTACACCTTAATAACTAAACAAAAATAGCCAGGGAATAGAAACATTTTACTGAAGAACAAAAATATTACATGACCAAGTATTTAGCAGTTGTAGTCATGGTAGAAGTTTGGCAAGCTAGTAATTTAGATGCACCAATTCCTCCCATCCATATTTGAAGATAATAAAAACCCTGGAAGATTGAGTCATGCAGATATTATTTTGCAACAAAATTTCACAGTTTACACTTGGAAGTTGAATAAAAGTTCAGCTTTCAAGCACATTTTTGGACACAAAATCCTAGTATTAGACGTCAGACTCATTGAAATAAAATGTCTTTTACTCCAACATATAACATTTGTGAGATTCAAAATTTATAAACTGGTCTAGTCATTTTATAAAACTCTCCTGCAGAAGACATGGAAATGTTCAGCAAATGATATAGCATACAGTGTGTCTTCTATCTTGCTATAAAAAGGAGGGACAATGGTTAGAAATTTTATTGCAGTGGAATTAAATTATATATAACATTATTATTTTTTTCTCACCATGTTTCCTTCTTTCTTTGACTTAAAAATACTTTCTGGCCAACTGTGGGTAAATTTGAAAACAATATCTGATTATTTTTTTTTTTTCTCTCATGTCAGGGAAAAAAATCTCATACACAGATCTATTGTCTTATAAAACCTTGTATGTCTTCAGTGTCTTTTATAACTTTCTCTTGGGCAAAGTTCAGAATCAATATTCTACCTTTGCTTTTCTTAGTCTATTATCTATTAGATCTATTAAATGACCTTGAGCCCATAAGTTAACATTTTATTGTTAATTTTGTCTTTCTCTTAGCTTCCACGTTTCCATCATACCCTAATTTTGTTAACATTTCAAATGACTCTTCAAATTTTATTTGATAGGCAAAAAATTTCAGCAGTAGATCACCAAGATTCCTCTCCATCTTCATTTTCACCTCTTCAAATTCATCCAGTTTCTGTCCTTCTCTAGATCTGACTCCCTGTGTCTGAGATAAAATTTCTATGCAGGGTCAAGTCAAAATTCCTAAACTTTATTTAAAGACACTTCTTCTCCTTCATTTCACAGATACTATGAACATCAACATCAACATCTTGCAGCTTAGATGTTATGCATGATTTCTTCAATCTTTAGAGACTGATATTTTTCTGCATATCATTAATAACATATGTCATTTCATTGCTATCTCTTTTGGCTTTTTGGGCCTTTATTATCTCACATTTCAATTTGTATTCTCTGCTGTGGTCTCAATAAAATGTAATTGTATCTAGAGCAATATACCAATCACCAGTCAGTCAATCAATGCCCAGCCTTTGTTTCTTTAATTTCAGATATACAAACCAGTATATTAGTGTCTTATCTGTGTNAATATCTGTACTATGCCTAATACAGTGAATATTTTTGTAGGATAAATAATAAGTAACAACAGTATTGCCTTTGCTATTACTATTAATGACACTATTAGGTTCTATGGCAAAGTTTTACCAAACTGGAGACAAATCATTTCAGCACAGGTTACTATATTGCGGTTTTGTTTTGGAAGAGATTAGAGCATGTTCTGTTATTTGAGCAGAAAAGGATTAGCTACATTTATCATAAACTCCAATCTACAAACAAAAGAATTCTGTGAACAGAAGGTAGAGAATACTGAAGTTAAGACATAGATGGGGAAAAGGAAAAGGGAAGTGTAGGGAGAGAGGGGATCAGAAATAATCTATTTTATAAGTTTTGCTGAAGTGTTCCAGTCATTGACAACTGCCAATAACATTTGATTTCTCACCTTAAATTGCATCATTAATTCTGAGAAGGCATATCTGAACGTAGAAGCGGAAAACCAGAATTGCCATCCTGAATACTTTTCTCCTGAAGTTCAGTTTCATTCTAGCAAACATCCGATTTTTTTCCCTTTATGTTCTGCCCTTCCAACTTAAAAAAAAAAAAACACAAAACAACCAACAGTCTTCATTCTTCATAACTCATTTTCTTGAATTATGAATAACTCATTACCTTGAATTAAAAAGAAATAATTTACCCTCAGAGTGCTACACCAATTACAACGTTTCTTCCTAGATCAGTGTGCATATGGATTCATGAATCATCCACAGCAGGCTTTCCAATGATAACTAGTAAAAATGATTTCTTTCTTTCCTGGTTTTAGGGATGAACCTCATTTTCGTAGCTATCTTGCATTATTGAATGTCATATGTCATGACTATTCTGTGAACATTTGCTGGTTGACCTTTCCCAATGTGTACTTTAATAAAGGTAGAATCATACACTGTAACTTTGTTAATTGTGTTCACTGTAATTTTTTGTGTAGGTTCTCTGATGTTTGTGCTTTTTTTCCTATGGAAAAAAAAAAAAAAAAAAGTATTCCAGAAGGTACTTTGACATAGATTAAAGTTTCGTTGTTTAACTGTGGCATGTACACAATGTCAAGGGAATGAAATTGAAAAAGTAGTATTCAGTTACAAAAATAGCTCTGAAACTAAAATGTCCTGTTGTCAGGGGACATATTAGCAAATCAGTGTATCTACTGGATGTCCTTCAGGGACAGAACAAGACATTTATGATCTCCTAGGGATTATATGTAATCACTAAATAGTCTACCACTGCATATTTAAATATGGCTAAAATGAGGGGACAAAACTCCAACTTTAAATACAGATATACTCACTGCAACCATAGCAATGTTATGAGATTTGCCTTAACAGATCATATTGCAAATATATGACAAGAAAAATCTGTTGCTAATGTGAAAAACACACTTGAAAAGTGAGCTTAAAGAAAACAGAATATAAACCCGCCCTTCCTATCTGCTTTCCATAAAATTGTGATCTGTTGGTCCATGAACACCAGTTTCTCTGTCTGTTGAAACAGAAGGCTGAGTTCCAGTAAGGAACTCCTCCTTAGCCTGCCATGAGCAGTTACAGAGTGATAATATCAAACTGTGGAGAAAATTGAACACCACCTTATTTCCAAAGAAGGCACAACAGATGCATGGAGAGAGCCTCAGGTGTTCTCAGGTGAAGCAGGCAAAGCGAGGACATGGCCAGGATTACATAAAAAGTCTCAGAGGGGTAACTTTAATTCCAGTGAAGTGGAAGGGTAGGGGATTCACTTGGGAAGTCCTGGCATTTTATTGAGCCTTTTGCATAGGGCTCTCTGAGTGACAAATGGGTCTAGATACACATTGCTTGTCTGACTGTACAGTGAAAGTTTGAAACAGTACAGCGAAAGAATGAGGACAAGCAGGACTTTATCCCTGGTGTTGACACACTTCTGGCCAGGTGGCAGAAAGCTTAAAGTCAGGTGTGAAGCAGGGCTGATGGCTCTTACTGTGCACCTACAGTGCATTAAGCTTTCTTGTGGAGGTATTAGGTTATGCTGTTATTCAGGAGAAAGCAGACTTCTTATGTAAGAGCTTGAAACAACTATTCCAGTGTCTGCTCTTCTTGAATTCAGGGGTTATTATTGTTTTTAAATTCAGGATGTTTGCATGTGGTTCCATGCAGTTATACCATATTTCCAGGAGCAGTTACTTGTTTGTATTTTGGATAAATTTCAGTTTAAAAGAAAAAAAGTAACAGAGCCTTCAACACGTGTACAGGACTATATGTGTCACAAGGGCTGCTTAGGCTTTTGTGAAAATGGAGAAATTAAATCCACTTACCTTTTGCAAAGAGAAGCTACTATGGGAGATATTTAAGTTGGCTTAAATCATCTGGCTTTTTCAGTGGCTGTCAACAACAAAGGCATTAAGACTTCATTTGCAAGCTTTATCTTTAATGTAAAATGGCAGCAATTGACATTTAAAATTGTCTAGTACAATGCCCTGTATGATACAGGCAGAAGCTGCAACAATCTTGTGTTGAATGAAAACTTCTTTCACCTGTCCAAAACTAAAAATTGTCTGGTATAAGAAATGTGTGCATTCTCCTGGCCTGAATTTCAAGAAAGGAGTTGCTCAGGGGTTAGATGTTTTGTATTTTCTTTTGTGTTTTGTGAGAAAAAAGGGAGTTGAACACAGGGCAAGATTAATTCTCACTCTCTAGGCTATCATTTGTGGGTGCTCTCTGTCCCAGTTTACTATTCAATATGGGATTTTCTTACAGTGTAGAGAGCTTGTAGCAAAGTGTCGCTAAATTGATCACAGATTAGCGATTTTATTTTCTTCTATATTCTTTGATTTGAATCAGAACTGTTTCCAGTGTGAGCTGTCAGTTGAGCCAAAGTAAATTGAGTCAAATGAGATTAATTTTTTTTTTAACTTAAGCTCCTAATGATCATGATTTAGGTTAATACTTAGCAAGTACAGGTAAGAAAATATCCATCAGCAATCACACCACTCTGAGTAAGATAGAGATAGTAAAGCTGTCAGTGCAATTTTTTTCTTCTCATAATAAAGTCAAAACTGCAGCCATAAATACTAATTTTCCCTTTTTTGTTTAACCTGTGAATTCTCCTCCTCAATTCACTGCTTCATCTTTATGTTTCATTAGTGTATGTACACGTGTGACTGTGTGAACTACATTTATTTACCTATTTGGAACATAACAGCAGCTGCTCAAAGAGAGCATTCCACTGCACCAATTAATATTCCATGCTAAATAAGAAATTTACATCCTCCACACCAGTCTTGTTGCAAAATAATTAATTTGATTCAAATACTAAATTAAGTATGGCAAGGAGGTTTTCGGATTAAAGTTAAGGAGGAAATAGACTGCAGCCTTTGAAAGCCTAGAGCATCTTTTGCACAGCACCTTGAAACAAACGGATTTGACTAAAGAGTGAGTTAGTCTATCTCTTTGATGGCTGCATTACCAAGTCAAAGTCTTCAGGGCCTCATGAGGGTTCAATGACAGAGAATATTGTAGTAGCTAGATGTAGGACACATAGAATTCAGGCTTTTTGATCAAGTCGTAATAAACAACTTTAATTAAATGAGTTTCCCAGAGGGGATTAAAGAGAAGTGAAGAACTCCTGTTTTATTATTTAAGATTCAAACTGTTGCCTCCATTAGACATATTCAGAGTTTATAGTAAGGAACCATTATGGGTTCATTTCAGTAGAGATTGCACATGCAGTATACCCAATATATTTTATTTCTTTGGCTTAGTAAAACATAAAAAACCTTCAGGTCCCATTTGTGTTTCAGAAGAGTTTGAAGGTAGTCATGCTCTTATTTCCCTTCAGACACACATCTGTTGACTCACAAGCAAAGGGAAGAGGAAAAGAGAAAATAAGAATTTTATACTGGTGATATACTGTATTCCCATTTTCAAATCTATTTGAATTTGAATGTTTGTTCCATTGGGTAACCAACCATAAGTGCCCATGTTGTTTGTGTATGAGGGATCAGTATTGGAGAAGTTCTGATACTTATTTAAAATCTTAGAGGGATTGTATTCCTGCACATGATTCTTTATCAGGAATGAATTGTGTCATTCATTCCAGTTCAACATTCCGTGTTACTAGGTTACCTTGCGCTGGATAAAGACACCATAGGAGTCTGATTAAAAATTGCCCCGTGAGTTATTAGAGCAAACAAAATCCATAATTTTCCCATTGAATCTGTAAAAAGAAATGCAGTGCTGTCTCCTTAGTTAATCAGGATTTTGAAACAGCATTACTTAGATGGCTCCTAGGGGCTTAGCTCCTTGACTTATGACCTTAATGCACAAGTACACAGGTACTTAATTTTACATGCATACTGAAAATCAAATAACTGGAACTCTGGTCCTGATAACAGCAATAGCTTTTAAGACTTTACAGCTGACCTGTGTACTGAAAATAAAAAAAAAAAAACAACAACCAAAAACACCCCTCAAACCCACCACCCTTTGCTTTGACTATTTTTACATAAAGAAATAACTGATAATGGAGCTGTTTAAAAAAATGGTTTCCTCTCATAGTATGCTGAAACTTGAAACTTACTAGAAGTGTAACCAAATACAGCCTGGCCCAGGGCACTCCAAGGTAGTTTGTCACCTGTCAATTGGCCAGTGTTGCTAGACACCCTTAAAGTCTCCTTCAATTTATTTTCAGTCATATGAAATACGTTGCAGTAACTACTGGCTCCCTATCTATAGAGACATTTTTGAAGCTTTAACAGAGGGTTAAAGTTCTCAGAGATAAAAGAAATAAAATCAAAGAGCAGACATACAAACCTATATCAGGCCACCTTTCGTTAAAAACATTAATTCAGTGTGAAATATCAAAATAACAGAACTCTATTAATTCTATGCCTGGATGCAGTCCCAAATAATGTGATCTAGGAATTGGACTACATGATCTCTAGAGGTCCCTTCCAATGCTGCAATTCCATGATTCGGTGATTTTTAAGGTTTCAAAGGGTCCTCCTAGAAAATAGTGTACATAGTAAGAAACCAACATGTAATACATTAAGAATTGCAATATTTTAGAAGATATACTGCTGCTCCAGTTTGTATACGGAGAAGACATCTATTAAGTAGATTGTATTATAAAATACAAAAGGTAGATACAGAAGAAAAACTATAACACTTCAAAGCAAATAGAGCAATTACTGTCTTAAGAGCAGTCATTGCATCATAATAATAATAAATATCTTTAAAAAATAATGCTAAAAGAAGAAAAGTGGGCATATTGATCAAGGAGACGTACACTACTAGAATTTTGATACAAAACTATTGGAATTAGTACAAAAAAGGGGAAAGGCTTCTAATTGGTTTAAAGGTGAGAACAAGATAGAAAATCAAAAACGGAAAATACAGTGTAATGAATAAACAAGTGACTCAATAGAACCACCCCAAACTTTTCTCCAAAATTTTTTATTCCCTTTTAAGACTTTTTGCACCAGAAAGGAAGTATTACTTTGTGCTTTAAAGATGGGAATGAACTAGCTATAATTAATATTCACTTTGGAAAAGATCTTCTCTGTGAGGCTAGGAAACTTAATTAGCTTCAATTTAGTTTACCTGCCTGGGCTATTAAATAAGGATGCTATATTTTTTCTATCTCACAAATACGTGAGACATAATATAATACAAAGTGGTGGAAGG
Organism: Jacana jacana; assembly: GCA_013400555.1. Taxonomy (NCBI): domain Eukaryota; kingdom Metazoa; phylum Chordata; class Aves; order Charadriiformes; family Jacanidae; genus Jacana; species Jacana jacana. Next base: position 14,311 of record VZTM01001335.1, read on the forward strand.
TACTCTTAGGAAAAAAGCAAAATGTAATTTTGAAACATATTGGGTTTGTGCAGCAAAGGTTTGGTAGCAGAGGAGCTACAAGAGTGGATTCTGTGAGAAGCTACTACAAGCTTCCCACATGTCTGGTAGAACCAATGCCAGCTGGCTCCAAGACAAACCCACCAATGGCCAAGGCCAAGCCCATCAGTGACAGTAGCAGTGCCTCTGTGATAATGTATTTAAGAAGGGGAAAAAAAACAACTCTGCAGACACTAAGGTCAGTGAAGACGGAAGTGGAGGAGTTGCTCCAGGCACTGGACCAGAAATTCCCTCTAGAATGTGGTAAAGACCATGGTGAGGCAAGTTGTCTCCCTGCAGTCCACTGAGGTCCATGGTGGAGCAGATATCCACCCTGCAGCCCATAGAGGACTCTACGCTGGAGCAGGTGGATGATTGAAGGAAGCTGTGATCCCACAGGAAGCACCTGGTGGAGCAGGCTTCTGGCAGAACATGTGGACCCATGGAGAGAGAGGAGCCCATGCTGAAGCAGTTTTGCTGGCAAGGCTTGTGACCCTGTGGGGGACCCAAACTGGACCAGTCTGATTCTGAAGGATTGCACCCAATGGAAAAGACCCATGCTGGAGTAGTTCATGACGTACTGCAGTCCATGCAAACAACTCACATTGGAGAAGTTCTTGGAGGACCCCATGCTGGAGCAGGCGAAGAGTGTGAGGAAACCTGTCCCTGAAGAGGAAGGAGCAGCAGAGACAATGTATGATGAAGTGACAGCAACCCCCATTCCTTGTCCCCCTGTCCCAGTCAGGGGGAGGAGAGAGGGAAATCAAGTAAAATTAAGCCTGTGAAGAAGAGAGAGATGAGGGGAAATATGTTTTAAGATTTGTGGTTTATTTCTTATTACCTTACCTTGACTTCTAATTGGCAATAAATAAATAAAATTAATTTCCACCAAGTCAAGTCTGTTTTGCCTGTGACGGTAATTGCTGAACAGTCTCCCTGTCCTTATCTTGACCCACGAGCCTTTTGTCATATTCTCTCTCTCTGTCCTGCTGAACAAGGGGAGTGAACAAAGGCTTTGTTGGGCACCTGACATCCAGCCAGGGTCAACCCACTGTAAATAGTTAAGGAATCGAGCTCTTTCACAATAAGTTGTTTCTATCTATTTATAGTGTTTCTGTCCACTCTTATGTCTCAGAAGTACTTAGGAAGATTAATTGACTTGAAGATATTTTTTTTTTCTTTTGTAGAAGGTTGAGATGAGAACAAAGCTATGAGTCCTTAGGAATATGAGGAAATAACTCTATGTAATAGAAGAATATTGCTTCAAAGATATCATTATTCAAACGGTAATTTAAAATTATAGTCTATATATACTCATTAATAGTATCATAATCTAGATCTCTGCTAAAGAGTTCATATGTACCCAGCCAGAATAAGACAGAATTAAAGATCATAAACCATTTTTACACTCTGTTTAGCAAGAATCGTTTTGATGTGGCAATGATAGGTTAAAAGATACAAATAAAACAAGGTTTGTATTTGAAGATAATATATTTTCCATGACAAATTGATCTTTCTGGAGAGATAAACAACAAGAAATCTTTTTGATGTTGAAGAGAACCTGTGTGACTGTTTTTTTCTCCAATCACTTCAGATGGTCTCATAAAAATCATTATTTCTTCCTACAAACCTTTTCTTGCTTATAAGCCATGGTCAAATATAATTCCTGAAAAACTGCTTTCAGGAACAATTTGACTGAGTAACATTGAATCTCTTAAACAGTTAAGCTTTCAGATTAACATATTCAGAAACAAGCACAAAATAGTAATAAGCTCAAAAGTTTATTATTCAGGAACCTGCATTACTGAGGGTTGAAGTAAATCAAGTGTCATGACAGGAGCACCCAAAACTTCATTTCTGCCTTCAAGTGATTTGATTTTACTGAACAACCTCTAAGCACTGAATAACCCTCCGAGCATTTGATTAGAAGTAATGTCCCTTCACTTGTATAAGATCTGATGAAGCAGCTAATTCCTTCCTAGTTGCAAATCTGATTGCCACAATGCCTAGTTTTAAAATTAGTAGTTTTGATTTTTTGATAAAAAACTTTGATGCATGCCTAATTTTTGAAAAATTAGTTAAAAGACTGCAGGGTTTGGCAGAACAAACAGACAAAGAGGAAAATCTTCAGTCTTAAAGGAGAAGTTAGAACACTTCCTTTATCTCTACTTCTGGAAACTGGATGCTATCAATGCTCCTGCCTGTGTCCCCTCAATGTGTGGAGAACACTGCTAAAGTAGCTCCTTCATTTTTAAAAAGCCCCAAGGATTGCCTGGCCCTGCAGTCCCATAATGTATCTGTGATTAATTCTGTCACTTTCTCTGTTCAAGACTACTTTCTGTCAGATACTTTTTATTATCCAATCTGGTTAGCAGACTACTGGATTACTATCTTGTTGACTGGAGAAAATGAGGAGTGGAAGGGCTCCTGCAGGCTGCAGGTCATGTGAAAGACATTTCCAAGGGACATGGCACTGTCTCGACTATAGAAATACTCCCCAGCCACAAGATGCCACATGCCTTCTCCTGTTCCCCTCATTCCAAGGTCTGGCTCTCAGAGCCCAAGGCCTGCTTTCCATGTAGCACATCTGATCTGTGCAGCCAGGGCTTAAACTTCCAAGAAAACATTGAAAAAGAACTGCAAGAAAGTCTGCAGAGAAGAGCAAGAAAAGGCCAAGAAGTAAGAGTGCTTGACAGAGATCAGTCTACTGAAAAAAAGACAGTTCACAGGCCAAGGATTCAAAAGGAAAAAAACTAACAACAACAAAACAACAGCAACAAAATTGTAACACTAAATAAATATAACAGGGATCTGGAAAACTGCAACTCAACAACACTGAGGATGTGTTGATGCTGAAATATCCCTACCTGAGTGACAGCTGCCTGGAGAGCAAACACTCTTTGTGTATTATAATGGGTTTAGGGAGCTGTGTTAGTGTTTAGCCTAGGAACTCATTCTTCTTTTACATCTATTGTGTGCATCAACCAGTAAACAATTACATCACACTTTGAAGCTGTCTCCTGCTTGCAAAATGTCTGTACTCAGTAAAAGCTGCCTGAATGAATTGCCCCAAACAAAAAAGGTTATGACTTCTCATCTCTTCTATAGACTTGGGAGGAGACTTTACTGCTATTATTATTATTTGTCTGTTATCCCCTGCTACTGCCCCGGTAGCAAATTTCTCCTATTACAAAGCAGCTGGAATGCTGCACTGGGAATGGAAATCATATCCACACTAATGCAAGATGCCAACAGGAGTGGTTAATTTTCCTTTCTCCTTCACCATTCTCCCAGCAGATCTATGTGTAGGGCAGCTTTCAGCACAAACCTGGATAGAGATTTGCATTCACACTTCTAATTATACAATCAAATGCCTTAATTGCTCTGTTTCCAGTATCCTTGGTTCTCAAATACCTTGGTGTAAATCCAGAAGAATACCATTAATTGTCATGAAATAGCTACACCAACATAAAAATACCAGAGACATTCAGCTTTTTTATTATTATTAATTTAGTAATAAATTTCTCCTTTCTGTCTAGGCAGAGATTTTGCACCAGGAGATGCTGGTCCATAATGAACCCAATAAGAAAGGCAGTCAGACTTGGTCATTTGTCGTTTGGAGTACTATTTAGTAGAATTAACACTACAAAGAAAGAGGAAATAATATAGACAGTCTCCCATCCCAGGGTGGGAACACTGGATGGTGTCCCTCCAGTCTGGGCATGCTTTGCATACCCCACCTGTAGTAGAGATTAACCCATTTTGGTCATTCCAATTATTATAGGGTTTTCTTACATGAAAACAACTTTATTAATCATTTGTACTGTTAAACAGAAAGGATGCGCACATGAGAAGTTTTTCCCACACTTTTAAATAGACAAAGCCTTCTGGAAGGTGTAATCACAGGTATCAAGTGGGACCTGCCTGCAGGCTACTTCATTACAAAGAGTTGGCTGAGTTTGTCCCACAACCTGAGAACCGAGCTGTATATATAGGGCACAGGACTGAGCATACTTGGGTTAACAAGGCTCTTCTGGTCGGGATCACTACAGAGTGTAACGCCTATGGAGTCTTACTGATTAGGAAATGAAATGCCACTGGTGATCAGTGAAACATCTGGTCATTTGACAGGAACACTTCAGGAAACCATTTATCCCATGTGTTGCATGGGAGTGATGTTCGCTGTTACCTTTGATGAGGATTGTCTTTTATTTTGAGTTTAGTCAGTATCCAGACACAGGGTCATGGCAGTGGTTTCTACCTTCTAATACTATACAAATGGTAGATTTGCAGTTTAATGGCCATCTCTCCCTTGGAAGATTTTTGTGAGCACAGTGGACACAAACCTCAGTCAGGTCACCATGACTCACTAAATTGACATTGGAACTCCATTGATTTAAATTAATATTGAAAAAAATATCCAGTGGCAGAGTATATTCTGACATATTGACAAGAACAGACTTAAACAGCTTTGAAGGGAAAGCTGTTGAGGTAGACTGCATCTCAGAAGCAACTATATACCAATGAATATGGCTTGAGATTTGCAAAATAAAAAAAAATAAATATGAATCCATGGGTTGAATTTGTATAATTTGGAAGTTTGGTTTAGGTACATTTTTTTTTAGTTTTTGCTAATGTTTAATGGATAGAAATATTGTCTGGGACATATGACTGTAATTGCTGTTACTTCTTTAAAGAAATTGCTGTATTCCTAGTCGACTTAACCAATACCAGTGAGATAATTTTCATGGCATTCACACCAGTATTGTGGACCTACATAGAAAGTAAAGACTTTTGCCACATCTCTGACTCATTTCAGTGAAAAACTTGCATCTACTTATTGTATTTAAGGACAGCAATTGGAGAACAAGCTTCTCTGATTTTGTCTCTACTATCACTTGTATCCAACCAACAAAAGAATGATTATGGTCTTTAAAATTTTTATTTTTTTTTTAAAGAATAAGAAATCACCAATATTTTCAGGGGAAAAGAAAGAAGTCATTGTGCAATCATGTAAGTGTAAAATCAATACCACGGTTAAATAAACATAGTAATATGAACACTATCATAATGTGAAATAATATTTCCATCCTACACACACCTCTGTCTGTATGTTTTCCTTTTGCAATACAAACACACCATTTTTGTAATACATTATACAGAATGTGCATAGCAAGTTAAATAAATATCTGTCCATAACAGGA
>VZTM01001336.1:17014-150292 GCA_013400555.1 Jacana jacana
AGAATTCTATATTTTTCCTTTGAGAAAGTAAAAGTTTAACACTAATAGAATCAGAAATGCTTATTAAATCTTTCCTGGGAAATTTCAACAGAACCATTAATGGAAGCTGACAGTGCTGTTATACAATGCTATACTGTATTACATATGTACATGTTATACTGTATTGCATGTGTACACGCAGACAAGCTTTTGAAAGCACTTTCTTTTTTAGGTGACAGGAGCCTGCTGTCTCTTCCTGGCTGGAAAAGTTGAAGAAACACCTAAGAAATGTAAAGATATTATTAAAACAGCCCGTAGCTTGCTAAATGATGTACAGTTTGGACAGTTTGGAGATGATCCAAAGGTAAAAATTCTCATGTTGAAATTGATATCATCCTATTGTGCTCCAGCAAAGTGACATATGTTCATTAGAGCACTGGCTGATTTTCAGTTCTACTAAATTAAATTGTGTTGAGCATGTATTTATGGCTCTTTTGGGTAATGTGATATGTAACTATGAAAATAATTCTTGGTAATACAAGTAGCTTTGGGAGCCTACTGGGATTATTGTTTGTATAAAAAGTTTACATTTGATTTCTTGTAAATTCTGATGTTTTGCAAATTAATGTAAATTTGAGTGATTCCTGTCACAGCTAGAAATATCATCAAGACGTAAATCATATTTGACAGTTTTAATGTCATTTTAGGAAGCAGTTAATAGCAAATCTGAAGTTGAGTAAGAGAACTACATCTCAAAGTACTGCAACTCTCCAATTTAGAATATTTGAGTTAGCACAAGTAGGCTTCTCTCAAAATTTGCTTATAAATAGCAAAAGGTTCTGAAATTTTGGATACAAATGTGGTGAGACCTTCTCTTTTTGCTGTGAGTTTGTATATTTAGCCCTTTCATGCTGTGTCTGGTTCAGTTCTTTGTGGAGGAAAATTAATATTAAATGACACATCCCATCTCCTGCCCCAAATAAATGTGAAAATAAAGTACCTGGGTTTAAAATGTTTTAAGTTGGAGAGTTGTGTGTTCTCCTTGGAGACAAACCAAGCAAAAGCAGGCAAACATGTTTGCCTGGAGATGCTCTGTGGTCATGCTTTATACCAACATGAAAATCTTTGTGAGTAGAAGAAGGAATAATGCTGTGGTTACCTTGTTACATTCTCTAGGAAGAAGTGATGGTCCTTGAAAGAATCTTACTACAAACAATAAAGTTTGATTTGCAAGTGGAACATCCATACCAGTTTCTTCTTAAATATGCCAAACAGCTCAAAGGTAAAATGTTACAGGGTGAGCAAGTGATGCCTGCTATTTATTTTCATTAACAGCACAAGAGTATTCTATTCCTGTTTGTCCTTTGGAATAACCTTATTCTTTACAATTTTTCTGATTGATTTTCAGGAGACAAAAATAAAATTCAAAAACTTGTTCAAATGGCATGGACGTTTGTCAATGACAGGTAAGACACTTCTAGGAAACCTTTTGAAAGTGAAATAGTTACTCTTGCTTACTTTATTCTGGGATGAGATGTTTCTTTGACAAATGTTTGTTAGCCGTTTTGTGCTTGGTTTTTTGTTTTCTTGATCATGTTCATCAGTTTTTCTTTCCATCGTTACCATGATAGTTCTATTGAGTAGGGAATCAAGGTTGAGCGTAGAAGCAGACAGTTAAGACCTTTGTCATTTGTGGCAATGATTTCATTAAGCAAAAAGTTACTGTTTGAGAGGGCCAAACCTAATCATAAATCTCTGGGACAGAAGTTGACTTCTTGCTCGGTCTGAGGTACACGGCACGTTCTGAGGAAAGAAATCGCTTTCCAATTCCATCATGTTGGTCAGCATCTTATTTTTTAAGGTGATATTCTGGTAATGGTAAACTAGCCATTCATTTCAGAGAGGAATACAGTTTCCAGTACTAGATTTATGACCTCTTGAAGATTTGATTTACAATACAAGCATCCTATCAGTTAACAGGAAGTGTGTGTAGATGCACTCTTCATGTTGTGTGGTATTGGAACACAAAACCAAAGCAATTTCATACGTTTCAGTCTTGTTAAGGAGGATTCAATGGAGCTGAGCAAGCTAATACACCAAGGACAGTTAAACATTTTTAATTTCCATAGCAAACCCTTAAGAAAATGTGTAAGTGCCCTGACAGTTCAGAAATGCTAAAGACATTGCTTTCAGTCATACCTATAGCAATAGAAAACCTTCATAAATGTGTCCTTGTTCATATGCCTAATTTTAAGTAGCCCAGTATGTGTCACCTCAACGTGACAAATTAATTTGAGCAGAAGGCTGCTTAGCATATTTGGATCTCAAGAGATCTTTACTTCAGCTGTTGTCAGTCTTGCAGGTGGAGATGTTATAGACCTGAGTGTCACTGTTAAGTTTATCAGAGAAAACTCCTGTACATATCAAACTTTGAACACTATTGTGCTTTAAATTAGATGGTGTTTAATAATTGAAGAAGTTGTAATAATTAAAGAAAATGCACTTCAGGAAAACATTAGTGAGAAGTTGGAGTTTCTAATCCTTATCTCTCTCTTCCTGAGAGGCTGTCTTGTTTACTTAATAGGCATCATATTAGAAGTGTACTGGTCTTCTAGGATCCTGGGAAAATAATTCTGTACTTTGCGTTACACACCTTTAGAATAGGGGGTTCTGTTGTTCTGCAGCTGCAGTGCAGCCCCCAAGTGAATTTCATGAAAGTAAAAATAAGAAATTAGTGTCTCAAGACCTAGTTCTTGTGTCTTTTNTTAGCTTTAACAAAGGCTGTTCAAGAGAACCTTTTACAAGTTTTACAGCTTGATCTAAACCAACTCATTATGCTTGGCAAGTTCACGTCGGCTGTTCTGTGGGAGGTTTTAATACTTCTTTACATTTTGTTGAAAAACTTGTGAAAACTCTAAAATCCAAATATGTACGCTGTTCCCTAACCAGTGTAATCCAGCGACAGCACACTTCTGTAGCCATGAACATTAATGCCACAGGTGAGACTAGAGTGGAATGGAACTGCCTGTATTTAGAATATAATGCCACCCTTTCGCTCCTCTTCCACAGCCATATAGGGTTAGGAACATCAGGTTTGGAGTTTAAAAATACAAAATCTGTGTGGTGTATTGCTTCTGTAGCCATATGCCTTCTGTGTTATCTGTGTGTTACCTTGTTTCATGATGGCAGTAGCGCAGAAACAGTTTAGTTCTGTAAGCTTGTGTTTATCTAAGTTGGTCCGAGATTTTAAGTGTGGTGGGATTCTTATACCCTGTTAATTACAGCTGTTGTACTTTGACAGTTATCTCCAGGGTTGTGTTTTGTTTGGTTTGTTTTTCACATTGCAGTCTCTGCACTACGCTGTCGCTGCAGTGGGAGCCTGAGATCATAGCTGTGGCAGTTATGTACTTAGCAGGCCGTTTGTGTAAGTTTGAAATACAGGAATGGACATCAAAACCAATGTACAGGCGATGGTGGGAGCAGTTTGTCCAAGATGTTCCCGTTGATGTTCTGGAAGGTATGAAAAAGATTTGCTGCAAACAGAGGAATATTTCCTTTCACTGTGTGATCTAGGTCATTGGTAAATGCAAATGACTTTCTGCCTGGGTTTTAGTCCAAATAATGATGCGTGAAGTATGTAACTCAAGTCACATGTGCTGTGCCTTAACCAGGCTTTTACTTAAACTTATCAGATTGGCCTAGTCTTTAGCTATCATAGTTAGCTTCTGGTCAATGTTTGCTTTACTGCTTTTTCAGTTTATAACACAGCTAATTAGCTACTAATTTGTCATGGTGGTTTTTTTTTTTTGTTTTTTTTTTTTTCCAAATGCTTCCCTTCTCTCATTTTACACAAGCAGTGCTGTGAACACTGGAACTAATGGAGCCTGTTTTCTCATTGATGGTTGACCTCCTTCACCAAATTATGCTGGGGTTGCAATCACATTTGATGGTTTACTACAGCTGCAGCACAGATTATGGGAAATCTGGTATATGTCTGAGTAAATTCTGGTACAGGATGAATTATGGATCTCTTTCATCAATACGAACATCTTAATACTATTCTCTTTGTCTGTACATATTGCTCATATTTACCTGCTGCTTCTCTTCCCAGGAAGTTCATCAGTAAAGCAGGACCTCTCTTGATTCTTTTTAAGTGAATTGTGGTTATGTAGCAACCAGTTTGTCTTTATTAAAGTTTTTACTAACTTACCTGGTACAAATGTCAGGTTAAGCATACTTCTAGTTCCATAAATTGCTTTAGAAACCTCCTTTAAAAGTTGATTCTTGTCACAATCTGGTGTTTGGTCTAAGGAAGTTCTAGATGAAACAGTTTGTGTTGCTGTTCAGGTAGTTTAGCCTTGGAACTTTCAGGCAAATGGGATACAGTTCTGGAGATTTCTTAGGTGGTTACTTGCTCTGCTTCGTTTCTCTTGGAGTTGCTTCAGTTTCAAAGGAATCTGCTGAATCGCTGACAAAGAGGGTTATAGAATGGGAGTCTCCAGTTTCTGCTGCTGCATCAGTGAATGCTTATGGAGATAGTTTTTTAGAAAGGGTTTTATTTTCCTTGAGTATTGCTCTTGCACCTGGTTACCAGCTGGTCCTACAGGTTTTCTGACAGACTTCTTGCTTCCAACATATTGGAAGAAGAATTTAGTATTATTCCGTAGTTTCCTAACACTTTTTTGACTGGCCTAATCAAATGTATAAGTTTTAACATATAATCTTCCTTCACTTGCTTTCTTACTCTATTACTATCCTGTTGTTACACTGTTACCTGTCTCTCCAAGCACAGAATAATATTAACACCAAGACACTTTGTTCTTCTTGTCTTAAGGTATACATGTATGTCTACACCTTGTTAGCACAGGCAGAAGAAACTCAGAAGAGGAAGTATAAATTTAAAAAGTCTTTGTTTAAAAAATCAAATCTGTGGTCATTATAACTGAGTAATATTTATAGTGAATTTTTCTGAAGTTGGCAATTAGTAAAACGCTTACTTAATGTGTTTTAAATGTACACTTGTACGTTACGGGTGTATGATCTTCTGGATTTACTCTTTTTCCAGACATCTGTCATCAGATCCTGGATCTATACTCACAGGGAAAACAGCAAATGCCTCATCATACTCCTCACCAGTTGCAGCAGCCACCATCTCTTCAATCTACACCCCAGGCACCCACGGTACAACAATCCCAGCAATCCCAGGGTTCGGAGCCATCCCAGACTCAGCAGCAGAAAGAGTCACAACAGTCAGCACAGCAACAACAGCAGCAGCAGCAGCAAACACAGGCACAGCAGTCTAAAAAGCCCTCTCCCCAGTCAAGTCCTCCTAGACAGATTAAAAGACCCGCAGTAAGTTTAACTTTGAACTTTTAACTTGCATTTTATTTTCAGGCTGATCGGCTGTCAGTTTGATTTCAAGGCTTCAGTGTGCGCGGGACTTGTGTTTGCTCTGAGAGTGAGCTTTAAGGATGAGCCTGGTGAATAATTTTTGTAGTAGATTTCCATAGGTTTTACAGCAATTATGTTAGTGTAGAACAGCCTTCATAGTTTTGGTGTATCACATTCCCATTCCTCTTGAGGCTAAAACAGTGGAGAGGCTTTTAAGTCAACTTGAGCTATTAAGGCTCTAACTCTCTTTGTGGTTCTGTGCTGTTACATTTTGTTTTCAATATTAAGCAAGTTTGCTTTAGGGAAGGTCTCTTGTGCCATATGTGAATGTAGAGATGTGCACAGTGACTTTCTCATCCTTGATTACAAATTTAACAGGATAGTGGCTTCTCAGAGTATGTCAAAATTCTTAGAAGAAATCTTTGAAAATAATGTTAATAAGAGTAGGAGCCTATAAATGCATCATACATTAAAGTCTCACTTTGTATCATCACCTCATGGAAAACAAGCAAGTGCATTGCCAGTTGAATAATATCACAAGTACTCTGGGTGCTTCTCTGCTGTCATCAAGTCCAAATACACTTTTTGTGGGTTTTTTTCACTTGTAAGTTATTTTTAAAAAACAAAATAGAAGATGATCTGCACTGAAATATATAGTTCTTGCACCTTTAGAGTTGTTCAGCATAGAAAGCTGATTGTGTTAATTCACTTGAAAATTGGGAGAGCTCTCTGTAGGTAGTATGTACTTCTTTTCATACTTTTTCTACCATCAGCACGACCTCAGCTTGGATTGTCAGATTGGTCACGCAGGGAGCTCTTACTTTTCTTCAACAGAAATGCCTGGGACAGTGTGATGCATCAGATACTGTAAATAACAATTTGGATTTTTCTCTGTGTGTCCCTCTTGTTATGAATGCTGGTTCATTCATTTAAAAGTTCTGCCTTTACAGTACTACTGATTTCACCCCCATCCCATATGTTAGTGAACTGGCTCATGGAAAGAAAGTGGTGTCTTTTGCCTGAATGTTATCTGTTGTTCTTTAACAATCATCTCTGGTCAAGCCCTCAGAGCTACTTAGGTTTTTTTTGAGATAAAGTGTTTGAGGTCCACTACCTAATAGCAGATAGTGCAGATGAAAAAGTAAGTCCTGGTATGCTGTAGACTTCCAGAACAAATACAAAGCAAAGGATGGCTCACAGGAGGAGTTTTGTAGGAAAACGGCATGAATTTGAGAAAAGCAAATGCAGTGATCTGAAATCATTCTTTCTTTCTCTAGAAAACAGCCTAGCAGAACAAGCTGCACAGTGTTTGAGAGAGTTAGTGGGTGCTTCTAAGATGTTCTTCAGTTAGGTGTACCATAAACTTTACTTAAAAGGTTTGCCTCATTCTATAAATAGGGCTTTGCATGACTTCTCCTTTGGTTTGTACAGAACATAAATACACTTTGTTCCTGGAGGCCAGATTTTCCATTTACATGAACACTTATAACTCCATTACCTTCTGCTGAGCCAAGATCCAAGCAGCTGAGGTATTGGTCCATGACTTACAGACCCACACCAGATGTCTAAAGCATCTGCACATCCTCTGCTTCTCTGGTGGTGAAGAGCACTTGAATGTTCAGTTGACTTCACTAAAAATATACTGGTGAATCATTAGATGTAAACAGTGTATTCAGTTTGATTAAACTTAAAAATGTTAGTGGGAACAATTTTAATGCTCATAGAAACAGCACTGAAGGAACGGTTCCATCATGGTTTGGATTGAGCTTATTATCTAAGTATTAGAAAACAATCAGTGTGCTAATATATCAGCAGTGTTGACCCTGGGAGGTCAGAACTAGGGCTGAACTTCCCCACCTGCACTTGTCCATGTGCTGTCTCATGCTGTGTGAGTAAATCACATGGGAAGACAAGAAAAATACAATCAGAGAATCTGAGAATAGTTAAAGCTCTAAGGGACCTTCAAGATCATCTAGTTCCACCCTCGGGAATCTCCGATCTCCAATCAAGGAGATTTGGTATTTGCATTCAGTTTTACTGAAGAGGAATTTAATGCTAGGAATTCAAGAAAAGACTGCTCACGTAAACAGAAGGCAGCAGAGGAATCTGTGAGAGTCACCAAGAAAAGAACATATGTTTGGAATGGGAAGATAAAGATTGTCCTTAAAAAATAAGAAAGCAGCCAGAGAGTGGCTGAAAGTGAATTGAAGTGTCTGTCAAAGGAATATAAGAATGAGGTGGTCTCAAGTGGTACTTTAGTGATGGACAGCAGGAACCTTGAGAATACCCATCAGAGTTAAGGAAAATTCGTTGTTCAAATAGGAATGAAATGTGAGTCCATTGTTCCTGCAGAAAGTAAATTGATGGCAACTGACCAACAGCTGGTGAAGGTAAAAGCCACTAGAGGTAAACACTCTCTTAAAAAAAAACAACACCTTTTTTTCAAAAAGCAGGAGCTATGTACCATACCCCTCTGACTCTTCTCATTAATTTTAAATATATTTGTAACTAAACTTACTGTACTTGAAAGTTGGGTTTGGCTTTCTGCTTTTCTCAAAGACCACCGACTAGCCATCTCAGTAGGACTAAGTAAGCTGGAAAGATTTTCTTACTCCCTTGTCTGGGATTCTTTAAAAAAAAGAAATCCAGCAGCAAAACTCCACCACAAAAACCCAACCAAGAACTTGTGATTGGAAGGATGATGTGAGTTTTGCTCGGCGTGCACAAATGTTTTTCTAGTGTAACATTTGGCTTTTATACAATGCTTTCCATCTGAAGGCTTCTGAAATGCTTTACACTGAGCAACACTTTCACTGCCCTCCTGTCCTGGTAAATAAAGCATAAAGGCCTGAAGTGATTTTGGCAAAGGTTGAATGACAGGTCAAAGCAGAATTGGGAACAGAGGCCAAGTCTCTTGCTTTCAGCTCAGTGAGCAGTGTACCGAACCATGGCATATGTGCAGTGGATGATAAATAAATTAAACAAGATGTAATACTCAGCAGTGAGAACAGCGGGAAATGCTGTCTCTAAAATAGCTGCTGGTTTTTTCAGCCCTTTCATTCTGCCAGTTAATCTGGGCTTTCCCAATATGATTTGACATTGTTCAGTGTTTGTGTTGCATCTGTCTAGGGATTGGATATTATTAGCCTTCTAATAAATATATAGGAACAAATAAAGGGTTTATCCTGCCTCATTTTAGGGGAGGGCAGAGGAAACTGGTTCTGAGTTGGAAACTTGTTCTGGTTTAGTCAGATGTGTACAAAAGCTCTCCAGCAGGCTGTTAGGTGTTTCCTATTTTGCTTNGTTTCTCAGCAAGCTGTGGGACCTTGAAGTGACTGAAGGTACCATGTCATTAACTAGATGCACTAATAATAAGGGTGCTGGTAATCAGGGACACTTGTAAATGGTTGTTGGCATGGCTGCTAGTAAAAGGCATTTTGTATCTATATATGCAGTCTAACTTCAGAAATGCTTCGCTTCAGTGATCATCAGGCGTCCTTTGCGTTGGTTTGGTTTTGGTTTGCTTTTTGGTGGTGGTTTTTTCTTTTCTTTTCTGCATTCTGCTGATTTGGACCAATGTATTTTAGGATAGCTAGGATGTGATTCTGTAACCTTCTCCAAAGCAAGTTTGGCACATCTCCCTCTCTGGCTGTGCACACAGACTCCTGAGAACCGTCTATTCTCCCTCCTCTCTCCTCTGCAATTGCCATTTTGTTTGGTTTCTGGACACCTCCCCCTTGCAGAGCACAGTGCAGCTTCTCCTGAGATTTGTTTTAACGATTTACAAGTTACANGATGTGAGTTTTGCTCGGCGTGCACAAATGTTTTTCTAGTGTAACATTTGGCTTTTATACAATGCTTTCCATCTGAAGGCTTCTGAAATGCTTTACACTGAGCAACACTTTCACTGCCCTCCTGTCCTGGTAAATAAAGCATAAAGGCCTGAAGTGATTTTGGCAAAGGTTGAATGACAGGTCAAAGCAGAATTGGGAACAGAGGCCAAGTCTCTTGCTTTCAGCTCAGTGAGCAGTGTACCGAACCATGGCATATGTGCAGTGGATGATAAATAAATTAAACAAGATGTAATACTCAGCAGTGAGAACAGCGGGAAATGCTGTCTCTAAAATAGCTGCTGGTTTTTTCAGCCCTTTCATTCTGCCAGTTAATCTGGGCTTTCCCAATATGATTTGACATTGTTCAGTGTTTGTGTTGCATCTGTCTAGGGATTGGATATTATTAGCCTTCTAATAATAAATATATAGGAACAAATAAAGGGTTTATCCTGCCTCATTTTAGGGGAGGGCAGAGGAAACTGGTTCTGAGTTGGAAACTTGTTCTGGTTTAGTCAGATGTGTACAAAAGCTCTCCAGCAGGCTGTTAGGTGTTTCCTATTTTGCTTGCTTGTTATAACTGGTAAACTGCTTTGTATTTTGCAGTGGCCTTGTTTCTGTCCTTATTTACTGATATATTTATTTTAAAACAGGCTGTATCTCCAAAAGAAGAAACAAAGACAGCAGGTAAATGTTAATGTTGGATCCATACTGTTTTCATTTTACTGTTTTAACCAGAATAAGTCATTTGCTGACATGTGCTTAGTTTGTTTGCTGACAGGCTTGGCAGTTCTAAACTATTCTCATCCAAATAACGTGCCTTTAGATATATACTGTAACTATTTTTTAAATGTTCCTAGCTGGAAAACATGAAAAACTGGGATATAATTGTGCCCCAAGAGTCCCTTAATACAGTCTATTCAGTAGAAGTCTTGCTAAACTACTCCACTCTCAATTTATAACTCCATGCATCATTTGGAGTAGTTTCTCAGCAAGCTGTGGGACCTTGAAGTGACTGAAGGTACCATGTCATTAACTAGATGCACTAATAATAAGGGTGCTGGTAATCAGGGACACTTGTAAATGGTTGTTGGCATGGCTGCTAGTAAAAGGCATTTTGTATCTATATATGCAGTCTAACTTCAGAAATGCTTCGCTTCAGTGATCATCAGGCGTCCTTTGCGTTGGTTTGGTTTTGGTTTGCTTTTTGGTGGTGGTTTTTTCTTTTCTTTTCTGCATTCTGCTGATTTGGACCAATGTATTTTAGGATAGCTAGGATGTGATTCTGTAACCTTCTCCAAAGCAAGTTTGGCACATCTCCCTCTCTGGCTGTGCACACAGACTCCTGAGAACCGTCTATTCTCCCTCCTCTCTCCTCTGCAATTGCCATTTTGTTTGGTTTCTGGACACCTCCCCCTTGCAGAGCACAGTGCAGCTTCTCCTGAGATTTGTTTTAACGATTTACAAGTTACACTTTTGTGTTAGAAACTGTACGTGTGCCCATCTACGTGTTCAAAGTGCTATTGGGACAATTTGTCTCTAGTTATTAAATATATAGCTCGAATTTGTGGGCACGTGTGGTTTTGGAAGATGTGTGTGATACTTGGTACCACTGTATACAAAAGTCTTGGGTTTAGTTTTCTTTATTAAGCAGTGTTGTATATAGGAATTCCAGTCTACTTTTGCAGAGTGTAATTTGATAATCGTTAGTGTTAGACTAGAGATGGACTTTGGAACATATTGCAGAGCAATAGCCAATTAGGAACTTTCAAATGTTTTTTAGAACTACCACCACCATCTAAAATTCCTAAAATTGAAACTTCCCATCCACCAATACCTCCTGCACATCCGCCTCCAGGTAAGCTTTTGTTTTCTTAAACACATTTACTCCTGCACTCAATTGCTTTGCTTTTCATTCAAGTGGTGGTAATGGTGTGAGGGGAGGGGTTGTTGCCTTGATTAATCAGCTTGGCAAGTAAAAGCATTAGGTAGATAAGTTCTAGAGGGAATTTCATCTTGGTGGCACAGGTTTTTCCAGGCCGAAGCAATACAGTTATGCTGGAAACAAGACTATGCTAGGTGGACAAAAGCAAAACAAGGATGTGACTGTTAAAGGCTTAGAGGACTAAAACTAATTGTCATTAGCAGGCAAAAGGGACTTCTGTTCCCAAAAGGTTGGCAGATGCCATCTTGTATTACTAGAGTGGCTTCCAACTAACCTACACAAGTCCAGCAGGTTACATCTTTAGTATGGAAATTCCACAGGTGTGTAACTCCTAAACAGTAAGGGAGATCCTTTCTGTGCTGTGTCCCAAAAGAGGACTTTGATCTGCCAGGCAACTTCAAGGCTGCACTCATGCCTTATGTTTGCAGAATAAACTATCCAGTTATAAAACTGTGCTTCCAGGGCCTTGATGCATTAGCTGTCCTCCCAGTGACCCATAAATATGACATAAATATTTTATAGAGCATGCTCCCTAATGTAACTGTGAGATGACAGTTTCTAACGGGGAATTAAAAGAGAGAAAACCAGTGCTCTGAAACATAGCAAGACCGTTTTTCCCCCCGTTTCTTAAAATCTAATAAAGAATGAAGAGTTTCTTCTAAATAACATTCATTGCTCTTTCAATCTCGAGGCACATTTTGCATCCAGAATGATTTTGAAAATGAGCAAATGGGGAAATTGTCTGCTATAATTCAGGAGGTGGGAGGCACTGAATTCAGAGGTAGCACAGCCGGCATACCCGCCTTCCATGGACTAATTCCGTAGCTGTCCTGGGGGACAATGTGGCTGTTAAGATTATGACTTAGAGAAGATAAATCCTATTTAGGCAGGTACCAATTTTGTTTCCCTTGTTATCTAAAAATGTTCTTTGTAGAATTTGTTTATTTCAACAAATAATTTTACAAGCTCTGAAACCTTTTAACAACCATCTTTAGAGGCCAGCTCTTGTCTTTTTGGGACTCTGAGGAAGAATCAGGTGAAAATTAAGAATGTGTTTTGAATAAATGAACAGAAGCACTAGAAGGTGGATTTATCTGAGGTTCTGTTTAGCACTGTCAGTTTAGTTGTTGCATGCCACTGGAAATGACTGCCCTAGATCTGCTTCTAAATAACTTCTCTGACTGCAGAATATTTTACATATTGATATATTACAAGCAAGATGGATGTCAAGATGCCCCAATCTCTTTTTTTTTTTTGTTAGGCGTTTTAATACTTGACTGTATGACCATACAGAGATGTTACCATTAGGTCAGTCTTCTTATTGCGGTATTCCTTATTTTATAATGTCTGCATTAAGAGGAAAAATAGAAATAAGTGAGATTCTTATTTAAAGAGAAGGCAGTTTAAAGCATGTTTTCCTGGAAGCAGCCAAGTATAATTCTGTAAAATTCTGCCCTTTTTATGAACTTCTCCAGACTGTTGGGTACCGAGTTCCTTGAAACTAATCAGTGGAACAAAGCTGATCAGATTTTGTCCCAAGCAATCAGTGGTGCTTTCTTACTTAACCTCCAGTTTATTTTCCTTTCATTTGGTAAACAGGTTTAGAACTTACTGTTAAAAGACTTGAGACTTCGGCCTTCTCAATACTTCCCAACATGGGAGGCAAGCGAAGTGCAGAGGGTAATCCCAGGCCACTTCCTGGAGAGTAGAAGGGGTAGAAGAGAGGATTGAAGCGCTGATCACAAAATTTTTGGTGTCCTGTGACTTCTTAAATCAGATAGTTGTGATTCTGTCCATCCAGCTTGCTAATTTCTCCTGATTGTAGAACAATATTTAAATTATAAGAAAGTAGTAATAAGATGTATTTTAACTTTCAGAATGCGAAAAGCTCAACTTGGAGCTTTGTTATGCAGCTTAATTGTTTCCTAGTCATATAAGGTCTGACTGGATGCCATATGGCCTTCAGAGACTCAAGAGAATTGAGTCCTCTGTTGACATGGTAGCTGGAAGAAAAATAGGAAGTATTCAGAAGCTGTTATTGCCACTATCCTCCAAAAATTAAACAAAACTTTCTTTTCCAGAGCGCAAGCCTCCTTTGACAACCTCAGTTTCACTGGGAGAAGCAGAGCAATCTACTACTGTGGACTCAGTAGATATGCCAAAGGTCCAGATTCCTCCCCCTGCTCATCCTGCCCCAGTACATCAACCTCCTCCTCTACCGCATCGTCCCCCACCCCCACCCCCCACCAGTTACATTACAGGGATGTCTACTACCAATTCTTACATGTCAGGGGAGGGTTATCAAAGCCTTCAGTCAATGATGAAAACAGAAGGACCAACTTACGGAGCTTTACCACCAGCCTACGGACCACCAACTCATCTACCGTATCATCCTCATGTCTATCCTCCCAACCCTCCACCACCAGTTCCACCTCCACCCCCTACTTCATTCCCCCCACCCAATATTCCACCTCCTACTCCTGGATATCCTCCTCCACCTACATACAACCCTAATTTCCCACCTCCGAGACTGCCTCCAACTCATGCAGTACCACCTCATCCACCTCCGGGGCTGGGAATGCCACCTGCTAGTTACCCCCCGCCTACTGTTCCCCCGGGTGGACAGCCACCTGTGCCACCTCCAATCCCACCGCCTGGTATGCCACCTGTAGCAGGACTTGGACGTGCTACATGGATGAGATAGCATGAGGCATTTTGCACGATACTCTTTGACGGTGATTAGGCAGGAGTAGCTAGCCAAAAACCTGCTTTGTAAAGATGAAGAGGAGGGTAATTTTGTATAATTTAGATGAAGAAATGAGGGGTGAAATGAAAACTTAGCTGATCTGTTTGCAGTATTGTTTATGGTGAGTTATATAGGCTTCTAGACTTTAATCAGCTTTGCAGTATCTATTCTAACTTCATACACGACTTCAGATAAAATTGTCTTGAGTTATTCCAGCACTGGATTACTTTGTACTAGCAAACCCAGCCATATTGGCTCAATTATAGCAGGAAGAAGAAAATTCCCTTCTAGAAATCGGGGCCTATTTTTGAGTATCAAAACGGCCAGACACCATGAAATTTGATCTGTAGAAACTTCATTTTTTAGTAACAATTAAAACAAGACGACGTCAAGCATAAAAGCTACTTTATTTAAGAGAGATTCTGAATGCTAGCTGACTGGAATCATTTTGAGGTGTTTGCCTTGCTGATATTTTTGTTTTGGAATGTACTGGTATCTTAAAGTATTGTATGTTTACACCTGTTTGCAAATTCCTGTACATAATATATATATTTTCTAAGTGTGAAAGTCTGAATGTAACAACCTACTGTGATGTACATCCTGGTGATAAATGGGACTACTTTGTTCACATCTACCCAAATAAAATTGGTTCTGAATTTAGTGGTTTTCCAGGTTTTTCATGTTAGTCCAGAATTCATGCCGCTGGCGTTTACTGCGGGGTACGTCGGCACTGCTCTCCCGGGTCTTAGTCATCAGTTTATTTAAAAACAGTGTTGGGGTTTCAGTTTATTCAACCAGAAGTATACACTATCACAATCAATCTCTTACTTCATTTTTACTAAAATATTTCAAATGAATGTTTTACACACATTATCAAAAAAATCTGTACTATTACTTTTCCCTCCCCCAAAAAAGCCAGAGTGGTTCAATAATAGGTAAAAACGCGTGCTAAGGTCTAAAGAATTTTGCTATATACACAACAGCAGGTGCTAACTCTTCCAGTTCTTTGTAAATCCTATACAGAAAATATAGCAGGGCTGTGAGATCACAGGTTTAACAGAAATCAAACTGGAAACTGATTTCTAAAGCAGCACAAATAGACTTTCCCCACATTATGAAAAATATACAATTTTATCACTTTACAGTCATGCGCGTTGAAAAAGATCAGTAGTACTCTTCCCCCTGCGGTTTCTAAAAAGATAGAAGGTCACTTTTAACACTGATTTCTTTTAGTGTCTAATATTTGGATAAAAATGTGCCATTTTCAGACAAGGTTGTGCTCAGCAGCCTTGGTGAGGTGCGGAGAGCCAACAGAGGCTCACAGCCTTTCACAAACCTTGTTTGGCTTCAGTGGCTCCCACAAAAGCCAAGGATGTGATTTTACTTTCGCTTTCTTTGCCAGAAGATCGCGGAACCCAAGGCTTCAGTCTTGGAATTCGCTGGGGACTGTTTCCCCAAATACATCAGTTCAATGGCAGCAATTTTAAGGGGTGCCCCCCCCTCCCCCAACTGAACGTACAAAGCTCCTCGGGCAGTTTTCACTGAAGCCTCAGTGCACAGACAAGCAAATTTAAATACGATACATAAACCAGCTTTTTAGACAACTGAAGATTCATCCCGTGAAGTCATTGAGTGTCATTTTACCCCAGGAAGACGCTTTTTAGCTCAGATTGAGCCAAGTATGATGAGCAGCAAGCCTAAACTCCCTCCTTGCCCTCCCCACCCCCTCCCCCCCAAAAAATAACACCCTGACGTACAATACTGTCGCGTTCTTCTGCAAAATCAATGGTGCACATCTTGCACTGGATAGAATCTCAGAACCAGGCTCTACCCTAAGAGTAGCTGAGACACTTCAGCTGAACTCCTGGCTGCCCTGTCAACTTGGTTCTTCGGGATCTGCAGCACCTAAAGGGCCTCGGTCCCACCACTCTGCTCCCCCGGTAGGTGAGATCTGCAGGTGGAACAAAGCAAGCTTTGCTTGAAGTGGCTGAGTAGGTGCTGAGAGAGCTCTGCTAGCAGGGAAGGTCTGAACGGTAATCCGATTAGTGCAGCTCTTCCCTTGTTGAGGCGACCTGCGAGTCTAATACACTCCTAAAGCAGCAAGCACGTCATCAACACAATTAACTCTCTAACAAGCGCTGGCAACAGTTGCATTGCTCTTGTTAGAATTCACTGCCCTAAGTGAACCCTGTTTCCACTACGCCTAAAATCTCTGCTTAATCCAGCCATTCAATGCCACCTAAATTACAACAGGCTTTCAAGCAGATGGATTCCAGTTACCCTCTGTTCGATGTTAGATGCTAAGGAAGAATGATGCCTCTGGTCTCCATCACCTTCTGTGGTACGGAAAATCTCAAGGTATAAACTGTACAGGAGGAAGACAAGTAATCGATGGTGACTAGAACCCGGAGGGCGAAACAACAAGCGAAGAGGAGGGAATCTGGAATCCTCTAAAGAGGATTTCCGTGTTGGAAAGGCGACAGTTGGAGTCTAGGGTGGATTTTTCCTGACAACACTGGGTGTAAATATTAGGAGTTACCCAGCTCAGCATTCTGACTCACCAAACTACTGGTGAGCACGTGAGTGAGAGCATGTCTGTGTGTTCTGGGTCTTGGTTTGGGTTTTTTAGTTTTTGTTTGTTTGTTTTTTTTTTAAAAATAACCTACTCAACTGTTAGTGGTTTATTTCTGCAAAGAATAATGAAGTGGTGCTTGCTCTTACTGGTTACTATGGGTTTTGGTTGTATTCTTTCTCTGATTTTAGTTACAGATCCCAGCTCTTGACACTCCAAATTCTTTACCCAGGCAGCTAGAATATGGTATACCGTGGGACAAATGACCTTTCATAGCTTGCAGCAAGGGCTCCTTGGGAACTGTACTGGTGTTCCATGTTAATACAATACCACGAGTCAAGTAAATCAACTGGTAGAACAAATAAATTTAAGGGGAAGAACCTGTCCAGCCAATTCAGCTGTCTGTAGCTGGCACTGATTCTTACCGAGAATAAAAAGAAAGTGGTGGTGTTTGAGGTCATGAAGTCTTCGACCTAATCACTAAAATCGATGCAACTTTTGAAGAGGAGGCTTTGATCTTTTCACATGCCTGTCTTTAAAATTATTTTACACCAATTACTTGAATAACCAAGCCCCGCTTCCTTGGACTATTGGGAAAGAACACCTAATAAAATACAGGGACAGCTGCTGGGACGACTTGGAAAAGAAGGGGGTCAAGTTCTTACAACTATACAAGCAGCTACTCCACAATAGCAAAATATAAGTCCCATTGTTTTATATACAACCGTTGGAAGAAGGGAAAACCCACTTGTTTTGGTTCATTAACAAAAATAAAGCTTGTATGGCAGGAAGTAGTCTCACCCGACAGCCCGTGTTTGGGGTTTTTATTCAGCTCTGCAAGGTTGTTGTTTGGTTCCCTCACACGGGAACCAGTATAGGTGAGGGATCCAGCAGGAATATTGGAAAAAAAACAACCAACCCATCTACCCAGATCTTCCTTATGTGAAAGATGAGCTGCTCTCGAGGTTCCTGCGAAAGCCATAAGCACTGTTAGGGTGGCAGTTTCTGCTGAATTATTTTGTTGTAAAAGCTTGACAGGAAAAGTGTTGCTGTATTTATAGGGAATACTGGTGTGTGGCTGAGCGGCTTCGGTTCATTCACGTTACGGCTGCAGATTGGCTGGGTCAGTTTGTTCAGGAGAAACAGTTCATCAGCAGCCGATACGGAGTCTCAAGCCTTTCTGTAGGCTTGTGTGATGAGGACCACCGTACAGAGGGGTGGTACCAGTGGTTTTAGCTCACCACTCAATAGCGTACACGGCGCCTTGTGAACACAGCCGTACATCATTCTTTCAAGGTAAGGACCTCCAAAACCAGAACTAGCAGCTCAGGAGCTGGGCAGGCAGGAAGCCAACGAATTCCAATTCCTCTTTCCTTGGAAGGTGCTGCCTGGAGCCACTGACCCGGCTACGAATCATTAACAAGCGGGTGGAGCGGAGCGATAGAAACTGTGACTTCTCCGCAGGTTAAGGGTTCTTCTTGTTCCTCTTAAAAATTCTCTCAAGTTAGTTTTAATTCTACAAACAGACCATTACAACAAAGCAGGTTTGAACTACAATACAAATGATGCAAGTCTGGCATTATTGGATGGTTACCCATTGAACAGTAAGCCCAGAGCACCACAGCCTGGAAATCAGGCCTTTAGCTGCCATATTTACACTATCGTTACAAAAAAAAAAAGCCAAAAAGAAAAAAAAAAGAAACCCTGAAAAAAAACTCAACCCCAACTCCCAAAGAACAGGCAGCCAGAAACGCTGAGCTCTGCATCTTTAGTCTTCACAGAATCAATCACTTCCAGCCTCCGGGACGGTGTTCCTACAAGGGACCCTTGAACTGGTTTCCCGAAAGGTGTTGCCTGATGGAGGGTTTGGAGCTCGCAGCATCACCCAGCTTTCGCCAGACAACCTGTAACAAGAAATAAAGGGGTGAGGGAGAGAAAGACAGGAATTAACACACACACCCCCCAAAGCCTCCGATGGGTTGTGGTATTTTTATAACTGCAGCCTGAACGTCAGAAATAGCCGTGTCCCAGAGCTGGGCTGTTATTCTCAGCAGAGCCACTTGGTGGCACCTGTGCACCAGTTTCTAAGGGGGAAAAGAAACCCACCAAAAAACATTGATGCATTTTTCTAATTAGTCTCTCTTGAAATTAGAACCATTTCTGCCTGGGGTAATGGTATAAAACAAATACACTAGGTTCAGAAGTTAAGTTCAATGGTAGGTCAACCCTGCCATGCTTACAGAAATGATGTTAGCATCAACAGAAAAGATAATGAAAAAGATAATGATTAAAATTTTATATATATGCATGTATATATGCCTTTCTAAAAACATACATTTTATCACTCTAGGGCCACTGGGGTAACAGGGGCTATTTTTTTAAAAATAAAGAATGGCAAAGCACTTCCTAGCAGCCTTGAGTCTACATAAAGTGAGTATTTAAAGAAAAAAACAGCTGATGATACACAAACAGTAATGAGTCCACTTGACAGGATGAAGTTACAGCATTTTACCTTTCCCCATGCATGGCTACAAGGGAATGTGGGCATGAAGCAGAAAAAATATCCTAAAAGGAATCCCTTGTTTACTCTGGTCTTGGCTTTGCTTATAGGGATCCAGCAACCAAAGCCTCAGCCCTTGCCAAGGATGGTTGCAACATTTAGCTATACAAGATGCACTTGTGCTCTTCATACCCTAATTTTAGACTTGAGGTGGTTTTCGGAATTTAAATGGAGGGTTAGGCTCCTCTCTGCTGCTGTGAGCCACTAAACAATGCCACTTGGGCTGACCTCCAAAGTGGACTGCTAAACGAGAGAAGGCTCCATACACACCCTCCTCCCTGCTGTGGGCACTGCTGGTACTGCTGAACAGCACATCCCTGATCGCGGGTGATGTGTAGCTTGAGCCACGTTCTAGCAGAACTCTTTGTTCAAAGCCACGGTGTGGCCAAGCTGCTTGGAAGCTGGTGGCTGTGCCACAGCAGCAGATGCCGCAGAGCAGAGATTTGGTATGAACGCTCGCTACAGAGGACGTGGCAAGCTCAGTTACCAGTGTGGTTGCCCAACATGTTGGCGGTGCTAAAAGCACTCCACACACCACGATGCTGGTTCAACTGCTTCAGACCTGAATATTCTCTCTGATGTTATCTTATGGTTTAGGCTCAAACCCATTCAAGCTGTGCAGCTTTAAAGATAGTAACCAGTTGCTGCTCAGCCCAAACCAAGTCCCTAAGGACATCGCTGGAGTCAATTGCTAACAGGACTCTCCTTTGCATAGCTCTTCCTCAGCTGGATTAGCAACTCTGCACCCTCAAAGGCAGCAGAGTGGGAAGTATCTGCTTAGCAAAGGCTGCTCCATGCAGTGAGGGAGGCACTTGGGTTCCTGACACCCAAAGCAGTGGTCAGCAGAGTCTCCACTCTTCCCTTGGGCCTGTGGATCTCGCACCAAACAGGGCTTGTACCCCTGACTTTCTGTACCTCTAACAAAAGACCAAGAAATAAACCCCATGAGTTGCTGAGAGGAGTTATTACATTGCACATTTCACGAACAATCGCCTTCTCCTTTTCACTCAGGTCTTCTTCATAGTTGTCCTGCATTTGCCTGTCCAAATTTTCATGGACCTCAAGGACCTACAAAAAACAATATTACAAAAGCATTAAGTCCCTCAAATCATTAAGTGTCCCTACCAGCCTCACTAACCAGTATTTAAATTGGTTTACAAAGAATTCACAAAACCTTGAGAGTTAGACCACTGCAAAGATGAGCTTGACACCAAGTTGGGCACCTCAGTCCTTTCCCTTCCCTGGTGATGGCATGCCTCCAACCCACCACCTGCATGGTGTGGCTGCCACCACAGTCCTTGGGAACCCTGTGATAATAGGTGGCGAGTTGCCCATGCCCACAAACACACCTCTTCCAGGAAGGCTGCTGGTGGCCTCGCCTTCCAGGCAGCTCCCACAAGGCAATCCCCCAGCAGCTCCATTCCCCTCTACTACAGGATGGGAGCTTCTCTGCTCCTTTCTACCCTCTTTCTGTTTAAAACCATTACTCCTTGTCACATTGCTACACTCCCTGACAAGAAGTCCCTCCTCATCCCTCCTGTAGCCCCCTTTAGGTTCTGGAATGTTGCTATAAGGTCTCACGGAGCTTTCTCTTCTCCAGGCTGAACAACCCCATCTCTCTCAACCTGTCTTCACAAGAAAGGTGTTCCAGCCCCTTGATCATCTTCATGGCTCTCCTCTGGACCCACTCTGACAGGTCCATATCCTTCTAATGTTGGGGATCCCTAATGCATATCCTCTCCAACACATCCACATACATTCAGTCGGCTCCTCTGCACGGGCGTGTTGACAGGCTGAGGGAGCTGGGGTTGTTCAGCCTGGAGAAGAGGAGGCTCTGGGGAGATCCCAGCCTTCTAGTACCTGAAGGGGGCCTACAGGAAGGCTGGGGAGGGTCTGTTTACAAATGCCTGCAGTGACAGGATAAGGAGCAATGGCTTTAAGCTGGAGAAGAGCATATTTAGATTGGATAATAGGAATAGGTTCTCTACTCTGAGGGTGGTAGACCACTGGAAGAGGTTGCCTGGGAGGTGGTTGAGGACCTTTCCTGGGAGATATTCAAGGTGAGGCTTGATGAGGCCCTGGGCAACCTGGTCTAGTTGGGGGTGTCCCTGCTGACTGCGGGGAGGTCAGACTAGATGGGCTTTGGAGGTATCTTCCGGTCTGGACCATTCTATGATTCTATGAAGTCGGGCATATCCCAGTGCAGGATGGCCTGGAGATCTTGCCGCTGCATCTGTGCTGACCTACATTCCTCACCCAGGGCTTCGCTGCTGCTGAGCAATGTGCTCAGCTCAGTGTGCAGGGCCAAAGCTCCTGGAATCACCCAGTGCCACCAAACAGCACGTTGGCTGATACACCACGACACATCCACACGCACATGAAGCTGTAGAGCAGGCATATCTGTGTGTGTAAATATTCCTGCACCTCCTAGGGAAGCACAGCACCTGACGTGGGGAAGGATGGGTTTTTTCACCCTTTGCTGAGGCACACAGCACCAGCTGCTCCACGAAAGGGGATACTGGGGCGGATTATCCCCCGGTCTGCCTCGGCACAGCAATCCTGCTGTACTCGAACTGTGTTATGAGCAAAAATAGGTCATTCTCCTAGGGCCCTTAACCTACTTCTAAAACACACCAGCTAGTTTAACCACCATAGCTGGGACCAAGCTTTGCACAAACAAGAATTACCCACATCCTTACTAAGAGGAGAGGAAGGGCAAGAGGGATGCAAAAAGCATGTACATGCTCACAAAGACAGCGTCTCTTTTTTGCTAAAGAGGGGGGAATTAATTATTGATCCAGCTGGACTTGCACATTGAACTCACTCGTCTGGAGTCACTGTGCCTTCCACGCTGCACTGCAAAGGCAGCAGCCGGCAGGATGGCATCCTGGTGCAGAGCACCAGGCTGAGCACCGGCTCGGTCCATGGGGCAAGTGTCAAGGACAACCACGCTTTAGATCAGTTAAAGATCTCAGCAGCTCCAGCCTCTCCTTCCGCCAGCCATCAATCTTGTAGGCACAAAAGTCTCAGCAGGCAAAAATAAATTGGTTTTCTATGACTTGCTCTTAAACTAAAACTGCATTCCCTAGTGCAGGAGGTGTGAAAGGGCGGTGCAGCCCATTTCTTTCAGTGGAAAAGTGTTTTAATGGTGTAAACCAGGCAGAGCTGGAGCTGAAAGCTGATCAGATGGAAGTTATGGTTGTATTTTCTTTCTGAATGGCATATAGGACTCATATGGCCTCCAGGAAAGCTGGGGAGGGACTCTTTGTCAGGAAGTCTAGTGACAGGACATGGGGTAACGACTTTAAATTGGTAGCGGGGAGTTTTAGACTAGATACCAGAAAGAAATTCTTTCTTGTGAGGGTGGTGAGGCACTGGAACAGGTAGCCAAGAGAAGTTGTGGATGCCCCATCCCTGGAGGTGTTCGATGCCAGGCTGGACGGGGCTTTGAATGACCTGGTCTAGTGGGAGGTGTCCCTGGCCATGGCAGGGGGGTTGGAACTTGATGATCTTTAAAGTCCCTTCCAACTCTAACCCTTCTATGATTCTAGGATTTACCCTGGAAACCATCCTGCTCCCCAGGTCCTCCCCACATCTGGGTAGGCACTTTGTAAAGATGTGCTAGCATCTTGGGTGTGGCAAAAAAGGGATTTAGGAGAGATAAAACACAACAACCTATCCTGGAAAAAAACACACTCTTGAGGAGTGAAATCCCATCCTGCAGAAGGACAGGAAGGTCTCTTAGTGCTGACCCAGCCCCAGTCAGTCCTGCCAGTCGCCAGCTCAGCTGTTTAGAAGGACCAGGTTAATGTTCCTTCCTCCGATTACACCACTGGGGACTATGGACGTGTCCTCACTGAAATCGTCTATGGCTCAGCTGAAGTTCAAGGACTACGGATTCAAAATCTTTTTAGATCTTTCTGGATCTAAGAAACTGGGGTATATCCTCCTGTGATTCCTGCCACACCCCAGCCCAGGAGCCTGCAGAAAACAGACAGGCATACCTCAAGCTTGAAGCAGCTCATATGGTCCTCTCCTTTTTGCTCTTCATCAAGCTGCACCGGGAGCACTTTGTGGACGCACTAGCACTATGTGATCTCCCTGAGCAAAATGGCAGCCAGCGAGGGCAGCTGCTCTGCTCAAGCACAGGGCAATTCCCTGTGCAGGGGAATGGGACTGGACTGGGTAACACTGCTCTTCTGCTTGGGGATGCCAACAACCTGCACCTTCCTCTCGATGAGCACACCAACTTGTCTGGCTTTCTCCCTGCTGATATGTAAACTGTGAGGAACACCTCGGGTATATTTAATTCTCCTTCATGACTGCACTGATATCTGTGACCAAGGCACTGTCACCGCAAAGTCACCCAGGCCACCACATCCACATCCCTGCTGACTTGCTCTTCTGGCCAAACAGGACCATGCAACGCATATTTAAAAACAAACAAACAAACAAACAAAAAAAAAAAATCAAAGATTTAGATGACTGCAACAAAGCTTAGGAAGGGGAGCTGAAAGTTGGGGTAAGCATTTCTGTACCAGGAAGCATTCTGAGACCAAGGGATCATTTCTCGAAGGTACACGCCTCACTGATTTTATCAACTCATAAGTCAACTGGACACAGCACTGGGGAACGTGGCACCCTGCTTCAGCAAGGGAACAGACTATATGCCCTGCTATGACTTTTCCCTAGTTTTGGAAGGGCCACATCCTGCCTTACCCGACATCAGCAGGAGTGACTGATACCTGCACACATGGGAGAGACCCAGGGTGGTGCTGCAGGGGGAGCTGGGTTAATAGCCTAAATGTCAGTGGCTTTTACATTCATCTCCTCCTCACCTCCCCACGCCTTTAGCAGGTTTGCTGAATTCCTAAGAAAAGTGCTTTGATTTTCAGCGAGATACTGAGCTGTAGCATATGTACCTTTATTCTCGTTAGCAAAAACAGCTGTTCGGAGTGCCAACCTGTCATCTTGGCTCCTTATTTAGTAGGAGCAAATAAACGCTATTTCAGAAGCAGAACCACAGAAAATCCCTATGTGTGCTTAAGGAAGAACTTACACTAAATGGCAGGCAATGCTTCAGCCACACAGATAGCCCTCAGCTGCCAGAAAAAGCCAAGGAAAAAGCCTCATGGACATTACATAGACGGGTGCAGATAGAGGCAACCCAGAAGCCCTGCAGGTCTGTGCAGAGTGACCTGTGCTTGGCCACAGAGCTGCATCTTTGCAACCACACTGCTTTTGGACAGACTTGCATTCAAGTAGCCTGGGAGACAAAGCAAGCCAACTTCCAAGTGTCCTTGCCTTTCCTGGTGGTAAGGAGCTATCCTGCTTACAGCCATAACGACTTTTTACACAACCAAGAAGGGCTTCTTTCTACTATCTGGTAAGGCATAGCCAAAGCACAGGGCTTTTGTAGGCTACTCTCTTCCCCTCAAGGGAGAGCCATGAGCTCTGTCACAGGCGGTGATGGTCTAAGCTGCTGGCTGCATCCTGTTTCCCACATGCAGGGGCTGGCACTGGAAAAGCTGCCCAGTCCTGCAGGGTGCAAACAAGACCTGCTCCATATGCTACAGCATGCTGTGGCCAAAAAACGTCATCTACTACCCAGTTTAAGGTCTGTGGCTGGAGACCAACAGCCACATTTTCACTGTGCCACAAGAAAGGAGGAGGAGAGACCGAGACCACAACCAGTTTCCTCAGTCTTTTCTATTTCCAGCTGATCCCTGGAAATGGGCCGTGGGATGGAAAAATAAACACCTTCTCATCCCTCCCTGCCACACACACCTAGAAGAGATTTTCCACCTTGCTTCAAATGTGAGAATATTTTTAACCCTAAGTGTGTGAGCAGGACACATCACCTGAGATCATTTATGCCCCATGAGATATGAGTGCTATGCCACCTGCTTCCTCACCCCAGGCATGCCAATTCCCAGGGTTTTGAAGACAGGCAAATGTACCCCACCACCTACATTATGAAAGTGCAGAGGAGAATTTCTCCCAGCCCTTCCGAGCCATCAACAAAGCTCTGAAGTAGAGCATTAATAATACTACTACTAATAATAATAACAACAACAACAACATGTGCAAACAACCAGTAATCCAACTTCCTTTCAAATCCTTTACATGCATCATTGCGCCAGACGTTCTAAACTTAATTTCCAGTTTCCAAGAATCTTCCTTATTAATTTTCCAACCCTTTCCAGAGGCTTATCAAACTGCATCTTAAAACCATTTATGCTTCTTGCCCTTAATAAGAAATTCAGTACCCTATTCTCTGAAGCAAATAGGAATCTAATTTCCCCCCCCCCCAGAATGTGCTCATAATCAATTTATAACTATTTGATCTTGTAGCTTGAAAACATTATAAACTCTGCTTAATATTGTCCCTCACCAAATGCAATGAGGAGCAGGAGCAGAAAGGTAAAAACTCCACAGTTTGGGAAGAAAAAGCCAACAGCAGTAGTCTGGGCTGCATGAAGGCTTGGATGATTAAAAGCAAGCGAAACTGGCCAAGTACAAAGTGTCAGGAAAACAAAGGTATCAAACAAGTCTGCAACGTTCTGTGAGGCATCTGCAGGTTTAGCAGATCCATATGCACACATTTACAGGAGAAATGTCGCCCATGGCCACAGTGCAGCATAGCACAGTATGGAGCACAACTTTCTGATAGCACAGAACCAGTCACAACAGGCAACGAAGAAACTTGTCTGGAAAACTCAGGTCACATATATGCGGGTAATGTGTACAATCTGTGTGATTAACACCTCAAGCAAGCTAAAAAATGAAGATTTTCAGCTTGAAGGGTCTTTTATGATTTAAATTCAAATTTGACCCAAATCAAACCCAACTTGTCTTTCTTTTCATAATTCCCCATACACCATAAATGCACAGAAGATGAACCACATGACAAATAGTGACAATATCTGCCCAGGATCTTGCAATTGCCCAATGCGACCCTTGCCAGCTACGCCACTGCTTCTCCTGACACTTGTTGCCATCACCACTATCACCTGCCATGTCTGTGCTGGAGCCAAGAGACCCTGAACAGGCACAGAAAAGTACACTGAAAACACTGAAAACCAGACAATTTAGGGAATTTGTAGATCAAAGCTATAAGCAACATCTGTGCCATTAGTCTAGCCGACAGATGTGGAAAAGCACAAAGCAAAGAGCTTTGTAAGCACCAGTCTCCAGGCCTAGGAGAGTCTAGCTAGTGCTGATGCCACTGCTGGACCTTTTTTCTAGCTATGACCACAGGCATCTGAGGTCCAGAGTAGCCACCCAGGAATCCACCTTTGATTTGATGAAAGCTTTTTAACCTTGTACAATTTTTTTCAGCTTTTTATGGATTTAGACATATCTAAATCCAGAAATCAGTATATTCCAACCAGAGACTAATTTAGACAGAGACTTTCACAGAACCATAGAATAGAATTGTTGGAAAGGACCTTAAAAGACCATCCCACTCCAACCCTCCTGCCATGGGCAGGGACATCTCCCACTGTACCAGGTTGCTAAAAGCCCCATCCAACCTGGCCTTGAACACCTGCAGAGCTAGGGCCTCCACAACTTCTCTGGGCAACCTGTTCCCGTGTCTCACCATCCTCACAGGAAAGAATTTCTTCCTGATACCTAATCTAAATCTCCCTTCTTCCAGTTTAGAACTGTTACCCCTCATCCTATCGCTACTCTCCCTGCTTTCCACCCATCTCTATGGCACCTTGGAAAGGTTTTGTGCTTCTCTATCCCTTAGCTACTCAGAAGTAACTTGCTTAACTAGTGAAACATGTAACACCAGGGTATTACATTTTTTCCTGCTAATTGGATGGTCACAAGGATTTGAGAACTACTGTGAAATAACAGTGCGAGGTTCCTCCTTTAACTCAACTAGCAGTGTCCCATAGTTTTCATTGCTGACAGTTCTGACTTTAATCCCCAGTGATGATGCACACATCTACATGGGTATGATGTGCATGGGTTTGCTGTGTATTTACATAAAAAAAAAAGTCTTTCTCCTCTGAAGACCGCACCCGGATTTTAAATAAGAAAACATATGTAGAAACTGCAGGTTTTGTGCTCCTTTTAAATGTCCCCTAACATTTCAGTCACTGCTGTCACTCCAGAGACTCCCTTAAGCAGGACTGATAACTAACACCTTCGGCACCAGCAGCTTTTGTTGGAGGTTTCCTACCCCAAAAAAACAGTCATGCATGATATTGCTTAACTCCTCAACTATTTCAGGCAATGATTATTCATCGCGATACAGGTGCTGGTGACTGATAATCTGCCTCAGTACTAACTTCCTGTTTCTAGGTCTTGTGTTTCTACGAGAAAAGTGAATGTCCTGTTTTGCCAGGTTGGTGGTTGTTGCACCACATCTCACCGTCCTGCACCTCTGCCACATCCTTACCTTCATAGCGTGCACAACAGCCTCTGGCTTCTGACCAACGGGAACATATCCTGCTGCAGGAGAAGATGCGAGATCAGATGTCATGCGACCTGGTCCCTGTTGAAATGAAAGAAGACACGCTTTAATTTCCTTTGGGTGGTTTCAGCAGGAAGGAGGAAGAAAATATTCAGAAAATCTGAGCACTAGCTTCTCTCAAATTCAATCCACTTTGGCCACCTGCAAAGACAAAAGACACCACTACCCATTCCTCACAAGTCACTACATTTAATGCCACTTAAGCCTACCGTCGCTCAGTCTGGATGTACTTGGGCAGGAGATCACCGGGGTTTAAAGCTAAATTAATTCAAGAACCATTTTTTGCTCACTTAGGATAACTTTATGCAAGGACAAGATCAAACAGTTCTCATCCTTCCAGCCAAGGGAACAATGCAAACAAGATGATTTTCCAGCATAAAGCAGTCATTTCTAAGAAGCTGCGTTCATGGAAGAAACCATTGGCATAACTTCATTGCTTTTCTGGCAACATTTTCACATAGACATCAAGTACCAATCTTCAGCTACAAAGAAAATTGTGAAGGCAACCTTAAAACAAGCAGATGTCCAGCCCTAATTTTGGCTGAGTTTGTTTCCAAAATGCTGGCCAGTCCTCCCGAAAGAAGGTTCCCATTGGGAAAGATGCCGAAATTACATTTTACAAAAGATTTCTGCTCTTCAAACAGCCTTGTAAGCACTTTTCATAGGGCTTTCCTTTTTTAAAGGCATCCGACTTGGATTGAGAGAGACAATATCTTTATTCAGTGAGATTCACCCTGCCTGTTCCTAATATTTTTGCATCGTTTTGTATCAGTGGGAGAAATCAACAATGAAACCATTGACCAAACTTGTATTTAGTCTTCACATCCTTTGGGAAACACAAAGAATTATTATAGTGAAGGCCTCTGAAAGCAAATTAGGATGGCAGAGCGGCATGTAGCACCATCACAGGAATGCTTTCACGTACAACACACGAGGCACTCTATTCTCATCTTTTCCGCCTTTAAAAACACAGCATGCTTTGTGCTTCGTCTCATCGCTTTGCCTTCTAAGCCCAGGCCACCAAGCTAGCCCTGCCAGAAAGGAGGACCAACAGAGGGGTGCTTTATCACCTCTCATTCTTCCAAATGTTTTAAGTCGTGAGGGTCTTTTTCCTAATAAAAACGTTCATGTGCATACGTTAAAGAAAAAGATGGGCCAATCCATTAGACTACAGGCAAAAATAGCATGAAAGGCATGGAGCCTTTCACATCTAAGCCACTGATCTGTGCTTAACCTACGTCATGACCAACAGTCGTTTGCTCATAATAGCAGCCTCCATGAACTGAGCTGCTGGTGACACAAAAACTTCCTTCTGAGAGGCAGGCATCTCAGAAAAAGCAAAATTTTACTTAATAACTCCACAGTTCTCCAAGGATATTTTACAGATTGCTAAAGCACAGAGACCAAGAGACAGTCACAGGCTGGGCATGATTCTGGACCTGCAGGCAGAAGGTTACACCCTGCTGGAGCTGTGGCCACCTGGGGACATGTCCTCAGACATCCCTTCCATAATGTCATGCAGAAAAGGCAGAGGCTGGTGAAGGAGCACCATGGACTGAGTTCAGCCAGTCTACAGCTGTGACTTCGGACTGAAAAATGGGTTACAGATTTCTCATAAGGCTGGGAAATGCAGCAGAGTCCTTCCAGAATCAGCCTCCCACAGAGGTCAAAGACACCAATACATTCCTCTGGCTTCATCATGAAAGCTGCCTTCTTTCCATAAATGACCAAGATCATGATAACTGAAAGCAGAATATTCAGGAATTTGTGCCCATGAACAATATTTGTTATAGAACTTCCCCCACGGCCCTCTTTAGAACTAACACAGGAAATACCAAACAAAGGTCTAACATCCAATATTTCTTCTAAATTGAGAGTAATCTGACAAAGTAAAAGGAATTCTGCTGAATCTTGCTGCTGACAACATTTCAAATACCGTTTTCTGACCAAGCTAGAGTAGATACTGAGGTCTCCTGTATGACAGGCAGCAGCAGCTTCTCCTCACAGAACTGAAGTCACTAATGAGCTGCAAAGCATTTCCATGATCATAATCACTCTCAAAATTATTACAGAATACAAATGAAACCAGAATGATTAGAGAGCAACATTTTCTAAAGAGCTTGATCATACTTAACTGCTTACTATACCGACACAATAAAAGTAATCTTGCAAGCAGGGTGATGCACTGGATATATCACATCATACAAAAAACACCTAAAGGGTCACCTTCCTTCCTGGACACGTGCTTGAGTTTCAGCAAGGGCAATCAACTGAGCTCCAACTGAACACAGGTAGAGAGTTTTGCTCAAGAGAAAAATGTTCAAGGATGAGGGCTGCAGAAAGGGAGGTAGACCCAAAACTTGCTATCAGAGTCTCAGTAATAGATGACTTCATTTCTAAAGCAGGCGTAAGCCTTGATCCTTAGCTCAGAAGTCAAAACCCCCAGCCAACTGAAACAGATGTTCTAATTGCCGAGTGCAATCGTCAGCAGCAGCGAGTGCACCAAACGACCACGCTGCAGGTCCACTCTGCCTCAAGCCACAGAGACTTACTACACACCCATCGTGTGAGACTTACTACAAAAGGCCAAAAACGCATGTGCAGAAAGTGGGGGGGCAAGCAAGGATCTCACCAACATCCCCGCTCCTTGCAACTGCAGGATCCAACAAGTGAAAATGCCCACACTGCCAAGGGTGGCTTAGTATTCTTCATCACACTTGGTGCTTTTTGTGTGGCTGCACCCTGAGAAAAGGCTCTTACCAGACATACAGAGAGCCAGAGTTTTATAAAGGGAGGTAGGTGTTTATTCCCACTGATTTCAGTGTGGTTCACAAAAAAAGCTTCAGCCAAACTTGTATCAGCTTCCTGCACAGAGGCACATGTGAAAGAGGCCAGAAAAGAGGCAACTGTAGTCATCAAGGAAAGAAATGACAACATATCCAGCAGGATGCATGGCCAGCCTTTGGAGGATAGAAGAGAGGAAAATGGGCAGAGTTCACCAATAGTGTTAGCTGAAGGGGAGGAAATGGAAGGAACTGGAGATAAGGTCAAGGTTGCTGGACTGGAAAACTGCCAACAACCGGAGAGAAGGGAGGGAGTGAGAAGAAAGAGGAGGATGTACGTTTTACCCAGCAGGAAACCAGTTGAGATGAAATGCAGGGTAGGGGGAACCAGAGATAGGAGATTGTAAGAAGGGCAGGATGAGGCGGGGGGGAGATCTCAGGAAGTCAGTGTTAAGGTAGTAGCTGAAATCACACAGATGGAGGAGATTCCTCGTGCCTAAAATAGGTGTGTTTGGCAATGTGTGGGTAAAGATTACCACAGCTGCACCCCAATAATCTAACTCAGCTACTCTGAGGACCTCCATCACTGCAGAAACCTATGCCCTTCCCATTCCCCCTAACTGGCACTTTCAAGACCATGGGAACATGACTGACTCAGCACCCTGACGGACGAGAATAGCAAGGTTAATCTGGTTACATCTTAAGAAGGAGAAATTGTCCATATGGGCAAAAAGCAATATGGTGTGCTTTGGGGCATGCATCACTCTCAATTTCCTCTTCCTGTCTGGTTCTGTCAAACACGCACTCTCTGTATTAGATGGGTGTCTGGATTTTCCACTTGCAAGGTTTTCATAGCGTTTGGTAGCTCAGCGATGGCTCAGTCTTCATCCTTGGACGTGTGGCTGAGGTATCAAATAATTATACAAATGAATGGTGCTAAACGACAGCTCAGAAGTCACCACAAAGGATGCCATTATACTTGCAATAAAGCTGTTGGAAAATACCTTCTTGAACATTTTCCTAGTTTACTTCTGCTGAGCAGAATGAGGAAGCTGAGTCATTTCGAAATGCAGTTTCTTACTCTCTTCAGCCCCAACTAGCTTTACAGCTGCTCCAGGTCTACAGCAGCAGAGACAAGACTGGAAGTTAGCTTGCTGAGCACATCACTTATACAAGTGATGAATTTGTAATTCGAAAAGAAAACAACTGTATATCTATGTTGCGGCATCAAATGGTCACCTGGGTAGACTTACCTGTCACACTGCTTTTTTTTATTTTGCCTTGCACAGTTACACTGCCAAAAGAGCTGCCCAGCAGTGAGATTACCAGCCTAACTAAGACTGGTGGGCTATAAGTTACATATCTGATGCACTGAAGTTCCCAAGTGCTCAGAGGAAGCGCATTATCTTCCCTGCACACAGGGCTTGTTGACCACTGCACCTCTGAGACCCTTCTTTAAGATACACCTTTAAGAAGCAAAAGTCCCAGGGAATCAAAGGCTGTGGAGCCTTGGGTGTCCTTGATGCTTCCTAGGTAAGCTGGTGCTTTGCTGCTCTGCAAACCACTGTGGCGGTTCAGAGCAATTGATATTGCTGTAGTGTGGATTTCTGACAAGTTCAGCCTTGGGAAGAACAGCCTGTCTCTGCTGCCAGGACAGCTCTGGGACTGGGGTGTCTCCAGAGGCTCCTGGTGAGGCTTTTCTGCATCCCTCATGGGAGACAAGTGCCAAGTACCCACAGACTCAGTTCCTCTCCCAGTGGGGGAACCACAGCCAGAGCTATTCCTCTGTGCAAACAGCAGTACTGAAGCACCACTGAACACATTTTCTTTTCAGCCCTTGTTGGCTTCTCTATTTCAAGCAGATCAACACTGCATATTTGCTGGTGTCTGCGATGAGACCAATGCACCTGCCAGTGCTTACTGTGCCCATGTAGCATTAGCCCATTCCACACCTTGCCAGCCTCACATCATGCATGGCCAAACCACAAATCCACAAAAGGATCCCAATTCTGTTAAAGATCCTTCCAGAAACCTCTCACCGGAGACTGAAAGGCTTGTGATTCAGTCTCCAAGCCTGTGAGGAGATTCATAGTCCAGCTGTAACATTAACAGACTAAGAAAAGAGAGAGGAACTCTGCAATCTTTCATGCCAGAGCATCCTTGAAGCAGTATGATACACACAGGGGATAAACCCTCCACTTATCTGTCTTCCAAGAATGATGCTTGACCTGGTGAGAGCCTCAAATCCAAAGCAGAAAATAAATCAAATCAAACTTTCCCCCTGCACTGCCCCATCCCAGAACCCAAGGACCATCAGTGAAGAAATAGTGCTGGTGTGGGATGTGAGAGAGAAAAGAAAATACACAAAGGCCACAAGTACTGCCAATGATCTTTTTTGATCTGACACCAAAAAATCAAGAGCAAAGGCCTCAACTTGCAGCTGCTGAAGAGTATCTGCTGCTGTGTATCAAGCCACGATGGCACTGCCAGGGTCTGGGACCAAGTTGCCTAGTGAGTCCTTGCTGGCTCTATCTGGTTGCATGGGATATGCTCCAGCACAGACACTGATGTGCACCTTCAACAATACTCCATTCCTGTGTGTTTGGAGGAACAAAATTAATAGGAGTCTCTGTAATAGGGCATGCTGGGAACTCCTGATAATGACACGCCTCCACAGAGACAAAGTAAGGCTTAAAATATGAACATTTCTTAATAACAGTGGGAATGCTTTGGAACCCAAGAAGAAAAGAGCCTAACTGGGGATGACAGGTGTCTGCTCTTTTAGATGTTTTGGGCTGGAAATCTCAAAAAGGAACAAAGAAATTGCAATAAACAATTTCTCCTTGATTCCTCCAGGGATCTGAAAAGACATGAGACCTTGGTCCTGCCATCAGTTTTCAATCTCTTTCTGCTCAATTATATTCTGTCTTTTAATGACATCCTCTCATACCGCAGCTCCAAGAGAGCTATTCCTGATTGCCAGAAAGACTGCAAAAGACTAAGTTTCAAAACCCAGCGGAAAACGTCATGCTGATTTTATTTCACCTAAGTCACAGCCCAGGCACTAAGGATGCTTCAGACCACTGTGGAGCATGAGAGCAAGCATTAATCCTTCTGAACCTCACGTCTTCTCCTTGCCTTGTATTAGTTTTTTTCTATGGCTTCAAAAAACAAGCAGACATTCAGGATTCAAACCTGATTAAATAAACCACGCTTTCCTAACAGCATACCTCAGACAACATTAAAGCTAAATGGAGTCGTATCAGACACCGTGAAGTTTTTATTGCTGAGACAGAACAAGGAAAATTACATTATAGGCAGGCACTGCCAGACAACTCACAATAAAATTCCCAGGCACGTCTATTTATCTCACAGTGGTTTTGTTTGCAGCCTGTTTACCCAGGTCCGAATTACACTGGGGCCCTTCCTTAGCACCCGTGCCAGTGTTTTACAGAAATAAAGCTGACCACACCACCCTATAAATTATGAATTATTAAGGGATAAGAGGGAGGCAGTAGCATGCCCACAGCCATGTGGCAAGTAGGTGGCAGAGCCAGGCAGGAACATGGAAAGGTGCAGTGTCTGACTGCTAATCCCAGCCCCAGCATGCTGGAAGGTGGGAAGCGGGGTGGGCAGCATTTTTGATTTTGGCTATAAAGTCTGGAAAGTGCCCAGATAACTCCCTGGGAGGGCATTCCAGCCAGAGGCAATGCAGAGAGAGAAGTGGGGAAAACCAGAGGTGAAACCAAGCACCAAGAGTACTCCTAAACTGGGAGGAGCATCCCCAGATGCTGTCAGGGAACATGCCGAAGCCCCAGTTTGCAGCATCCCCATCACAGATGTATCATAGGCAGCACCGAGAGCAAGCACCGGGCTCACGTAGGCAGCCAGTCCATTAATAAGGAGAAATCTCCCCTCACACAGAGTTGTGTGTCATTCCTGGGAGATCACACCAAAAAAATTAAAATAATCTCCTGTTACCGCTAGCCTGAGAAACTCCCTGGGCCCTACAAAGGCAGATTGGAGGGGTCCCTCATCATTTTGCAGTGAGGGCCATCTTTCCTGTCCTCCACTGCCTTGCAGCTGCAGGGGGGGGTTAATGGCTGAAACAAAGCCATGGAGCCATGTGGCGCTGAAGCGTGTCGTGACTCCGGGCATTTTGCCTTCCTTTCCTTTGAAGCCCCTTCCCTCCCTGCTGCATCGTCTCATGCCTGTGGCAGCACTGCCACTGCCACCACGCGTGGTGCCCCTGAAGGGGTCGAGCTCCCCTCACAGCCCCCCAGGGACAAGGCTACCCCAAGGCGCCCTGGCGGTAGCCCCAGGACTCCTTGTTGGCTGCAAGAAGATTTCCAGGAGGCATGAAGAGGGCACTGGCTCCTCTACAAACCACACCAGCCTTTTTGCCACCCTGCTGTGCACAATGCCAGACCTCTGAGCGTGGGACACCCTCATCAGAGCCAGGGAGCACCCAGGTCCTTTATATGCCCCATCCACCCGACAGATGATCCAAAGTGATGATGACACTTGGTTATTGTTATTCCGTGCCTACTGTGCAGAAAGCCTGCCAGCATCCAACTCAAAACAAACCACCCGCTCCCCCCTTCTGCACTTAAACGGCTGCATGGCCCAACGTTCCCCAAGTCACAGAGGGTTGCCTCGCAGCTGCAAGGGCTTGACACCCAGCCACCAAGCACAGGAACAGGGACACGGGGGACATCCCGCAGACAGACACCGAGTCCCCAGTACATGGGTCCCAACCACCAGCAGGAGTGAGCGCAGGAGCCATCAGTGCTCTGAATTAGCATCTTCCCTATCAAATCAAGGGACTTTATTGCAGATGCTAATCTCCTTTGGCATTACTTAATTTGATGCCTTTAATCATAGAGAGCAGCTGGTCATGTAAACATTCAAATCCATGAATTAACTGCTGGATCCACACAGCAGCCAGACAGAGCCCATCTGCATGGCTCAGCCACCACCTCCTGCATCTTCCCAGCCTCTGCTGCGTTCATGGGTTTCTAGTGAAGTACGAAAAAAGGCTCCCACAGCTCCTTTGATTAATAAAGAAACAATATAACTGTTCATTGCTTTCTAAGGACAACCATCAATGCCACCCAAGAAAAGAATAGCTCTTCTCCCGGGCAGACACGGCACAGTGCTGGCTGTACGGGCTGTGCTGGGGCACCAAAAGCAAAGGGACAAACTCAGGGACTACTCAGATAGAATAAAGAAAGTCAGGACATTGCTTGAAACTGGATCTCACCTACGAATGGGAAGGATGCCTTTTCTCAGCACTACACAAGCGGCAGATCATGGCTCCATTCCTGGGAAACTCCTTTGGCATGTGTAAAACCAGTGAGGGAGCTTCCTCGGGCAGTGGGAAGAGAGAGGAGAGCAGTCACTGCTGGGGTTGATAATAGCACCCTGGAGCTGGAATGGATCTGTGCTGTCAAAAAGCCTTGCCAACAGCTTCAGCTGCACCCCCTCCTCTCCCAGACCATGAAATTACTACCAACATGGCATATTCAGAGCAGCTTCAGCCCATAAGTACCCAATACAAGCAAACAAGAAGGCGGGTGATTACTACAAAGAGAGTGAGCCCAGGCTGTACCCGCGGTCAAAGTGCACTAACGGCAGCTGACTCACAGGGGCACTATCACCATAAATATTTTCAGAGGTGCTCGTTCTTTTCATAAGGGAATGCCAAGCACACTTGATTTCAGAAGGGAACAGCAGGTATTTTTAAGACCTTCCTGATTTAGAAGCAATTCTGACTTGGGGCTGGCACAGGTGAAAGCCTCAGGATGGGCGGAGGACACACGGGGATGCGGGAGGATACCTGTATTGCCCCCCCAGCTCTCCATTTCAGCCTGGCTGCCCTGGGCATCACTGGGAAAGCTGCCTCCTCCCAGAGCTGGGGCAGAGCAAGGGTCTGACATGTCCCAATCTCTCCCCCCAACCCATTGCCAGCCCCACACACACGCAACAAGTGAGCATGGGAACCTACAGCAGACGCTCAAAGCAGATGAGATTTTCTCGCCTCCTGTGGTTACCTGTAAGGGCAGATTATGGATACAGCCCGACAGTGTCTCTTTTGCTCATCAAATCCCCAAACTTTGTCATGGCCAAACTTTGTGCCAGTTGGCTGCCATGGGGAACAAAGCCACCCACCGCTCAGAGCTGCTCCAATAACTGCTGATGAAGGGCGGCTGCCTTCAAAAATGGATTGGCTTGTTCTCAGCTGCTGGTAATACACTCTGAAGCTTCACAAAAGCACTCCCCAGGCTGCAAATCCTGACAAACCTTTCATTTTGCTTTCCCTTCCACGGCCGCTGTTGCTGCAGCAGCAAAACGGCTGCCTTGTATTTCTCTCTTTGTCTGCTCAATAGCATCCTGGTGGTACCGGTGCTGCCGGCAGGAAGGAGCTGCATTCTGCTATGCTCCTTGATCATTGTTTCCTCCTGCCAAAAAAAGGGACCGTGACCATCATCGCTGCTGGGGTCGTTCTCCAACACATGCTGGCAGCACCCAGCTCAACTGGCAGATGTGGGGATGGGGAGTGTGGATAGGAAAAGGCAGGAGACAACCAGGGAGATCCATGAGATGAGTTTGGTGGAATGACAGAAGGTGATGAAGGTATTTTGAGAGGCTGTAACATAGACGGTGAAGCTACAAAGAGCAGCCCTGGGGATGCCAGAGAGACTGGGCAGGCTGGGAACTTCTGTGCCTGGGGTCTGCATGCAGCACAGTGAGGAGCTGGGGGCTCTGTGCTGTGCAGGGACGCTTCAGGGCCATGCTAAAGTGCTCTAAAGAGTGACTCTCTGGGGGCAGCAATGCCCAGAGGGTTCCCCTGGCTCTTCTGGATGCATCTCCTGGGCATCACGATGGGAACAGTGGTCTCTGAAAATTTTAAAGTTGATTTTAAAAGTCAGGTTGGCTTTAAGAAGCAGATCCAATTCTCTTCCCTGAGAGGAATGGATTTACGCCCACGCAGACTAAGAAAGGGACTAGCAGACTTGCTCTGGGTCCCCCACTGAGACCATGCTTGGGTCACAGCCACATCTCCCCAACTACACCAGGCTGGCAGAGGGGCCAGCCTGGTCCTTCCCCTTCCTGTGGGGAGGGAGCTGAGGGTAAAATACTGAATCACACTCTCCCTTTTCTTCTCCCTTAGTACTCATATTGAGGAGACTGGAGACCACCGTCTTTCCATCCAGAAGGAAGAGACAGGACTGGCACTGGGGATGTGGTTTAGCTACCATATGCCCTTGTATCGCTGCCCCTCACCACAGCTCCCAGAGGCCCAGGTGACAGCCAGCACATCAGCCAAGGACTCTTTTATCATCCCTTCCCACCCCATCTAATGGCTTCTCTTTACTCTCTTGTGACTCACTTGTGTCTGCAGACCACAAACATTTCAGTTTGTTTTTGTAATAGCGTGCCTGCCATCTGGCACAACAGAATATGCTTCTCACAAGTATCTCTACGAGACAGAGCAACCAAACATGGTTGGTTGTGACAGTGTGGTGGGAATCAGGGAAAGACCTGAAGAAGCCAATGCTGCAGCCAGGCAACCAGAGCCACCTCCCAGGCTGCACATCTGGCACAAAACAGGCACTGGAGAAAAATGTACCAAGAGGCAGTGCCAGGAACCCAGGGACTCAGTGGTCCTCTCAGCTGGTTCCTCTCTGCTACATCACCACACTTGTTCTGCTTCTTCGTGTTTTCCTATGTACCTCACAGCTTCTGGAGTAGACTGAAGGAGGAAAATGGTATTGCCTCTTCCCAGCCTGGCCTCTAGTTTAAAACAGACTCCCAAGAGATGCAGTTTTGAATACCTTAAAAGAGGAAATCTTACTTTTTCCCAGAGATGCTTACTGTAGTCACTAGGGATGTATGTAAGGTTGGGCAGTGGCACTGTCACCACTGCCTCTCAAAAGAGGAAGCTTTGCTCAGTACCTGCAGACACTTCCCCCAAGGACTCTCAGTTCTGGATCCCAGATAAACACAGCTGTCTTCCTCCAGCCACCACCTACAGCACCCGCAAACGTGTCCTCCCACCGGGGCACCGTTGTGAGCTCCTTCTCTTCAGCAAAGGGTCACACATGAAACTACCACTGAACAAAACTCAGTACAAAAAATTAAGGAAGGGGAAGGTGATATTTATTTTAACCTAAAATTGACTTCTCTAACATGTTGCTCCCACTCACACACCTTCAGACTCACACTCACCAAGAAGTAGGTGTCCATATGGCATGATCTGTGTCCCTGTGTGCTACAGAGGACACGGGACTCCATATCAAGTCCTAACAACAGCTCTGGCATCCCTCCACACTGACAGCAAAGAACTGGGTTTTGGACACATTTTTCACATGCTTTAGGGGTCAGCGGTTATTATGGGCTGATCTTTATCTCTGTGTCTTGCTTACTCACCCCCCATAAACCCTAGGAAAGCTGCTGCCTGTTGCCTCCTTTCCCTCATTTTGGGCATCTTATCTCTAAGTCTTCCTCTTGGAACCACAGGAAGCACAATGGCACATCAGAGTGTAACCCTGCTGCCTCTATCAGCTAACAGGTCTTCTAGTAATGAGCCAGCTGTGCGGTGGCCTTATCACATCGCAGACCTCCTGATCTTGATGCAAACCACACATCCCCCAGTGTTTACCCATTTGTTTGCTGTCAGTTGTGTCTCAGGCCATCCCTCCCTGCATCCTCGCTCTTGCATTCCTGCTGGTGTTTTTACACAGACTTTTCTATTCATAGTCCATCCACACTAACCTTAATATTTCCATTAACGACCTCAACAGTTATTTCCACAAATCACATGAACGTCGCTAGTAAATTTTAAATCTAAGCCAGCCAGGATAGCTCTGACTGCTAGTAATAGGCTGGTTCATATTTAATGATGTTTTATGCCAATGTGGATAAATGGCTCCTTCAGGCTGCTGGCTTATGAGCTTCTCAAGGTGAAGGTACCTCCAACCACAGGAATATGAACAGCCCTCA
Source organism: Jacana jacana (assembly GCA_013400555.1). Taxonomy (NCBI): domain Eukaryota; kingdom Metazoa; phylum Chordata; class Aves; order Charadriiformes; family Jacanidae; genus Jacana; species Jacana jacana. The sequence continues at coordinate 56,315 of VZTM01001336.1, forward strand.
GGCCACCTTCCCAGGTCTGGGCACGGAGACATGCCTGGGACACAGCAGGCAGGAACGTGAAGGGAAGGGCTACAGGGATTGTATGTCCACGTGAGCAGCCAGAGCACCCAAGAAGAGGCCAAAAGGATTCGAGAAGAGGCAGAGATGCAAGCTCTGGGCTGTGCCTCAGCCACTGCATTCATCCTCAGCTGTGCTACAGCCGCCTCAAATGCTCTAGATGTTGGCAACTGAGTTTCTACCTCTTTGAAAATGAATTGCTGGCACGTGACTACTAGTAACAAAATAAGAGCCCTAGCCACTGTGAATGAAGAACTTCCTTTCCCCTGTACATTCTCCCAATGCCAGGAACACAACTCAGCTATCATTAGATGTGACCAAAGGTTAAGCACTGTGTAGGATAGCTTTATGGAGAGTGAGAGACCTGAGCTCTGACACCGAGTGTGGACAATTCTCCCTCCCAGTCTTCATTCATCATTAGATTAATGCTGGATGAGGCCCATGAGAGAAACAAGTGAACTCTTCAGCACCATTATACTGTTCCAAAAATTAAACAGGACCTTTTATGTGCACCCTGGAGCACTTAGTGCTACCGAGCCCAGTGATAAAGAACTGCCTGAAAACCATCCTATGGAATGGGTGATTTCCCATCCAATTCATATGAGGGAAAAATTGAGGCATAAAGAGGTGAAAGAAGGCACAGGGGTTTGTGAGAGAAGAGTCCCTCCATGGTGGCAGGCATGACTTCCAGTCCTGATTCACAGCCCTCCACCAACACGACTCGTCTCTCCCCTGTAAAAGCAATTTCCCAAAAGCACTGTTATTCTTCTAAAACTCTCAGTCTTACCGAAATGTAATTTCTGTCTCACTAAGTAGAGGTGAGCCTGTAGGAACAGGCAATCTGGATTCCTTGGACAATGCCAACAAACAAAACTGAAGGTCAGTAACTCCCACCTGACACCCTTAAGCTCCAGAAATGCACTGAGCTGGAAGAGTTTCCAGAACAGACTGAGCATCACCTTCTCTGTGCTCTCCAGCCTCACATTTGAGACACCCCTGTAGCCAATAGCTTCCTGTGGTAAATCAGAGGGACGCTAATTAGAGTGCAATAACTCATCCCAAGTGCTGCCACATCCCCAGGGAGGAGACATGAAGGGAAGACATGCAGTGCAGGTAAGATACAAATTCAATATGAGAGAAAAAAATCTGTTCTAGCTAACACAGACAACCAAAGTACAGAAGACATAGCAACAGCTCAGGCTAGTGAATGGAAGAGCAAGCCCTCCAAGAATGCTGTGGGGTCATTTCCATTGTTGACACCCAGACATCAGGCTGGCTAGTGGGTCATCAGCAGTGCGATGCCTACAAGTACCTCAAAGTTGGCTCCCACACCTGAGACATCATCTGACTCAACGCTGAGCTGGTCTGGAGGCTGTCAGTGATAGGAAGGATGACACCAGCCCAACCAGCTTGCCCTGGAGCCTGCCCTCCTCATCCCAGCAGAATGGCAGGTTCCAGGGGAAGCTTCTTGTTGCCACGTCCTCTCACACCTCACCCAGAGTTCAAGCCTCCTCCCAAAGGACATGGGGAGCCTCCAGTACACCACAGGATGACTCTGCTTTGTGGTTCCCAGGGCTGGGGAGTTTGAGCAGCCTGCTACCAGTTCAACCTAACTTACATGTCACACCTTCCCTTGCAATGGCCAGGGGCTTGTAGGTAAGAACCGACCCCCTGGGACTTCTTTTCCTGGATATTTGGTAGCCATTGCAGACCACAGAGTAAATACATGATTCACCATCTGCATGATGCACCACTGACTAAACAGTTCACAGGTTGCAATTATGAGTGTCTTTCCATTCTGTGTCTTGAATGTTCACCAGCGTCCATGGCCCGGGATTCATTAGACACAACCAACCGTTTGATCAAGCAAGGTGCGTCAGGGCCATGGAGAGCTGGAGTGATGCCTACGAGCAAATGGTGTGACAGTGAGGGATGTGCTGAGGAACTTCCCCAAAGAGTTGCACAGGCAGTGGCGATGATGAAACCCTGAACAGATGTGACAGCTTTGGAGCCGACACCAATTGTCCACCATCACTCACCCGTGTGAAGCCTGTGCAGGCACAGAGAGGAACGATTTCTCACAAACTCATGCTTGCTGTCAAAAAAGGCTGCAGAGAAAGCCAGGTACGTCTAATCATTCTCTTTCTGGGAGGTGCTCGAGACATTCAGAGACATCTGCATGCTGTTGTGATGGTTATCCAATATATCATGTCAAGCCACAAAACCAAAGGGATTTCGGTAAGAATAAATAAATAAATGGCTACGTAAGTACCCCAGATGACGTGGATTTTGATCCAGAACTGGTTTTGGATTTTCTCTCAATCATATTCCCACAAAGAAAGCAGAACATAGCTAGGGTGACAGATGGAGGTAAGTGTCACACAGCACCCGGACCACTCCATAAATGGCAGGTGCCACCTCTTCCTTGAGGAAGAAGGAAAGGAGGGACAAGTGGCCAGGCAGGGCTGCAGCAGGCAGCACCGTCTGCTGCCAGCCCTCACACAGCCCTGGTGAGCTGTGTAAGAAGCCTCCTGCCAGCTCCAGCATGGCTCCTCTGCAGAAAGCCACTGGCTGTATCCTGGTCTGACCCACAAGAAGAACATCAAATGCTGTGTAGCAGTGCTCCTCAGGGCAGCCAGCACATACCGACTGAGCATCGCCCACCTGAAACCAAACTGAGGATTTTGTGCCTGAGCACAAGGGAAAAGAAGCAAAACCCCCAAAACTGTAAGGCACCAGTAGAGCAAGACAAACATCTCCAGGTTCATACACCTCTGCTCCCCTTATAAAGTCCCCTGACTCTATATATGGCGTGGGATGTTAGAAAAGTGGATGTTTGGCTGCAGTCTTCTATTTCATTTGCATGGTTTTGTCCCTTTTTTTTGGCTGGAGGGTCTCCATCCCTCTGTCCATCCTGCAGTTCAGCAGGAATAGAAAACAGATCTGCTTTCACACTGACTGGAGTTTCATATACGCAAAGTTTCTTCCAGTATTATTATTACCCGCCTCTTTACAACTCTAAGAGGCAAGCTAAGCCTACAGAATGACTTTTAACTTAAGTAGGCAGCCAACATACAACTGGTGCTAGAGCACCCGCAGCTCTGCTGACAGGAGGAGCCTGGGCACAGCAGCACGGGATCCGTCTTTCACAAGAGGGTTTAATCAGGATTCTTCTGTTGTTTGAGAAGCAGCAATGCAGGCAAATCTTAGGAAACATAAACCTCATTTGTGATACAGAAAAACCCGCAATGAAAGTCCTAAGAACTTAATTGCCAAAGCAACCCTGGCCACACACTGCCAGACACTTTTGCCTTGCCCACGACCAGCATTTTGACAGCAGGCGTACAGGGCATTTACAAAGAAGGGTCTGCAGGTGTAACAAGACTCACACTCACCCCTGCTTTAAAAGATGCACAAGGGTGACTGTCACCGTGACTGTCAGCTAACTCAAAAACCTATGCTGGGAAGCTGATGATCCAACCATAGGTACAGATCAACATTGCCAGGGGCTGCCCATCCTCTCGACAACTGCAGGTTTCACTCCACATTTGCACCACTGGTTTGGGGGTGATTTCTCAGCTGGGAAAGCTCCCCTGTAATCTTCACATGCCCCCCTCCAGCCATGTCCCCTTTTGAGGAAACCCGCAGTTCTGTCTATATGGGTAAGGAAACGGCTCTTACGTTTTGCAGGGCGTCTTGATACTGCGGCAGTGACGAGAGCTGCGACTCAGAGTGGTATGGGGACAACCCTTTCCTCAGAGTCCTCAGGTCCCCAGTGCTGGACTGCTGCAAAGAGGACAGAAAACATGACAGTCTGTATTAACAAGAAGAAGGAAAGCTGTGCCTCTCCTGCTGTATTGGCTTTGCCCATGGCTACCTCTGGCCCGCGACCCGTTCCTGCTACTTCTCCCTGCAACACCAGTTATAGAGACCACTGAAATAAAATGCTTTTCCCATGTCCACACCCAGAGAAAACATTTGCAAACACCTGGAGGGGAACCACTCAAGGTCTACTCCATTAAGTGATAGAGCGAGAAAACATTCTTAGTTTATCTAAATACATACACGTTCATTAAAAACATTTGCTAAGACACAAATGAAATAAAATACTCTTAAGACCTCAGATTAACTCAGTATCAGCCAAAGAAACCCACCAGGAGACTTTTTCTGGATTTTTCTTTTTAAAACAGCATTGGCTATTCCAAACACCTGCGTGTGGAAAGCCATGGGAGTTTGCAAACAGTGCTACTGTGATTCACCTAAGCTTGCAAAACGTCTGTGACAGGAACAGTTTCTTATTTGCTTATAAATCTGCAGGTACCCACTGTCCTTAAAAAAAAAAAAAAAAGGACCAATAAATAAAGGTAATCTATATAACCCTAGAAACCAGGTGAATGCAATCCACAGGGAATGCAGGCAAAGGGAGAAACACAACTAGGTGTCGAGAGCACTGAATAATTGCACCACGATAAAGTTTCTGCCTCATGTTAATTCTCTCACTCCGTGACTCTGAAATGGGGCAGTCGCAGAACAAGGAGAGTCTCTCATTTGTAAAAGTATACCCATAAAAAGCCAATACACAAGTAGCCAAAATCAAAGCCCTGGGAGAAGATTATATATATTTTTATTACTGATAAACATCCTCGTTAACTCTTTACATTTTTAAGAGTAGCAAGCAGTGCACTGTCCTCTATTTTAAAGCTATAAAATCATGACCTTTTTCATTTTTATGCTCCATTAAGAGTTTTGACTTGGATTTGCTGCAGAAATTATATTTTCTACTTCAAAAGAACCCCCCAAAAAGCCACTGGTGCAATAAAATTTAACAGGAAATCTTATAAATCAGCTCAATTGTATATAAAAACCTCTTGGTGACCCCAAAGACCTGACCAAAACCAAGACTCTGGGGACTGTAGCTGTGCCCAGATCTCTAGAAATACGTGAAGTTCATTTCCATTGTTTGCTCCCATTTATCAGAGAAGAATTGGTGCATTCAGAGAGAATACATCATTTTCTATCAGCATCAGAAACATTTTCTTGTAGTTACATGGCCTGCTTAGGAAATGTTCAGCTTTTGTGATCTAGTGCTTTCACAACTATTCTGGCACACTCACCCTATCAACTTTCCTTTTACAAGCTGTGAAGAGAAAGGCAGTTTTCAGGAAAGCCACTATGAGAAATGGATGGTGGCCCTGAATCACCCAATTTGCTGGGAACTCTTGTGCCTCACCTGGAGTCAAGTGATACGGAATTACTTCAGCATATTGGATGTCTGGGATTCCTTTGAGTTTACAAGGTGGCATCGGAGAAGATTGTGGCCTACATTTCAAAACAGTCAGAGACAGAAAGATCTGAAGGAGAGATAACTCCTTCTGAAGCTAAAAAGTGACCGCTGGAAAACTGAGTTCCCTCCACCATGCCTCAGAGATAAACACTTTCAAAGGAAGATCACAAAGGAAGATGATGAGAACTTTACTGGCCTTGTCCCAGGCATACAATATGTAGGGGATCTCTTGGAGGTTATTCTGAAAGGATTTTACCCTGGCTGGTTACACTTCCACAGCCCTGCTCTGTGCAGACTCTTCTTCATTGCTGTATGTGCATCATGGGACAGCAACCTCCCAGAGAGGTCCTGACACTCTGCTACCCACCCCTTTGGTTTGTCAGCTCAGGAAATCAAGCTCTAGTGACATCTGTGATGAATGGGCAGTTGCATGGGAAAGGGAAAAGCAGGAGAAAACAGTAAAGCAAAAATGTGAGGTTGTAGGTTTGTGCTGGAGATGACAAAGGTCACAGATCTCCTGGAAGGTTCTGCTCCAGAAGGATGTGCAGTGTCTCACCACTGTTTTAGAGGCTTGGGATTGCTTCGGGCTTCTGCAAACCAAACTGGGACGTGCAAGGTGCCACATGCTTAAGGAGAAACAGGAGTACAGAAAGAGTCATGAGAAAGAGAGATTTGGTGGACATTTGTCTCCCAGAAACTTGTTCTCTTGCCACCAAGTCTGAATGGGTTGGTCTAGTTAAATATAGCATGCGTTTCACCACACTAGAGGTTGTCCTCATAGGAAGCCATAATGCCTCACCCACCAAAGCAAGTGAGGCAACCAGACCTAAGTCTGGTCAACACACAGTATCATACTGCTGGGGATAAAAAACCACTAGTTTAAATTGATTTAATTTAACTGCCCTATGATCTTGCCTGCAGCAAAATTCTGCATTAATTTCCATTTGGCTTAAATTGGTTGAAATTGTGTTGGTAAATATACAGGTACAGTCAAAACTCTGCTCTAACAAGTGTTCATAATGGATTAGTTCTATGGCTTTTTTTTAAGCAAATCCCATTTAAGACAGTGCACTTGTGTGTGACAAAACTATTGTTCGGTTGTTTCAGTGACTGACGATTATGAATCTGACCTAATGCATTCAATTTGATGGAAAGATTCCCACTGAGTTCAACAAACATCAAAACAAGCTCTTAATTATGAAAAGAAAAGAAAAGAAAAGAAAAGAAAAGAAAAGAAAAGAAAAGAAAAGAAAAGAAAAGAAAAGAAAAGAAAAGAAAAGAAAAGAAAAGAAAAGAAAAGAAAAGAAAAGAAAAGAAAAGAAAAGAAAAGAAAGGAAAAGGAAAGAAAAAAAAGAAAAGAAAAGAAAAGAAAAGAAAAGAAAGGAAAAGAAAAGAAAAGAAAAGAAAAAGAAAAAGAAAAAGAAAAAGAAAAAGAAAAAGAAAAAGAAAAAGAAAGAGAAAAAGAAAGAGAAAAAGAAAAAAGAAAAAGAAAAAGAAAAAGAAGAGTAATGAGGTGTTTGGGGCATGCAGTGGGTTTGGTGGGGCAAGAGGAATCTTCATCTGCCATTATCTGTAACGCATCTGTGTTGAAGATGGCCAAGAACCACTTTCTCCTATTCCTGTGAGCAGGAAAGCCAGCCCTTTCACAAGCACTCTGCTCAATGCATTTTTCCTTTCTATATTTTCTAGAATTTGTTTCAAAATAGATCTTACTCTTAAGTATTTTTTACAACAGCCTACCAGTCACAGTTCTGCACTATTTATTTCTTTTGCACTAAAATCAAATGTGTGGTTTTTCACCAGAAAAGAACTGCCTTTTCTCCCTTTTTTAAATGAAAATGGTGCAGTGACACGTATTCATCAGACCTCCCTAAACATTTACGCATTCGTTGGGCTTTGCTATCGGTATTAGAGCTAACCAGGAAAGGAAAGTGAATTCCTCATTAAAAAGCAATATGACTAATGATGCATCAGAATGAGTAACCATTACTCCACTTAAACCTAAATTAAAAATCCTGGTATTTGCATTGTCAATTCACTCACAAAATGAAATCTCTTATTACCTTACCCAATTTTCATTACTGAGATGTAACTGGGTCCCAAATTGGTTTTCTAGTCAGAATGGCATTTTAAAAGTACCATCCCTGATCATCTCTGTTCATCATCATTGTTGGAGATTATCTCAATTAATGGGCAACACGTCTATAATATATTACCCTTCAGGTAAAATCACTTCGTGTTTCTGGAGTTTCAAGGAATTTATCAGCAAAATCATTTTCATCTGAGCTACAACTCCACAGGAGAGTGCTGTGTTTTGATGGAACCTTTATTGGGAACGTTTTATAAGCTGAAGAGCAGAGAGACGGGAAGGGGTGCAGAAAGAAAAGGAATCTAAGGGAGAGCTGAGGAGACTCATAGTCTGTCTTTATTTAAGTTGATCAAATTTAAAACTGGTACAATTTACAAAGTACACTCATCCCCAGTAAACGCCAACCACTGGCTATTGACTACTTGGGAGCAGCTCTTGCTCTCTTGCTGTAAATCTTTTTCAAACACTAGTTTAATCCAAACGTTAAAAAAGTAAAAATAAAGAAGGAAATAAAAGTAAATAGAGAAAAAGGACACATCTCCTGACTTTCACAGCGGTATGAAAGAACAAGACCTCCCTTAGGTCTAACTCAGCATCACTCTATGTGGTGTTGCCTCCCTTTACTGGCCGATGAGCATGGGGACCCAACACCTTTGCCTTCAAAGCAAACCTGTGCTACACACTGCTAACGCTGACAGCTCCCCAGCAGTCCCTCAGACACACTAGCTCTTCATCATCTGGAAATAATGGCATGACATTTATTGCTGAATTTTTCAACTAGGCAGAACTTGAAGTGACCCCAGAAGATCCTGGTCTTGGACCAAAGCCCAAGATCTTTGTCAGAGCTGTTATGAAAGAAATACACCTAGACGTGCTCCTCCTGGCAGGGGAGGGAGTTTTGCTTGCTCACATCAGTTAGTAAAGAATAGGACTAATAAATCAAGTTTTTCATAGAAATGCACTGCAAACCCAACTTTTTCTCTGTCTAGAAAACAGAAGCAATTTGACTATTAACATGGATGGAAAGTGGTTAAGTATTTTCAGTCGAAAATAATGTATTGTTCTAAATACTTCAGACAGAAAGTAAAGTACATACCAAAGCCTAAAACTACATTTAAAAAAAAAAACAATCAGCAAACACTTGTTCCTATTAAAACTTTCTACCCTGCTAGCAGGGAGAAGAAATGGTGGCCTCTGACTTTTTGACCTGATGTGCTGAGTGATTCAATTTGAAAATAACACAAATAACACAAGATGGATGGTGGTTTTGGTATTTTAAGGTCAAAGTACTACAAAGATACATTTATTTTCCTTTCTGTTTCTGTCCAGTAAAGTCAGATCTCTGCTGTGGCCTTGTTGAACCAACTCTGATGATAAAGTGTTGAAAACTTATAGGCAAGTTAGACAAATTGTCTTTTCTGTTACCCTTCCCTCTTACTTCTGCTGGAAGAGAGAAAAAAGACGAGGATTTAATTCTGAAACACTTTGATGTAATAAAATGGACCATTCTTAAAAGAAATTAAATACAAACGGAGAGAAATTTACTTGACAGATATTTCTCAGCATCTATGAAAGAGATTAGCAAAAAACCCAGAAAGATTTCAATTAGAATTATGTGCTGAAGTGACTGAGGAAAATTAAAAAGCGACACTGTCAGCTCCCAGTAATTCATGAATTAGCATTCAAAATAGGGTTGTTATATAAGTAGCCTTTAATTGAAAACACTGTTTTCTCCTTTCGCATAAGCTGGAACAGTAAAGGCTAAACAGAGGTTGGTTAAAAAAAAAAAAAAGAAGAAAGATTAATCATAAATGATCAGTTTGACCCTGTGTCCTGTGGAAATATGAAAGCCTTTTCAAAGAGTCACAGCTTCACTTCTCCCCAGGGTCTGTGGGGTCACCATGGAGCAATTCAGGTGCCTGCCTGCCCACTGGCATCCCATGCCCGAGCGTAGCCAAAGCACCATGGAGGCTTGGCAGATGTGATGAAGGGTTACTTCATCACATCCTGCTGAAAACCACATCCTGCTAGTGCATGGCAGGAGCCAGGAGGGACAGCCCTGGTGGAACCTGAGGACTATGACTGAGTACCTCTTCATAGCCTCCTTCATTGTGGAAGCTTCCTCTCCTGGTCCACATGCCAAGCACCAATTTGAAGGCCAGGAGTCCTATACAAATCCTTTTTATTTACCTCTAGGGGATCCCTTTATAAAGAGCTGAGAAAATGTGTCCGGATTGTAGAGGAGAATCAAGCATACATGAGTCACCGACAGCAGACTTCCCAAAGGACTTTCATTTCAGAGGCTTTACAATAATCAGCTTCGTCTTCCTACAAGGCAGACCCACTGGCATTAAGCTCAAGAGACAGCAGATTACACACCGCACCACTTAAATTTATTAATATTTTATCTGCTGTTCAGAAATTACGTATCTTAACATGAAATGCAAGTAGGTGGAAAGGAATACCATCTTGAACTCAGCATTGGCGATAGAAGATACCCTTTATTGACACCAGTTCTGAAGACTTTTTTTTTTGGACAAACGAATATGCCACACCATCACCCAGCCCTCGGCCAGACAAGCAATTTCCATTTTTTAGTGGCTACTCCTCCCTTTCCCAAAGCACAGGGTTTCCTTTAGTTGTCATTTATATATCAGGAGGAACCTGGTCCTTAACAATAGGGCTAGGGTATCCTCTCTTGGCCAAATAAGCCCATAAGGATTTGGATAATTCTCTATATGAAAAAATATGTCATTCTTACTTCATATTCTAGTTTTACTCCATAAATCTTGGATGTTAGATAGAAAACTCTGCTGAGACCTTGGCTTTTGATTATATATATTTGTAAAGAGAAACAGAAGTAAGGTTTTATTTCAGTCCACTGGGTCAGGCTGCTTTCATCTTTATGGACTCTTCTACTGCCCATGACCTGAATTACTTGCCTGTCACTAATATAAATTCTTAAACCTACGGGCAACAATCTTCTAAACCATAATTGTGCTAGTAATTGAAACTGCTTCAATTTTGACACTCAACAACCCATTGTTTGCAACTGGGTAATTAAATGGAAGGTTTAGCTCGGAATCTTTTCCTGTTATTTCCTGCAGCAATTTAGCTAAAAGTACCAACTTCTCCTCAGGTAGGTAAATGGCTTTGATCTAAAGTTGGTCAAAACTCTGATGTTACTAACCAATGTCTTTTGCACAAAGGTATACGAGGGAAATAAAAACTAATTAGGGACATATTTAATACATTCACGTGATAGAAAAATGGAAATTGCCAACATTAGCATGTGAAAGAACAAGCAATCCGAGCCCCAAACAAGCAGCAGCAATATTAAAAGGCAGTCCCCAGATCCAAGAAGCTTTTATGGATGCATTAGCTCTCTCTACCTTACTGAAATTTCGTGGCAAGCTGTTGCAGTCAGCCAGCTAGAAGGGAACAGAAAAAACTTTATATATTTGGAAATATAACAGAAAAAAAGTTATTTTATCGTCTTTATCATTATTACAAATGATCAAAATAAGCCGGTCCTACATGCAGTGTTCGACAAGATAATGTTAATATTCTAACTTCAACCCCTTCTTCCCATATTAATGAATGAAGCTCTGCAGATCTGCACAAATATTAACATCTTACTGTCCTGATTTAGAGCATGGAGACCCCACAAACAGTTGATAAAGCTTGATCACCTTTACTCTTCTTCACAACTACAGAGGTTTTACCCTACCACAGAGCTCAATGGCACCATCAGAGCACACCGCTCTGGAAGAACAACCTGCCCCAAGGTGTCCTTAGTAAGTCCAGCAAAGTAGCAACATTTTTCTGAGGTAAAGCAAAGCAGAAACACATCTCAAATAACGTTAAGGATGCTGGAAAGTGCCTTGTGCAGCTCTCACTCAGGCGCCAGGGCAATGGTTCCAGTTTCTCGTGACCTCAGCTCCACACACGAGTGGCCCTATCAGGTGGCCTTATGCCCTAGCAAACATCCCCTACCACACAACCTTGCACAAAGATTTCCTCTTTATCTCATTAATCCATGTGTTTAGTGTCTCATGCACCAGGAAGCTGAGGGATGCGCGATTTCACTGTGTGAAGCTAGCAAATAATTGAATTAAGGTTCAGTAATTGCAGTTATCACTACAAGACATATTCAAGCAAAAATAAGCTCAGCAAAGCACATATCTGACTTTAAGTATATGTGAAGAGTCCCATTAGCTTCAACAGCATTTATCAGGCAAGTTGGATATTACACACATGAGAGTGCAATAAAAAAAATCAACGCATTTGATTTTGAAAGAACTCTGCAAATAAGAAAAAAAAAAAAGGGATGAGATTAAAACTATTTAACATCTTCCATGTCATGTAATAATATGAGCTTTCTGTAACAGGCGAGATTAAATTCCTTTACACTGCTTTATATCCCTGTTGTACATGCATTGCATCCAGGGATCGTTCCTTAGCTTGGTGACAAAGGCTTTAGAGGATGATGGTCTGCCAAGACATCTACTCTCCCAATTCCCCCTCCAGTATTCAGCCGCAGGTCACAAGTGCAACGTCAGCCAGTTTCATCAGTAAAACCATTTTCAATTGCTGGTGTGGGATTGGAAATGGTACGACCCTAAGAAAGAGGTGCTCAGCCCTTATACGGCAGCATCACAACACAGGGAGCTGTAAGGACTGGTTTGGACTTTGTGCCATGGCTGGATCTCGGCCATTCACCAACAGAGTGCAGGAATGAGCATCCCCACTTCTGCCTATGCTCCGACTTCCCCTTCATATCATGAGCTGCATTCATACGAGCTGGAGGGACAAAGCAGCAGATTTCATCCGGCTGCAATGGTGACAACTGGAATTCTCTATTGTCAGGGGAGCTAGCACTTTGGGAAAGGCTTAATAACTAGCAGGAGACAGTCAGTAAGAGGCTTAGCAGATTTTGCCATGTAAAACCACTCTTTGAAAAATATTTTTATTAGTATCTCAGTGGGGTACAAGCAATAAAAGCAGTGCAAGTCTCAAACCTCTCCATTCTTTGTAGCTACTGAGGTAGGGAACTTTAGTTCGCTGTTAATATTCAAGAGTGTCTGCATTTTGTTCCTCTTGTTTTAGATCAGCAGAGAAATATCAACCCCGTAACTCATGGGAGACTCAGATAATCAGCTCAAACCAAATTGCAGTATATAATTATAATCACACAACTGGCAGGCTTTGCTCAAGAGAGAATATGGGCTGGCGCAGCTGAGATTCAAGCACCAGAGCCTATAACCCAAATAGAAATGCAGCTCCATAGATAACAAAGCCAAATGGAACTATAAACATTGACATGCCTGGTCTGTGGCTTGTATGCAAAAAGCTTAGGAGTCTCAGACTGACCAAAATCAGTCTCGCCATTACGTCAATGGAGATGCAGAGGAATGCTACCCCGGTTCCACCAGGCTGGTAGATGTAGATGTGGATGTAGTATTAAGCAAACCCACAGGACCATCCCCTGGAGCCACCTTTCATTTTCTTCTGTCAACTGCACTCCAGGATGAGGCCAAAGCAAACCACTGCTCCTCCTCCCCAAAGCTCAGCCACAGCAACACTGCCGGGGCTGCCTTCAAGGCACCCCTCACATCCCATAAAACAAGGGAGCTGGGAATGAGGAAGGCAAAGAGCTGAATCCCCTTCTCATAAATCAGAAATGGTCCTTTGCAGGCTTTTTAACTAATGCTGGGACCAAACTGGACGAGGTCACTGCTGGCCTTCTCTTCTTTTGAACAGTGAAGGATGGAACTCAAGCCCCGCTCTTGTGGAGGACCACCCAGATGTTCACAGCTCTCTGATGAACCAGGACTCAAATAGTCTGGAAGAATCAGTTGCAACCAGTCTTAATTTTTATAAGAATGTTTGAATATTCTTTAAAAGTCTCCTATAAAGATTTAGGTTCCATGAATAGCAAAACAAACCTGAAAAATTTGTCACAAATGTATAGTTTTGGGTAACGCCTTTTTTTTTTTCTTTTTCCAAAAGAAATGAATGATTAATATCCTTCTCACACTCTTCCAAGTTGTTCTGTTGCTTGGTTTCCTGTCGAAATATTTTGCACTCCTTCTCCGATGGACCGATCACTGAGAATGTCGGTACTTTGAACCTCTCTACATGTTGCAAAGGCACAAAACGCTGCTGCTTCTTAGCCTGATCTAACTGCAATTAAGAGCTTTTCCCCTGACCCTGTCCTCATACACAGAAGAAAGCAGAATCTAGTGAAATTATTACAAAGCTGGTTAAGCATAGGATATGACTAATCCCACATTTCACAGCTGGAGGTTAAACTGAGCCTCATTAAACCCAGTGTTCTTGCTTACCCGCAACAGAAACAAATGGGGCATGGCAGAGCTTTGTGTGTGTGCCTCTCCCTCGCTTTCACACTCTTACACAGAAATTCAGCTCCAGTCCTTCGAAAATTTTGAGTTAAATTGCAAGAAATTATATGATTCTCAAATTCCTGACTTATCGAACACTGTATGCTTCTGTCTACCTGTTATTCAACTTCCAGATTCAGAACTTCTTGTTTTACATTTCCTAGGTTTTTGGGGAACTCTATTTTTATGTGCCAGGTGACTTTCTCGTAAAATCCCTTGATTCCACAGGAGACAATCCGCAGAACAGAGAGTACACCATCCAGCTTTCATTACAAGTTGCAAAAGCTCATTTCTGTCATTTATCCCACTTTTTAGGTGTGCTCCTAGTGATAAATGGGAGGTGAATATTGAGAGAATACTTATTTTGGTAGGTAGCAGCCTAAGACCCATATGTCCAAAGTCAATGGAAAGAACTTAATTGTCTTAAAGGACTGGAAAATATTTTGGATGCAATTCTGAGACATCTTTGAGTTGCTCTTATAAAGACGTACCTCTCTAATTTGCGAGGGGAAAAACATTCTATCCAATATCTATTATTTACTTTAAATTTCAAGTCCACTTACTTGATAGCAAATTGGTCAGGTCAGTCTTGTAATTTTAAGACCAAAAGTAGGTGAAATGAAGCACGCTTGGACATAGAGTGGTGTTGCATGCTTTGTTTTCTGGAAGCTTGTGCTGTCACAGTTAAGGAAGTGACATTTGGGGGATTCTGTTAATATTTTTTACATTTATGCATGTAAGCAAAGCAATGCAATTAAAGATCTATATCAGCTGAGAGTGGTCTCATGAAAGGTCTCATGAAAAGTCTCCAGAGAGAAGGTCTCATGAAAATCTGGTTCTACATGAGCTGTATTCCAAAATGCATGGAGTCCTGTAGAAAGTCTCACCACTGACTTGAAAGGAATATTTGGATGAGGCCCCAAATACGCATCTCCTTTTTGATTACTTAGAATTAGTATGCAGCTGATCATTTAAACAGCACATAAAGGTGGTAATATAGTAACCTAGGGCTTGTCCTCTTCAGTATTCTGAATTTAAATAGAGAACAAATGCACTGGAAAGCTTTCATGTCCGAGTTGCTCACAATTACAAAAAAAATCCAATTTCCCTAGTGAGACGTGAAATTAAAGCAATTATCCTCTTCACACACAAGCAGTCAGTAGACTTTGGGGAAATAAGAAAGGTTTGTAATTTTGTGCCACTCGTGTCGAGCGTGTACAACGCTCCTGGCACAAGCCATGGCCTCACAACTGAACTCTGGAGCCACAATCCAAGGAGAGGCCCAAACGTTAAGACCCGACAGCAACTCTGAGCGCTGAGAGGCAACCCCACAAGCAGGAATTGTTAGTGGCAGACTTGGCACAAAAGAGTCTGATAATAAAACAGCAGAGGAAATTGCACTCTGACTTTCCTGGAGCCAGCCAGCACGTGGTAGGCAATTTTTTTTTCTCCTCCATCCTCTGCTCTTCAGGAGAAGATCAAGCTCTCTGCTCGCCAGCATTTACACCTTCATTCTTTGCAGTACTAACAATTTTCAGGCCCTCTTCAATCCTGGGGTTCAGGTTTTTTCCCCCTCATTTTCAGAACAATATACTAGAGACTGCCTGCTGAGTGTGTGTTTGTTAGGAGCTGAGGCAGCCTGCAGATGCCCTTACTATGGATGCTCCTAACACAAAAATCTCAGCTCTGTTTTAATAGCAGTGTTTACAGGCATTATTTACTATTATTTTATTATCAGTGCAGCTGCAGTTTTCTTTTAATTCAGACTAAGCATGCAGTTTCTTGAAAATAAGACTAAGCACAGTTTTCAAGACCTTCCCGGGATGCTCTCAGTCCCATTCAGCAGGCAGATACTAAAATGTTGCAAAATACTGTTAATACTGAAGTCTATTTGGTGATTTTAATTAAATACTCTAATCATAAAACCCAAGGGTTTTCCACTCCCTAGAGAAGAATTTTTTGTATTTCTGCTCTGAACCAGGGGACTTGAAATTTTGCTTGAAAGATGCACCAGGATCTTATTGTCAAACGTCCAGTTACTCAGAGTCTCACCTGCCCAACACATCTGTCTGTTAAAAGCTGGGTTTTTTGAAACAAAGGTGTGCAACACACCCTGGGCATCTTTGAGTAGGAAGATGCCTCTGGCATTCCTGTTCTGAAGGGAAAATCCAGACACAGCTCAGCAGAGACTATAAGCCAAAAGAAGTCCCAACAGCCAGCCCATGGTGTACAGGACTTAGTTATGAGGAGAGAGAAGAGGGTGATGAGTCCACAAAGTCTATAATATTCCATTTCGATTAAAAGTGCCCGATCATTGTCATTGTACGACCTGAAAATGCAAAATAATGTAAAAGAATGGCCAGAAGTTTGTCAGTGTTATTATCTCTAAAATGTACATGTTATAAAACTAACCAGAATTGACCTTTGGAGTTCCCGAAGTTCATAAACACAGGTTTCTCTAATCTTGAGAGGAAAGAGTATAATTACAAATTAATTTTTAGTTTAAGGGGCATTGTAAGGCGGCCTAAGAAATCTATTTTCTGCTTGGACATTTCCAGCTCGGAGGAACAGAAAGCAACTATGGTCTCCCATCTCAGGGGTTATATCTTAATAATATGAAAGGTACCCTCATCTAGTCAACCAGACACTGTGAAAGAGGTTAACACCAGCTCTGCGGGGCACTCCCCACAATGACACAGAGGAAAAACAGGACTTCTCCCACATGATGTTGCATAGATTAACTGCACGCACGCAGTAGAACTTAGTGCATTTCTTCCCTAGAGAATTTGAGACTATAAAAGTGATGCCTGTTAAGCTCTCCAAAGCCAACACCCAACATTCCTCAGAGCTTACGCTCATCTTCTTTGCACCTTGACTAAAACTTCCAGAAACCAGCTACACTTCTGAGAAAGGCTGGCACTGTCAAACCCAGGACACAGAGGTCCTCATCTGCTCTTTGAGGTCTTTGTCACCGTGGTTATACCCCAGATGCCTATCAGCAACAGTAAGCAGGCATCAAGGGGTCTTCTCTGGTAGTGGCATTCGCTCCAGCATCTCCCCAACCAGTATAAACCAGAGCAATGAAAGCTGTGTGTTGTCAGAACTGCTGCCAGGGATCTTGTCAGACAGTGATGCCATCTAAGAGCATGACTTTCTAGTTAACAGCCATGATCACAAAACACTACAATGTAAACCTGAGCAAAAGAAAGGTATAAAGCTGGAATTGTCTCTCCTCAGAGAAAGGAGAACGGGAAGAGCAATGATTACTGATGGGTTAGTAATGTCAGAAGCAGCTCTTTTTCCAACTGGAAATACACATCTCCTTTCCTAGAAAGGAAAAGAAGTCAACCCCCGCAAAATCCATGTATGGTTATCATAAATAACGTCCACTTCTCCACCTAATTTCCTCACACTGCGAAGTGCCGCTCGTAAGATGGTACTTCTTGATCTCCTATGGGGAGGAAAAGCTCTGCCCATTAATATATCCAAAGGAGTCACCAGAAAAGGAGAAGTGTGAATTCCAGCATGCCTGGCGCTGTAGGTAATAGATACAGCTCAGGGCAACCACCTCAGCACAGGTTGGAGAGCTCTCACTTCTCCTGTCGAGATTTTCTTCCAAAGTGCTTATGGAAAAAGGAGATGTCGAGAAGCAGGAGGAAACAGTGTAGGCTGGGGACCTCTGCACCACCTTAATTCCATGCCTGAATGTGCCACAAAGACACCACCTCTCAGCACAGCTTCACACCCCAGATGCTGTGGAAGATAAAACAACGAATCTCGCTCAGGAGGCACCAACCAGCAAAGGGGTATTGTATCACTGGCCACTGTAATATAAATCCTCCCATAAAGCTTGCAACATCATTCACAGCACCAGCCTTCTTAGGTTTCTCTAGATGAAGCACTATTTCAGCTCTATGCTTAGGACTTGGAGAGGAGCCAGGAAGACTGCCATAACCAGCACTGATTTGTTAATCTCTTAATGTACAGGCACTGTTTGTTACTTAGGACGTCAGGTTTCATCACTCCTCAGCACAGTGGTGATAGAACTTCTTGACACCAGACTGCAAATATTATTGCAATGTCAATACTCCCAGGGAGAAAGTCATGCCGAGTTAAAATGTGACTTTGGTGTTGACAAGCCAGTTTGGCATTGCGGAGTTCAACCAGCCAGGATCACCTGGCAACTTTAAAAACAGGAGAAAGTTTGCCAGGATCCTTTTTGAATAGTCTTATCCGGAGATCCACATGGCAACAGCTAAACACCTTCCAATCAGATGAAGAAAGTAGGAATACAGTAAGTGGATTATACTTCTCCGGGAAAAGTACTGTGAGCAACGTGTGCATATGCATGTGAGTTTCTGCCTATACAGATTTTTCTCATAGAGTCATAGAATTGGGTTGGAAGAGACCCTTGGGATCATCGAGTCCAACCATCAAGCCCACTCTACAATGCGCTCCCCTACACCATATCTCTCAACACCACATCTAATCTACTCTTAAACACATTCAGGGATGGTGACTCAACCACCTCCCTGGGCAGCGTGTTCCAGTGCCTGACCATTCTTTCTGGGAAGAATTCTTTCCTAATGTTCAGCCTAACCCTATCCTGCTGCAGCTTGAAGTCATTTACTCTCATTCTATCACTAATCACCCATGGGAAGAGACCAGCACCAACCTCTCTACAATGTCCTTTCAAGCAGTTGTAGAGAGTGATGAGGTCAACTAAACAGGCCCAGCTCCCTCAATCATTCCTCATAAGATTTATGCCCCAGGCCCTGCACCAGTTTCGTTGCCTTCCTCTGAACTCACTCCAGCACTTACATATCTCTCTTGTGTTGAGGTGCCCAGAACTGGACACAATACTCAAGGTGTGGACTCACCAATGCTGAGTACAGAGGGACAATCACCTCCCTGCTTCTTCTGGTCACACTATTTCTAATACAAGCCAGGATGCCATTGGCTTTCTTCCACCTGGGCACACTGCTGGCTCATATTCAGCCACTTGTCAACTAGATCCCCCAGCTTTTTCATGGAAAGAGAAAAAAGCCAATTCTAGATTTGTAGCATGACAGATTTGGAGGTGACACAGCTCAGTATTCCCAGGGAACTCACGCAGACCACAGAAGCTTCAACACTTCTCCTGTTGCCCCAAGGAGAGCTGTCTCCCTGCTTATGATATAAAGAGGTGTTTCCTGAGTGTGATCTGAAATAGGTTAGATCCTGGTCCTTTTGGAGAGACGTTATGATATCACACAGGGGCTCCAAAGAACGTCACAGCTAGGCTGGCATCTGTGCCTGTTGCTGCCGAGAAGGTGGCTGCCCTTCTCCAGAGCAGAGAGCTATCTTGAGATCACTTCCCTCCCTTCGGGATTCAAACATTTGCAGTGACACAGCCCAAAAGGTGAGGACAGTTGTGGGGAAAAGGCACAGCCTTCCCACCCAGGACATCATGAAGGTGAAGACCTGATGCTTCAGGCTCGTGCACCCCAAGACTATCTGAGCTGCATCTTCCCAATGCAATAAGCCCATGCAGCTATTCAGCCCCTATTAATTTACTACCCATTAATTACCAACCACTTTGTTGGGTTTTTTGACCTCATAGGGCAGATTTCACAGAGTAACATGCTCGGCTGTGGCAGGATGAAGGTGGGCCAAGGGCATATTGAGACCATCCCTGAATCCATGCATATCCCAACTGCCCACGCACAGCCCCTCTGCTTATCAATAGCTCCAATTAAATGCTCTCGGGGTTTTGACCGCCACCAACTCACTGACGGGTCAGGAGAAAGACAGAGGGAGTTAAAATTAAATTAGCAATTGATTAATAAATGAAGCCACGCGGTAGCAGTTGAGTTGAGCACCCTTTAGGGGTTTTAACCCTTCAGTGTCCTGTGAGTTTTGTTTCATGGCTAGCTATGCCAATGAGTACAGTGGAAATTTGGTATAATCTTTAAAAAAAAAGCTCAGTCAGATCAAAATATACATTTCAGTAAAACTAAGGCTTGACAAAATTATTCCATTGAAATTTCAGTAGGCATAGAGCCTTTCTTATTGTTTTTTAAACAGGTATATTTTCAAAACGTTTGATCCTGGAACAGTCAATTTGCAAACTTGGTGAAATGCAAGGAACAGTACAACATAAACTAGCAAAGAGGCATTTTAAAAAAAGATAAAAATTTGGGGAGTTTTTTGTTTTGCTTTGTTTTTTATTTCCAGGCCTTCTAATTGGAAAGAATCTTAGATAAAACGACTGGGAAAGTCAGTGCTTGAAGTATGAAGCCTAGAAAAAAAACCTTTAAAATGCCAGGGAGGTAGAACATACAACCGTGAAAGGATACAAAGAACAAGAGAAAAAGGGTAACTTTTCCAATGGTTTAAATAGAGAGTGTTTCACTGAATTCAGCAACGGTGTCCCTGTTTACACCAAGTGCTAAGTTTTACAGGGGATCCAGCGGACACACCAGACAGAATGACTGTTTGTTTCCTGCTGCTTGACGTTGCTGCACACGGAAAGGTAAGCACTGGCAGTGATCAAAAGCCCAGTGGCTCCTGGAATAGACTTTGAAGGGCAGATGCAAGCAAAAAACACATGACAGTTTAGAGAGGTCTGTTTGGTTTTAAGTAAGATCTCAAAAAAAAAAAAAAAAAGCTGGTAGCCAGTGCTGTACAAAACTATTCCCAAGGCTGTCTTTTGAGTACTGTCCTCTGCTAACAAGATAAAAGTCAGTGTAAATGGGCAAGCAAGACAAAACCCTACAGCAAGGACACAGGCAGCATCAGACCCTTCCAGCATCCCCTAGAGCAACTGTAAATCAGGTGTTCTCTGCAGGGAGGTGGTAATGCACGTCCAAAATACACATGGAGGCTAACAAAGTGTTGGGGTTTTTTTCCCTCTTTTTTGTTTGTTTGCTTGTTTTTTAAATGGGGTCCTTTTTTTAAAAAAAAAAAAAAAAAAGGGAGACCAAATTCTCAAATTCTATCTGTGGGTGGCTGACATGAAAAGACCATTATGCCTTTCCCCTGGCAGGATACCCACTGAAAGCCCCTGTGCATTGAAGTGGGCAGTCAGACACAACAGCACAGAAACTGGAGAACCTAGTTACATTAATATCTACTAGGCAATAAAACACTTACCTGGGAAAGAAGCTTGTTGTCATCCTCCAGCAGTTTCACTTTTGTTTCAAGTTGTCTGATATAGTTGGAAGACGAATCTTTAGGAAAAGAGAAAGAAAAAATACATTTAAGCATTCATACATGAATACATACATACATTAAAAAACACATTAAATACATTTAATTCACTAAGTACTGTCAGACAGCAATATGTTTTCCCACTCCATGGAAGGCAGGTTTGGGAAAGACCTAATGAATAAAACCCAAGTGTAGGGGGTGAGGAGGGGATTCTGTCAAAGCCCTTTTCACTAAAAAAGCTGAGATTCAGCAACAGCAATCCAGTGTCACCAGGTTGGAAGGTCAGGGAAGGGAAGGAAAGTGAAGTGAAATACTGTGCTTCACAATTTTAAAAAAGTAATTTCCTAGCTTTGAAAGCCATTCTCGTTCATCTAAAATGCACCAAAATGCTCAACAGCAGAACAAAATGTTTCCTTTTATGTTTGAATAAACAACCCCTCCACACACCTGCCTTTTTCTTTCACAAACAACTGAAGAACTCACAAAAAAACCAAGCTGCTGGCACAGCTCTACCAGGAGGTCACTGCCACAACTCACGGCGCTGTAAAAGACGTGTATCCTGCAGGGCCAGGGAGCTGCAGCTTGCACACAGCCTGATGTACACAACAAGTGCCTGCCCAGGACATCTGTTTATTATATAGTCCAAGTACATGAAATTAAACAGGAAAGCACCAGGACAATAAAATACAGCATACCCTGACATAAAATGGTAATAGTCAATCGGAAGAGATGTCATGGCCAGTCCACCATTGCAGTAAGACAGCAACGCCGGAGAGGGTGACCTGGAGTGGAAGATAACTTGCTGGAGAGCTCTGTGGGTGGCTTACTGCTCTTCAAAACATCTGGTTCTTGTTTCGAAATGTGCTTTGAAACAACGTGTTTGCAAATTTTGCAGGGAAGAAACTAAAGGAACCTGGGAAAACCTTTTCTCCTTTTTCATCATAGCTTAGCAGTTTGCAGTATTTCCTTCCATCCATCTGGATGTTTGCAAAATTTCTCCTCCGCTTGTAATTTCAGTAGCAGAGGCTGTGAGTTGTTGCAGCAGGAGGAGAAGAGGAAGAGAGTTTTGCAGTTTATGCATAGGAAAAAACCTCAATCGCTTTGCACACAAATGGGGGATGGAATTATATTTTACCTCCTTTAATTTATTACGGTGTGAAGGCAAAATACACTATTCAACCACAGGAACTTCTCACTGAGCGTGAATCATGGTGCTGGTGCAGGATGCTGATTGCCAGCACCTTTCAGGACCATTGGTCCCACCACGGCTCTCTGCACTGAGGAACACACGCCCGTGCACACGTGCGAGGTTTAGGCTGGCTCTGCGCTAAACAGCTTATCTCTGCCTCTGCCAGTAGCTGCCGAAAGCACTCGGCACAAGCTTCAATGCCGTTTCTTGGCCACTCTGGGGGCAGTTTAGCAGAAGAGCTAGCATGCAAGCTACAGCTAATCACTCAAAGTGCTTTGACCATTCAAGAGAAAAATTGGAATATGCTTGAAAAAGCGCTGCCATAGACAAGTGCCAAACCGCAGAGAAAGGAACAGCAGGACGGATCGGAGTCAAGTGCCCATCTAAAGCACAAACACTCTCAGAGGAAACTTGCTCATTTTTTGTTTGGATTGTTCTTTGTCCAAATGAGTCCTCATGATAAAGGTTAAGAAGCCAACCATAGGAAGCTATGTAAATTCAGTGAACAGTGTAAGTGGTGGTAAGGTCCACAGCAATAGCACCTTCAGCTGCAGGGACCACAAACTCCCTCTGCCCCAGAAAACCACCCCAGCGTGGAAGGAGTCTTCAGGTCAGAGGAGAAGAGGGCAAACCAAGTAGTCTATTGGATCAACCAATTCATACCACCTTCCCCATGAAGGTCTCATGTCAACAGCACTGTGAATTTAGCCATGTGTACCAGAGGGTGGCGAGTATAACAGGTGGCAGAAGATCTGTGCTTAAACAGTAAGATTTCAGCATCAGCTTGAACAATTTGCCAAATTAGAAACGAACCTGTCATCCAGTGGGGTGAGAGAGGAGTTTGAGATTCTTAAACACAAAGCCAGGAGGGCCATGGAACCTTCAGTCTGAACTCCTCTGTGTCCCAGTTCACCGTACTTTGTTAACTTACCCCTAAGTTCAGTCTATCAATGCTCTCTTGGCTAAACAGTTCCCAGAACAGCCTCTAGCTCTGTCTGAAGACAACCAGAGATTCCACCATTTCCACTTGCTTGGTGGATCCAACATCCTCCATCAGCAGATCTGGTCAGATAAGGTGTCCTTCCCCACCTGCCCTCCAGCTTCACCAGTACCCACATGCTGTCAGGGCAGCAGCAGTAGAGCCTAGTGCCTATACACAATGATTGCAGCCATCGTGATACAGCAGGTCCTGATTTTTATCTCAAAGTATCTGGGTATTCAAAGCAGCTTCAATGAAGGTTCAAAGCAGTGTCAAAGGAGAGTCTCCATCCACACCTGCCTGAGAACCAGAGCTAATGCCTCTGACTGAGCAAAGTCTCTGCGTGCATAAATTGCACAGACAGCAACATTTGCTTAAACAAGTGTAAAAATGCTAGATAATGCTAAAGAAGATCTCAGTGTGATGCCGGTAACAGACATGGGCTGCACAGGAACCACAGCATTGACTAAGCCTGTTGCCACTTAGCAGTCCAAGCCTGTTTCCCAAGCGGGAGGGAGCTGCTATATCCAGTGGCCCCCCTCACCTTTGTACTCTCTTATCTCTATTAAGTGTTTATATAGTGGACCACCACACCACTCATGCGCAAAGAACAGTAACCAAGAAAAAAAGGAGCCTATGAGAACTTCCTTCTGACAAAAACAAGTCCTTTATCACAGCTCTGTGCCAAGAGAGAGCAGGAAAACTGCAGGAGGTCCTCTCCAACAGCTCTGCATTCAAGCAGGGTGGGAAATTACCCAAGGAGGAGGCTGGAAACCTGAACCTCACAAACAATTTCTTCAACATGGGCTTGAGGCAGGTTCCAGAGCTGCTAACAGCTACAGCAAACTAAGGCTGAGCAATGAACAGGGATGCAGAAGCTGTTGTGTTCAGATCCTGAATACTACAAGGACTGACTGGCTGATTGATTGAAAGAATAGAGCATGGCTGCCAAAGGGAAGGAAACGGAGAGAGAAATATTTCCTCCCTTTGGTTTCATAACCCTTGCAAAAAGAAGGGTACTCCTTGGGAAAGCAAGCCCCATATCCCCAGGAGACAATGCACACCACAGGTACATCCAGCCTTGAAAGCCTGCTCTGAGATTTGCTAGAATTCTTCAAACACCAACTCTTCAAACACTTTTCAACCCCAAACCATGTCCAACGTCTGACCTCAGCCAGAAAACATCCCACAGAAACATAAAATATACTGAGGAGAAAAAAAAATATAAAAACAATAAAAAAAGCTAATGAGCTGTTTTGTCAGCAGAAGATGCTTCATCTCAAACAAAGGCTGAGAAACTCCTCAAAGCCATTACCATGCTTGCTGTGCTATCAGAGATGTATTACCTCCATTTTCTGGACTTGCCTGTGTTGAGGTAGGTGCCAGATGAGCCATTTGTGTCTTGATCTCAGGTTTAAAAAATGCTATAACTCTCACAACAGCAGGCAGTAATACTGCAGGGCTGAGCAGTGAAACCCCAGGCTGGGTCTCTCCCACGTTAGATCAAGAAACACATTCCCAACATTCTTCTGCCTCTGACCTTCCTCTTATCAGTGAGTTTCCCTCCTCTCCTGTCTCCCTCAGAGCCATGGGGCAAGGATGGCTGTGCTGACTCACCCAGGAGAGGCAGCAGTACTGGATCACTGATGGCTCAGCCCCCTCATCCCTTTCATTAGAAAGTAAATGGTTCTCATTGCTTTGTCAATTCATTCCTGTGAGGGATTCTCCACCTACACCAGCCCAAATGCACTCTCCTTTGTGGCATAAGCAGTCCCACCCAGCCACCACCTCATGGCATCAACTTCAAGTCCACCCAGGCCTGCTGGTGCCTTGCTGGTGAACTGACACCTCTTCCTGCCCTGGCCAGA
Source organism: Jacana jacana (assembly GCA_013400555.1). NCBI lineage: Eukaryota > Metazoa > Chordata > Aves > Charadriiformes > Jacanidae > Jacana > Jacana jacana. The sequence goes on from VZTM01001336.1 coordinate 81,376, forward strand.
CAACCATGCTAGCTGGCCATGCAGAGGTGTGGCATAGTATAGGGGAGAACCAATATCAGGGAGGTAGACAGTGACGATGGTCAAAGGCACATGGTCAAGGACACGTGGTCAAGGATAAGCTTGGATGCTCTGGCACTCAGTGCTGCCTGGGATGCCAGCAGGGCAAATGTCCTCCTCCAGTTACTCCTGGGGGGCCGCAAGCATCAGATGCATGAGCAATAGGTGCCTTAGTGGACCAGATGGCACCAGAGAGAAGAAATTTCCCATCAAAACATCTCATCTTCCACCCAACACCCTCCCTCTCACAGCCACCATGCTTGCTGTAGAAAAGGAGGCCGGGGAGAGCTAACATTGTGCCCTGCACCCACAACAGCGAAACGGATGAAAACCACAATTACCATCAGCCATCGCTCACTTGTACAATGCAAATGCTTGAAGCTAAATTGCTCACAGAGGTGTAAAACCTGAAGTCCCATTTCTGTGCAAAGCCTTTGAAAAACTAATTGGATGTAGCCCTGCACATTATCTCCATGAGAGGTAGAAGAGTCGCATTCCAGCCCAGGAAGGAACATTACTGTTATTATCCACCCTCCGCAAGATTTACTGTCTTAAAAAATATACTCCATCTGGAACGGGGTGTAATTCAACTTGGATGTAATCTGGCTGAGTAACTTTTCTCCACATAGATAAACCACTTAATACTCATTACAGCTAAATTGAGGTAAGACAAATCACTCTACCTTGTTTTAACTCAATGGCCTCTGGGAGAGCAGAGAACCGCCTGGCTCCTGACGCTTTTTTAAAACATAAATTAGAAACTGTTTTAACAATCAAAACAATCTTTCAGCCTGCAGAGCACAGAACAGCGGCATTTTAAAAAACACTTGGAGACACTGGAGCCTTTCGGATTCTCATCTGAGATGTCAGAGGAATCTGTCAGAGGGGTAAATATGATAAATTATACATTTATTTTGACAGCAGCAAAAGAAATATTCTTATTTCCTTGTATGTCATTTCCCCAAACCACAAGCACACAGAGCACAGGTTGGCACCAAGCTACACGGCTGGGATCAAGACACTTTTACTTAAGATCTTTTCATAATGAGGACTTAGCACTTAAATGAACTTAAGAAAAAAAATTTGATCCCCTTACTTAGGGTGGTTCACAGCAGAGGTGAAAGGTTACTGTAGGTGTCCATGAGATGAGGAAACTGTCAAGATGGAGTCTAGAGTCCTCAACATAGAAAGGACATGGAACTGGTGGAATGGGTCCAGCGGAGGGCCACGAATATGACTAGAGGGGCTGGAGAACCTCTCCTATGAAGACAGGCTGAAGGAACTGAGGTTGTTCAGCCTGGAGAAGAAAAGGCTCCGGGGGGATCTTATAGCAGCCTTCCAGTATCTGAAGGGAGCCTACAGGAGAGCTAGAGAAGGACTCTTCGCCAGGAAGTGTAGTGACAGGACAAAGGGTAATGGTTTTAAATTGGAAGAGGGGAGATTTAGATTAGATACCAGAAACAAATTCTTTCCTGTGAGGGTGGTGAGACACAGGAACAGGTTGCCCAGGGAAGTTGTGGATGCCACTTCGCTGAAGTGTTCAAAGCCAGGCTGGATGGAGCTTTGAGCAACCTGCTCTAGTGGGAGGTGTCCCTGCCCACGGCCGGGCGGGGGTTGGAACTGGATGATCTTTAAGGTCCCTTCCAACTCTAACCATTCTATGATTCTATGATTCTAAGATACCTCTCATGGGACTCTCTCACAGAGGGATGGTCCCAACAAAAGCCTGGGCAATATGAAACACGAAACAACACAGTATGAGCAGACTTGAGACAACAGAGGCAACTTACACTACTTCTTCCACGGCATCCCACTGAGGTTTGATTTGTCTTTTTGATGTCTGCTACAAAGAGAGGGTGATGCAGTGTCCTGCTGGGGTGCTGGTCAGGACTGTGGTGCCCCACTCCAGCACTATCCCTACATGCACCACAGAGGTGCCCTGACACCCCCAGCCATGAGTCTGGACACCCACTGCCTCCCACGACATTTTCTCCCCAGGAGCTAAGCATGATATAAGACAGTAAAGCACAGTTCTATTTTGTCAATGTCCTGCCAACAAGGCAGCATCCCTAAAGGGATTCACCCAAATCCAAACCCAGGGAGGAAAGACTCAAGAAGGAGTGATGTTCTGTCAGGTTTGCACCTTGCAGCCAGCTGCCACCTTCTCCTTCACTTGATGGGATGCTGACATTTTCGCTTCCTCCCCCTTCATCAAAGACTGTCTGATAAAAAGGCCTTCAACTGTGCTCAATAAAACATTTTGCCGTTTGTCGGCATCTTCGTTATCACACCTCTGCTCTCCAGCACCATATTTCAGATTCCTATTGCTCTGCTGGTTTTGCTTCTTGACACAGACAAGGAGGCTGAAAAATGGGCCAGCGGTTACATCTTGTAAAGAAGTTGATTTATTATGGCAACAGCACTCTGTCAGAGCAGCTGGGAAGCAGATTAAACTCCTATCTCTTTCTATATTGACATTAAAGGAAATTACTGAGAGAGGTGGACAAACCCACCACCCTTGCTTTTTACTAGGCAGCCCCCATCTTTCTGCTCTAACCAGCAAGCCCCATTCCCAATGTCCTCTTTTGGACTGGTGCACAAGACAAGTTTTCACATCAGGCTTATCTCAGCAGATGGCTCTGATGTGAGCGGAGACATCCAAAGCCACTGCTGAAATGCTTTACCTTTGCAGGTGCTACTCTCTGCTACAGCACCACCACAGGAGGGCTTTCAGGTGTGCTCCTCAGTTCTCCTTGGCATGCTTAGCTCTTCATTGATTCTCACCCTGACTCTATGAGAAGCCACTTCTTCCAGCACATAGAGGATGCTGCTGGTGTCCCAGGGACTTGGCTCTTGTCCCCACATTTGTCCTTGTTCCCACTGAACAAAGGCAGCTCTCCAGCATGGCACCCAGCCTCCAACCCAGCTCATCCCCGCTGAAAATATCACTAAATACAGCTGTGAAAGCGTGAGAGGTGGGTGGGAGGGCAGACGGAAGGCATGTAAAAGCCAAATGAAATATTCGAGCAGTGCGGTGAAGAAGCTCACTGACCTAAACCTTCCTCTTCTCTCAGGTCTAAAATACCATTCTCTGCTAACCCCAATCCCCCCTGCCTCTCCAGTAGGAGTGTGGGCACAATTTGGGCTCTCCTTTGGGATGTGGTAAGAGAATATGCAACAACAAGGTCTACAGCAGACGGAAGTTCCCAGGCTTTTGTTGCTTTGCAAGGTGCTCTGCAAGCAAATCATACCAACCTGCCCCACCTCTTGTCCCACCACCTCATTAACCATGAGTTGGGTAGGGAGCCATCTCTTCTGCACTCTGCCAGCGTTAAAAGAGGTGGTGCGAGGGCCCTTACTGAAAGAGGACTAAAGCCAAATCTTGATTATTTCCATGGCTGAGGTGCTGCAGCACATTTTCACTGAACAGACACTGCCTTAGACTGTGCTAAATAATTAAAAGGCCCATATGAAGCATCCAAAGCCACCCATGAGAACATCTGTCTGAGTAAGACCAGTAAGATCAAGCCTCGTTTTCAAGGTGCCGGTGATAGCTCAGGTATAGAACAGGTATCCAAATGCTAGCCAAAACAACAGACAGGCGTGTTCTCAATCCAATCCCAAAGAAATATGGTATTAGACTAATACATATGTTTTTTTTAACTCTCACAAACCAGTGGTTATGCACTGGCGACACAGCCGTGCTGCTCCGGCGGGATGGAACATATGCCACTGCAGCTACTTAATTAACATTTCATAGCAAGCCTGCAACCACGAGCTCTGAAGTTTTCCAGGACCGCACGTTCCCGACTCAGTTCCAGTTCATTAGGCCTGTCTGGGAGCTTAGCGGCCTCAAGTCAGTCTGTAACAGTCTGATAAGGTCTCTCCTGACTTCAGCTTTTACAGCTCACTACTGTGACTTCCAGCCACACCATCATCTCCGCACGCAGCAAAACATCTGCCCGCGACGACTGTCAACAGGAGCTCAAGAGCTCCTGATATCTTATCGGGATTCCATTAGGAAGAGGCTGATAGGGAAGGAGCAGCTTGTGCATGTGTGTGCCCCTGTACTGCAGCGCAGCCAGGAGAGAGCTGTCTTGCCCCATCAGAAAGCGGCCACCAGTTTCTCTGTCCTTACTTGTTTGACCTTCCCATTATAGTCTTGGCTGGGTCAGTTGTTCTGCCACTGCATAGCACAGCAGGAACCACTGGAGATCACTTGTTGGATGCCTAACCCACTCAACCTGTAAAACCTGCTTAACGAAAAGGTGGTAAATCATCTCCCTGGCTTGTAGTCTGATACCAGGCTTCCCTTCTCCTCAGGGCGACAACCACTTCCCACTCTTCTGCTGCTGGGAATGAGCAAGCACAGGCAGTGCTGCTGTGTCTCTCCAGGGCTTTCCACAGCTCTCCTTGTCAGTCTGCTTGCAGGGGACGGCACCTTCACCGGGTTGCTCAGATGTGCTCCCACCATGACGTGCCCTCCCATCAGGTGGCAGACCAGCTCAGCCCTGATTATAAGTCACAATTGTCCAGGTTTCCTGGGGAAATCTTGGAAACCTTTCCTTCTAACCCCAGAGATTTTGAAAGTAAACAAGCAAGGAAAAGATTGTGTTTGTTTTACAAGTTGTGTTTTTAACACCTGACTGTGGGCGTTGCTCCAAGAACAGTGTGAGTTTTTTGAGGTTCAGCCTCAGAATGAGCTTTCAAGCAAGAGTAGAAAGACTGTAATTAGATGCAATAAGCGAACACAGTGATAGAAATATTTATGTCCAGGACTTGCACAGCCAGACACTCTTGACTGGTGTATGTGTAACAGAGGCTTTCTTTGGCCTCTTTAAGGAGACATTTGCTGTCCCACCACAGCAGATGTACTCAGTGAAGGATTGCCTGAGTGCAGAACAAGCTATTCTAGAGAAAATAGGACAATGCTCAAATTGCAGGTGGATCAGAGTGATCCTCCCTTCCAGATACCATGGTACCAGTACTGCTCTATCAGTGCTTACTAGCTGCTATGAACGGAGACAACAAAAGATGCAGAACCTGGAGACGGGGGAAGACCAGAGCGACTACTGACTGTGATGCTGAGTCCACGAAAACTTGCAAGAGAGGAAAAGATGAGTAACACCAACAAATTGGAGGTTCTTTGACTGCCCCATGCCTTAGTCAACATAGCTCCACCCAAAAGCTTTGCTTCCAATGTCAGAGCTGCACTGTAGCAGTGCAGTATCTCCTGCTGTCACCAACTCCACCAGTTAAAGCCATAGCCCATTGACCAGTGCCAAAGCAGTGAATTAGGCGATCATCATAATCTTCCTTATCCTGTACGTCTCTACTATTGCCACAGATGGGCAAGGGCTGATCTACCACAGTATGGCCTAAGCAGGACCTTCCAAGATAGTCTAATTTTAGATACAGAGAGATAAACTCTCTGCTTTTGATAGACCCACGGGTTGCTTCTTAGTGATACCATGGACTCCTTGGTGCATGGGAAGGAATGACCGGACCGTCTGCTTGAAGTTTGGGCCCTACCAGACAGTTGTGCCGGACTCTCCCTAGGGGAAAAGCAGAGGTGAACAGAAAGTTGTGTCACCAGCACTCATCTGGTGAGTGGAGCTGCAAGTCACTCACCACTAATAGGATTCTGGAGCTTTAATGATTATGAAAAGGTTAAAATGACCTGCCAGGCACCCTCAGCTGTTTAAGCCTCTTTTCCTTCCTCGTGCTGCTTTAATCTTGGTACATGGTCACATGACCCGGTCAAAAAAAGCCCCAAAGCCGATTAGGGGCTTTCCACTGGCTACAAACGACTCAAAACATTTGGGATGGTATGGATGCTTCAGAAAGAGTACCCTGCTTGCTCCACACCTTCCTTTCGGTGGCAACTCCTCAAATGCTGCAGCCTCTACAAGTCACCAAGAGGGTACGGTCCCAGGAGAAAATCCCTGAAACCAAGGGGACAGGCTGTACTCATGTCCACTTGTATCAACCCAGTCACTTAATTCCTCCCTCCCACCTCCAAAACACAACCCTTACCACCTGACTTTGACCGCTATGGTAGCCACTGTCCTCGTCTTTACAACAGCACCCAAAGTCTATGCCCATCCCATTGCCAGCCTGCAACGCTCAAAGCCTCTGCCAAGGTCAACTTCTGTTTTTGTGGCAGCAACCTTTGATTCCTTACACATCTCAGTTCAGTGAAAAAGGATCTTGGGGGCTATTATGATTTGTAAACTGGGCACTAATCAGTGTCACACTGGGGCAAAAGCAACATGTGGGATGACATTGTAATGCAGAATCATGGAATCACAGAATCACAGAATTGTAGAGGTTGGAAAGGATCTTCGGAGATCATCCAATCCAATCCCCCTGCCAAAGCAGCCTCACCTAAAGCAGGTTGCACAGAAACACATCTAGGCAGACTTTGAATATTTCCAGGAAAGGAGACTCCACAACCACTCTGGGCAGCCTGTTCCAGTGCTCTGTTTTTCTTCATGTTGAGATGGAATTTCCTGTGTTCCAGTTGGTGCTTCTTGCCCCTTGTCCTCTCATCGGGCACCACTGAAAAGAGTCTGTCCCCATCTTCTTGACACCCACCCTTTAGATATTGATAAGTGCTGATGAGATCCACTCTCAGTCTTCTCCAGGCTAAACAGACCCAGGTCTCTCAGCCTTTCCTAAACAAGATCCCTGTATGTAAACAGGGGAAATAATCCTCCTTCATCAGTGCTATTAAAGATCTTGAACAGGGATCTGTGTCCAGTTTTAGGCATCACGCTTCACAACTCATGCAGACTAGTTGGAAGGAATTCAGGAGAGAAATAAGGAGGATCAGAGTGTGGAAAGCATAATCTAGCAGGAGAGCTTGAAGGAACACAGATTGTTTAGCCTGGAGAAGAAAAGACTAAACACAGATGTAGTTAATAGATTCAAATACGTAAATGATTGTCAAAAAAAGATGAAGTGAATAAGTGTTTCTCCACATCCACCCAGGGAGAACAAGCTCTCTAGTAACAAGAATATTAAAGGGTTTTTCAGATTTTTAAGGGATATTTAAGAAGAGAGGTGGTGGAATTGCCATTGATGATGGCTTTCAAGAGCAGCTTAGACAAGCATCTGTCAGGAGTACTTTAAGTAGAGCTGAGTCTGCCTTGGGGCAAAGGGATGGATTAGGTGACCCCGGAGCCGTTCAGTTCTCTTTTCCATGCCTACCCTGTACAAATATCACATGAGAAAATCTGCGGCTATTTCACTTAAATTCCAGAAAGCAAGCACAACAATTATTTGAAGGCAAAGATGAAATCACTGAGCAGCCTTTGACTGGCATGTCAGATTGAGTAATCTGAAACCAGCCACGCATTTTGGTTTTCCATCACCTGCAGAAAGTCCCATCCAACTGCCTGGTGACCAGCAAAGAGGAAAGCAAGGCTGGCAAAAGCACGTGGAAAAGAACAAGAGCTGGAGTAGGGCCCTACAATACTAATGGGATGTTTGCAGTAAAAAGGTTATACTGGAAACATTTGGCTATTTGAAAATACAGTCAGGGGTTTCAGAGTTAGTACCCTCACCAAAAAAAGAGAGGTTTTATCTTTAAGCATTACCATTTCCAGCCTTTCCACAGAAATTTACAGCCCTAAGTCACAGAAGGCCAATGTGCATGAGACTCAGTACGACTATCGTACCAACATACAGTCTCTAGCCCCAAAAGCTGCAAAAAGAGGAGCTCACTGAATGCAGACAGCCTGGGAAAGGCCAGGAAACCATGTGGGTTAGGAGACAGCCTCATCAGCACTGACAGCCCAACTATGGTCAAGGCTCGTAGACACTGTGACAGAGGAAGGGGCTGGAGAAGGCTGCAGAGACAGCCTTGACCATGTCTACAACTCTTAGGGCATCACAAGAGAAAGTACAAAGGTGCTGATTTGAAAACTGAGTATGTGGCGAGTGGACACCGGGTTGTCCTTAAATGACTTTAGTAGTCCAAAGCCCCCCGTAACAAGCTACTACTTTCCCCAGAACAGCCACACAGTCTCTCAAGATAGGAAGGTAGCTACCAGAAGCCCAAAGAATCTTGAGTTTGCAGTACTGAAACCAAAGAGTTTCAAATGAAAGTCAAGTTGGATTCACAGCCCTTTGTCACTCTGTCATAGCCACAAAACTCTGGAAACCAGGCTGATTGCATGGCCAACTGTCCTGTCCGTTAACTCTTACAAATCCACTGAAATAAAACTAAGTGTATTGCAGAATCTGCTCCCTTTTTTCCCTTTTGCACTATTGCTGCTTCACCTCTCAGCAATGAGAAACAGTGAGCATCCACGAGTCGTATTTTTCTCTTCAAACTCATCAAACTGACCAGAACTGCCCAAGATACTTCCCCACAGATCTCAACCCACCCAAAAACATGCAGCTTTAATCCCAACCTCAAATAATTTGGTGGGGTTGTTGCAATTGCAAAAGCTTCACAGTATTTGACAAGATCTTTGCTGAAATTTCTCAATTTTTATGGCAAACTTCTGGCCATTGGTGGTTCACAAGTCTGTGGGAAAGACATCAGGTTAATCCAAAGCTTTGTGAAACAGAACAGTTATGAACGAGTTTTGCTTCAAAATTTGAGCTTTGTTTGAACCCTTCAACATTTTCTCCTGGATATAGGTCTCCTGGACGAAGTGCTGGAGCGTATCCAGAGGAGAGTCACCAAGCTGGTGAGGGGTGTAGAGAACAAGTCATATGAGAAGAGGCTGAGGGAATTGGGCATGTTTCCGTTTGAAGGAGGCTGAGGGGAGACATCATTGCCCTCTACACCTGCCTGAAAGGAGACTGTAGAGAGCTGGGTGTTGGCCTCTTCTTCCAAGACAATAAGGGCAGAACCAGAGGAAACGGTCTGAAGTTGTGGCAGGGGAGGTTTAGATTATACATTAGGAAGAATTACTTTACTGAGAGGGTGGTCAGGCACTGGAGCAGCCTGCCCAGGGAGGTGGTGGAGTCACCAGCCCTGGAGGTATTTACAAAACATGTAGACATGGCACTTCAGGGCATGCTCTAGTGGCTGAGATCGTTAGGTTGGGTGATTTGTTTTCTTGGGGTTTTTTTGGTGGTTATTGGTGGCAGGGTTTTTTTTCTTTGTTTTGTTGGGGGGTTTTGTGTGTATGGTTGGACTTGATGATCTCAAAGGTCCCTTCCAACCATGAAGATTCTGTGATTCTGTGAAACTAGCATTACCTCCTCCTAGGTAAGAAGCACTGCCAGCTTTCAGGTGGCTGTAAATCTTACATTACACATTGTACATACAAATGGGCCAGTAGGTTTTATGCAGAAAGTCCTACTGCCTCCGAAGGAATTCTGCTTAGAAACTGATAGCACAAAGCAATCCAGCTGCAGAAGGGCACTCCTGAGTTTACAAAACTACTTCCTAAGCAACCTGTGGGGGAAAAAGGCAGATTACCAGATTAACTGCTGGGGGTGTTTTTTGTTAAAAGGGTAAATAAGAAGATCTTAAATATTTGCAAAAGCCTTTCTTTGCAAACATCAAGTTGAAACTTTTGCAGGCTCTGAAAATGCATTTCAGGTTGTAAATCTGTTCCTCCCTTTTGCTTGGGAAGATTCTTCTGGACAATACACACAGCGCGCCTGGGAGAGAGCTGCATAATTATCCACTCCACACAATGGAAACCAGCATTTCCAATGCGGTCCTCAACCGTCAGGAATCCAATCTGTGTGATAATTAAAACTCAAAAATCCTCTTCCGTCAAGAGGAAAAATTAAACTTTAATTTCCACTCCTCAAATACCCCCACCATGTTCAGGAAGCCCACTATTTAAAAAAAAAAAATAAAATAATAATTTCATAGATGCAAATGATGTCCTTCTGCGTGCCAACAGGAAAAATTTAATTGGCAGCAACAGAAAAAGTAATGATTAGGTTAATGAAAAATAGGGTCTATTGACTCGGGCCACTCGACCATTCCTGATGAGGGTAAACACCCCCCCCTTCCTTCTTCCCGGTTCCCCTCGCCTTTGTCTGCCGCTCACGGCAAGACTGAGAGCAAGAACGCATTCAAAAGGGATGCCTCGGTGGGAAAAGGCTGGAATCAGATCAAAGTCCTTCCACCCAGGGGCCTGCCAGAGCCCAGCACTCACTAAAGGGCTTCCATGTGCCCAGGAATTTGTTATGCCCCCCGCCCCAGTCCAGGCTGCCCTGCATCCCATCCTGCACCCCAGCGCTGGCTGCCCTCATGTCTCACCCTGAGCCTAAAAAAGGGCAAGGTAGCAAAGGTGTTAAAAATTGCTGGCCTTTTTCCAGCAGGAAAGCATTTATCCAGTTCTGGCTGGATTTAGGTGCCAGGCAGGATGGTGACAAACCTCATTGCCACACCTGGGGGCTGGCTGGGGAGGGCTCTTACCCGAGTGACAAGCAAGATGCACGATTTTGTGGTGTCACCACTCCCACCTGGGATGAGGGCTGGTGGGGAATTTTTTAGGTAAAGCAGGTTTTCATAAGAAAATGCTGATTTATCAAGAGAGCATTTTTAACACAGGCATTCAATTTCATGCAATTTCTAGCTCGGGATGAAATTTCCGGTCAGACCCTCAGAGAGAGAAAGGGAGAAAGCCTAAAATAGCTGCGAGCCCATGGCTTAAGGCAATCACCAGGGAATGTCTAAATCCCTGCACACTAAGCTCTTCTGGAGTTGGGGATTGTGTGCGTCTGTGTCAAAGACACACAAATTTCTATGGCTGAGGACACAGAGCCTCACTAAACTGCAGGCAGAAACCCCATTTGCCAAAAATAACTGCAGTTGTAGATGCAGTGGCTCCCGCCAGCTGGGATGGGCACCTGCACAGGTGCCAGCATTCACCCATAGTTCAAGTTTGGATCTATGTGTATTTTGCTATTAGCTTGTTTACTGTGCTGGTCCCTCCCCATGAGCTGGTGCTTTGGGAAGCAAAGCTCTCTCCATTGCAACCCAGAGCTCTGGGCCACCTCTGTGGTCTTCTCTGATCTGGGGTATATTCTGGGTTGGTTCTTCTCTCTTCCCCTGTCCAGTTCCTCCTTTCCACCCAGGAGCACAAGACCACTCAGGCTCATGCTCTCCAGCTGCAGACCGTAGTTAAACATCACGTGCTGTGATTGCCCGGTAATTTAACTCACTTGTGATAAACACATTCCAACAGCAGCACAACCACGTGAGGAAGGTGTCTTTCTTCCCGAACACCTTTAAAGACACAGCAGAGATGGGAAAAACAGCCACACATGAAGCATGGACAGCGAATTCACCCCACAGTCCTTCGGTGTCAAGCTGGACTTGATGAATCCAACCCCTGAAAGTTTTTACCTGAGAAAAACTTCAACCAAAGAAACCCAACCTGGGTCACAGAGGAGCCCTTTCATGCCATCAAATTACACAGAGGGAGCAGAGACTGTTGCCTGCGTTCTTACACGAGGGCAGAGGGAAATCCTTGCAGTGGAAAGCAGTGATGCCCCATCTCCTCCTTGCAACCCTCTCCTCCTTGCACCCACTGCCCTGCCATGGGATTTAGCAAAAGGAAATTAAACAGGAGAAGAGCTGTTGAGTGTAGCGTGTTGGCTATGCCAAACTGGCATGGACTTTGTTGGGAGCCAGCTGGGAACAGCCACAAATATGCTATAACCCAAAACTGAGCAGAGCAGGGACTCCAGACACCCAGGCGAGAGACACGTGGTATGGCTTAAGAATTTGAATATAGTAAACATATAATTAATGTCTGGAAAGAAAGGCTAGACAATACCTAAGCATTTCCCAACTGCACGATGTCTAAAGGGAGTAGAAACAAGATGGAGGAGCAGATTACAATGTACCACTGGGCTAGAATAAAATAATGAGACAATAGGAGACAAAACCAGTTTTAAAATGAGTTAATTATACAACACTACTACAATAAAACCAGGAGAAATTGTTTAGCAATAGCGAGTCAATCCCTCAGATAAATCTCCCTGATGACTGTCCATGCCATTCCCCTCAGTAGCAGGTTTAGGAAGTGCTCCTATAATACCAGTCCTTGCCAGCACTGACCCTTTCCAGGTGATGCTGAGTAACCCTGGATGCTGTGAGAGAAGGTGACTGGGAGCATCCCACAGGACCAGTCCCGGGGATCAGAGCAAAGCAAGGAACTGCATCCTCACCTTGCCTGTGGCAGCCAAGGAGCCCAGGCATTTGGCCACCAGGGCTAATAAAATCAATCCCACACCGACTCAGAGAGCAGGCGATCAGAGGAGACTTTCTGCTCCCACAAGCTGAATGAGTGCTCGCTCTGCCTTTGCAAAAGGACTATGCAAACTTTCACCATGTTTCCCTGAGGTTACAGCCAGAAATGAAAACTATGCAACGCAGCCTGTTCTCCCTGTTATTTATTAACCAGTTTATTACATCTCACTCAGCCCTTTGGACTGGCGGCTGACCGCTCCCTGCAAGGCAGGTTAACATGTGCTTCCCTGGGTCTCCAAAGCAGCCTCCACGGCTCGCTCTCGGCCTCGCAGGGACCCGCAGGATCCACCTCTGCATGTTGGCCTTTAAATGCATATTCTGCATTTCAGCCTTGAAGAGTGGGCTCTCAGCAGCGCGGACCCCTGCTCGCTCCCTAGGGTCACATTCGGGAGTCAGTTCTGGTTACACACGTCATGGCAGAGCTGGGGCAAAGGGAAGGGATACGGAAAGGGACCCTGACATGAACGTGCACCCAGACCTTCCCAATCACCTCCAGGCATCTCCTGGGGCTCCTCTGCATCTCAGGACTACCTGAGAAAAAGTAGAGGGAGAGAAGATGATCGTCCTATTTCCACAAGATAGCGCTTCATTACCTGCATAAAAGAAAAGAAGACAAAAGCACAGGCCCCCCTAAAGCCTCTGCTTAGTAGTCTAAGAAGACATCTAAAGATGGTAACTCCCATCTCCTCTCTCAATAACTAAGTGGGCTCATTCTGCATGTGCAATGAGAAATGAATCATTACACTCAAGGATAAAGGGAGTTTCCTTTGGTTCAGGCAGAAGGACAGGGAAGGAAAATGCACGCATGTTCAGGGTAATGCCGTTCATAAAAGCATAAAGATGTCTCAGGCTGTCTTGCACAGAGGCTTCCAAACTATTTTGTTTGCCAATTACTCCCACTCTTGAGAGATACGTCCTATGCCCTCCTTACACGCCAGACAGTATTTAGAAAGGGTATTTCGAAAGACCAGCTTCAGGGACTGCTGTTCCAGGGCTTTCCAGAGCCCTGCCTCTCACCAGGAGAGGTCCCTGAGGCCAGTTCACCAGTAACAGCTTGCTTGGGCAGGCAGCAGCCCCCTGCTCTCTTGAGTTCAAACCTCAGCTGAAAACCCTGCCCTGTAGAGAGGCAAAACTCCCACTCACAGCCCCCTCCATCCCTTCCATAAATGCACTATTCCTGGGGGGTCATGTCTCCCCAGAGTTCCCTGAAGCCACTGATATGCTCCACCTCCTCCCCAAAGCCAGGTTTTTCTCATTTTAATGTGACCCAAGTAAACAAGCACCCATCTCTTCCCTTGAGAAACAGTGCCACAGCCCTAATAGCTTTCACCTTGAGGAAACAGTTTCCTGACAACTTTCTCCTTCGCCTAATTTCATCCTATTAATCCCAGTTGTACACAGTGGGTCCACCCCGCACCATCCATCCTCCCCCACCCTCCAGACACAGGGACTTGGTGAGCACACCCCTACTCAGGCCACTTGCCTCCACTGCCAGAAAAGCAGGGATCCGACCCTCACACTCTCAGCCTCCACAAGACACATGAGAAATGCTTGTGAAGTCACTTGCATGGAGGGATTTGTCTTATTCCCCCCTCTCCCCATCCCCCGTCCCCCCTTCCCCGGGCCAAAATGTCCCCTGAATGTGGTTTTAAATGACAGGTCATCCCTTCTTTTCTCTAGGAAATGCTTTGCAATGCCAATTTCCATCCCAGGAACGCGCAGCCTGCGCAGCACTATTTGTGTTGACCAACAGGAATTTAATCAACCAACAATAATAAACTGGGTAATGCTCAATTGTATGAAGCCGCCAGTCAGATGAAAGGATTTACAAAGGCTGGATTGATCTCCAGGCCCTGGCAGCTTTCCCACGGTCCCCCTCTAATCTGTGGAGCCAGAGAGAATACATGAAAACTCCAAAATCCGGGTTTTCCTGCAGGGTGTGTTAAGTTCAAGTAAGTCTCTCTTCTACAGATGCGTGGGTTTTTTTTTCATGTCCCCCTGCTCCCCAGCTGGCTCCTACCTAACCCTAAAGGAGCATCACGGCGGGGCAAAGTCCCCTCAGAGACAGTCAGCTTATGTAACCGCTAATGCCATAAGCACTACAATGTCTTTAGTGACAAAAAGGCTCAATGCTGGCTCAGACCAACAGCAGCCAATTCACTGCAGAGAATTAGAGAGAAGGAAACTGATGTTACTTTGGGAAATCAATCAGCACACCCAGCAACACTTTAGCAGATAGCATCTTTCCAGCAGGTACGGAAGCATCTTCTGACATTGCAAAGCACCGGCACGATGGTGTTTGCTTTCTTGAGGGTAGGAAAGCAAAGAGGTGCTCCAGGCCACTTTTTGGCTGCAAAAGCCCTCGGGGAACCATAAACCCAAGGGTGTCCCCAAGGGTGGCTGCTTATGGAGCCACAGAAGGATATAATCAAGGTATTTGCACGTGCTCCCTCTGGCTCTACGCTCCTGCAGGATGCTTGCACTCTCACATTCCTTCTGCAGATCCTGCCTACATTTCCAGCTGGAAGCCATGCACACCAGACCCAGAGGAGGGTGTTTTTGTCACCACTGGGGGAGCCGACCCATGTGGGGTGACAATGGTCACCACTGTGGGAACCAACATGAGAGAAGGACAAGAGGCTAATTCAGGCATGCCACCCCGCAGCACATCCTGGAGTCCACCAGCACCATAGGTTTCCTCTTCCAGCACCTCAGCAGCTGCCCTGCAACAGACAACCACTGTCACATGGCCGAGTAGTCCCATCAATATGGTGGGTGGCTTTGGAAACAGCCTATTGCTCAAGTTATCCAGGCAGTCACAGTATTGCTGGTTTTACAGTTATTTTCCTGCAAAGCAGGTGAGCATCTGGGTTGGGGGGCTGAGCTGCAGAAACTGGAAGCAGCCATGATGCTGCTGATGGTGGCTGCACAGGAGGCATCAAACCTGAAGGTAACACTCCTGGCATGGGAAGTCCTCAAGCTGCAAATCATTGGTGGCTGGGTAAGCATCGTAGAGAAACACATCATCGTATGTGACCATCATATTGCCCTAGTTTTAATTCCCCTGGGCACCACTGGAGACAGGACATCAGGCCCATGGAATCTTCAGTCTGGCCCAANCTAATTTCATCCTATTAATCCCAGTTGTACACAGTGGGTCCACCCCGCACCATCCATCCTCCCCCACCCTCCAGACACAGGGACTTGGTGAGCACACCCCTACTCAGGCCACTTGCCTCCGCTGCCAGAAAAGCAGGGATCCGACCCTGACACTCTCAGCCTCCACAAGACACATGAGAAATGCTTGTGAAGTCACTTGCATGGAGGGATTTGTCTTATTCCCCCCTCTCCCCATCCCCCGTCCCCCCTTCCCCGGGCCAAAATGTCCCCTGAATGTGGTTTTAAATGACAGGTCATCCCTTCTTTTCTCTAGGAAATGCTTTGCAATGCCAATTTCCATCCCAGGAACGCGCAGCCTGCGCAGCACTATTTGTGTTGACCAACAGGAATTTAATCAACCAACAATAATAAACTGGGTAATGCTCAATTGTATGAAGCCGCCAGTCAGATGAAAGGATTTACAAAGGCTGGATTGATCTCCAGGCCCTGGCAGCTTTCCCACGGTCCCCCTCTAATCTGTGGAGCCAGAGAGAATACATGAAAACTCCAAAATCCGGGTTTTCCTGCAGGGTGTGTTAAGTTCAAGT
Source organism: Jacana jacana (assembly GCA_013400555.1). Classification (NCBI taxonomy): domain Eukaryota; kingdom Metazoa; phylum Chordata; class Aves; order Charadriiformes; family Jacanidae; genus Jacana; species Jacana jacana. The sequence continues at coordinate 97,381 of VZTM01001336.1, forward strand.
AAGTCTCTCTTCTACAGATGCGTGGGGTTTTTTTTCATGTCCCCCTGCTCCCCAGCTGGCTCCTACCTAACCCTAAAGGAGCATCACGGCGGGGCAAAGTCCCCTCAGAGACAGTCAGCTTATGTAACCGCTAATGCCATAAGCACTACAATGTCTTTAGTGACAAAAAGGCTCAATGCTGGCTCAGACCAACAGCAGCCAATTCACTGCAGAGAATTAGAGAGAAGGAAACTGATGTTACTTTGGGAAATCAATCAGCACACCCAGCAACACTTTAGCAGATAGCATCTTTCCAGCAGGTACGGAAGCATCTTCTGACATTGCAAAGCACCGGCACGATGGTGTTTGCTTTCTTGAGGGTAGGAAAGCAAAGAGGTGCTCCAGGCCACTTTTTGGCTGCAAAAGCCCTCGGGGAACCATAAACCCAAGGGTGTCCCCAAGGGTGGCTGCTTATGGAGCCACAGAAGGATATAATCAAGGTATTTGCACGTGCCCCCTCTGGCTCTACGCTCCTGCAGGATGCTTGCACTCTCACATTCCTTCTGCAGATCCTGCCTACATTTCCAGCTGGAAGCCATGCACACCAGACCCAGAGGAGGGTGTTTTTGTCACCACTGGGGGAGCCGACCCATGTGGGGTGACAATGGTCACCACTGTGGGAACCAACATGAGAGAAGGACAAGAGGCTAATTCAGGCATGCCACCCCGCAGCACATCCTGGAGTCCACCAGCACCATAGGTTTCCTCTTCCAGCACCTCAGCAGCTGCCCTGCAACAGACAACCACTGTCACATGGCCGAGTAGTCCCATCAATATGGTGGGTGGCTTTGGAAACAGCCTATTGCTCAAGTTATCCAGGCAGTCACAGTATTGCTGGTTTTACAGCTATTTTCCTGCAAAGCAGGTGAGCATCTGGGTTGGGGGGCTGAGCTGCAGAAACTGGAAGCCATGATGCTGCTGATGGTGGCTGCACAGGAGGCATCAAACCTGAAGGTAACACTCCTGGCATGGGAAGTCCTCAAGCTGCAAATCATTGGTGGCTGGGTAAGCATCGTAGAGAAACACATCATCGTATGTGACCATCATATTGCCCTAGTTTTAATTCCCCTGGGCACCACTGGAGACAGGACATCAGGCCCATGGAATCTTCAGTCTGGCCCAAAGAAGCCACTGTCACAATTTCAAGGCTATTGTCACCTCTGCTTATCACATAGACCAGAGGCGCCAGAGTGGAGGAGAGGACCAGAGCAGCAGCGTGCCCATTGCTCTGCCCCACATCCAACCAGCATCAGGGAGATGGAAGCAAGGTTAAAAGGAAAAGAAAAATTAAACAAACACAAAGACATACTCAAGCAAGAGGGAACAACACAGCAAAAAAGACCAACACTAACCAGCAATACAGGCACTCTGGCAGTTGCTGCTTACCAAGGACCAGCTGCAGTATCTGATTCATCCACAATCCAACCACATCCCTGTCAACTGTCATAGCACAGCACCTAATGAAAAACACTCTAAAAACTCAGCAGAGTAATACATTTACTAGGAGTGGTCATTCGATCAACTGATGAAGAACAAGACAGTCTGGGAGGGGCGCTTGCAAGCAGGGATGCCTCTCTTGGCTGGGAAGCAGCTGCGGGAGCAAGCTGAGAACCCACGATGTGGGCATTGGCTCTGCTTTATGGCCAGCCGTGGTTTGTGGTCGGAAAAAAACAGGGGCAGAGATTTCCTGTAGTGGAGGGAGGTTTGGGCAGAGGTTTGGCAGCTTTCACCTTCCAAGTCAAGGTCGCTGCTGGGGAGGTCACAGTCCTTTGTCCACAGAAGTAGTCATAGAATCATAGAATAGTTTGGGTTGGAAGGGACCTTAAAATCATCTAGATCCAACACCCCTTCCATGGGCAGGGACACCTCCCACTAGACCAGATTGCTCAAAGCCCCAACCAGCCTGGTCTTGAGCACTTCCAGGGATGGGGCATCCACAGCTTCGCTGGGCAGCCTATTCCAGTGTCTCATCACCCTTCCAAATTCCTGATCTAAATATACCTTCTTCTAGTTTGAAACCATTACCCCTCCTCCTATCGCTCCACTCCCTGATAGAGTCCCTCCCCATCTCTCCTGTAGGCTCCCTTTAGGTAGTAAAAGGCTGCTAGAAGGTCTCCCCAGAGCCTTCTCTTCTCCAGGCTGAACAACCACAAACATTTATCAGAAAAACAAAGGAAGCATCTCTATGGATAGTTCTGAGCAGTACCTTCATCTGCTTTTTCAGTCCCAGGGAGAGGCCAAGAAGGTGAGCGTGGGAATCACACCTCCACCCCACCCCAGCCAGCCCACACCACCACTGCTGGCTGGCTCAAGTGAATAAACACACACATACATACAGCACCTCGCGGCATGGCAGGGCCCTGCCTCTCCTCCAATCTGCACTAATCTCCTCTAGCCTCTGTACCGCAGAAGATAATTTAGAGGCAATGGCATGCTCCCGAACACATTGCCTCTCTCACACAGCAATTAAATGTACATCATTGCCTGGCTGTCCTGTATCCTTGGGGCAGGAGGGATTGTCATAGTCTTAAAGTCATGATTTACAGAGGTAATAATCATGGCACCAGCCTCATTACATGCCAACTTTCGGGAAATTAGGTGATAGATATTATTCATTAAGTTGCCACACAATACCCATATCCATCCATCTGTTACAGCTGAGCTAACATTTTGGTTCAGAGCATGCAAGCTCTTTAGGAAGAAAGCAGGCACTGTCCTGAAAGGCAAGGCAGGGGGAAAAGAGCAAGATTGCAACTGAGTAAAACCATATCCACCCCCCTCCAAAAAAATAGAAAAATTAAATTAAACAGAGACCTCTCAGACCTTGGAGGCTTCACGACTACCCAGTAGCAGGACACTCAGGCCAAAGCTGAGCAATACACAAGTCATAACGTGGTGCTCAAAAATGACACACTTGAGTCAAAAGCTTTGTTCCTGGTGAGTCCAGCCCAGCAAGCTGCCTGTGCCATGGTGTGGATTAATTTTGAGGTGCTCCATGTAGGCTGCTCCACCATACTGAACTCTTGGTACCCTCTAAGGAGCTATTTGGACTTTGCCCAGCACAGGGTGTCTGAGCTGTGGGTTGCTGCCCCCCTTTGCAGTGATTGGGCTGGGATTGCATGGGGGTACATTTGCAAAATCCCAGGTGCTATTCACCTTCAGAGCCCTGGGATCCTCCAGCCACCCTCAACTGCTACCAGGAGCCAAGACTGGCCTTTGACAGCCCTAGAATCATGGAGATATGTGTTCTTTGTCCCTATGCCTTTGTCCTGCCTCCCCATACAAGATCTGGTTGTCACCCAGGGCTGGGACAAACGCCCCGCAAAAGCTCACTAGAGTGCATGACTGAGAAGAGACAAGGGCCTCCAGCATTTCTGTTTCTCCCATAAAAGTACTTATCACCCAGCTTTTGTCTCAACAAACACTGAGATGGACATTTTTACAGAACTCATTTTCAGGATGATTCCCTCTCAAAAAGGGGGAATGAAAAGGATTCCGGCGAAATATTTTTCGTTGTTATCTTTTCAGGGAAGGCTGTGTTCTTAGGGACAGAAAGCAGAGGGTGAGGGCTGAGACCTCAGACAGGCGCAATCCTACATCACACAGATACCCACTCTCAAGTATTAAGTCATCATTAAATAATACAAATGGTTTCCCAGCAAATTTCTTGCCAGGAGGAGGAGAAAAGGGAGTGCTGATGGTGCTGTGGTAGCCAGTGCCAGCCTTTGATATGACAGCTCTAAGAGTCTCTGTCAGAGGCAGAGACAGAAAGAGCTTCATGTCCATCAAGCTACAGCACACCCAGAGGCCCAAATTTATCTGCTCTAACCCTACTCAACCCTTTTAACAAACGCCTCCCCAAGCAAAATGCATTAAGAGGTATCACAACAATAAAAGGGTTCCTTTCTTACTCCCTCAGTGCATAGAAGCACTAGTTTCAGCCACAGAAGATACCAGAGCTGACTAGGGATCTTGGATCTGGGAAATCCTGTAGCAGCGACTGCAGGAGGGCAAGGACTGGAGTAAGGGGGAGGCAGGGAGCCAACACCTGAGAGCTGGAAAGCCTACTTTATACTAAAAAGCTTGACACTAAAAACGGGCAAGATCTAGGCTTTTGTGTCTGTCCCACTGCAGGGATGGTGTGGGGTAATGCTACCCGATGGCATTACTAGGCAGGGCTGGCACCAGCCTGGGGAGGACGTGCAGCTGGGCATGGAAAGCTGGCATTGACAGTGGCAGCTGCCCAACATGAGGTGGGTCAAAGCTGCTCACGGAGCCACATGCCTAGCGCTTCATCTCCCAACCAGAGCTAATTGCTCCCCTACTGGTTTTCCCCTCTCCATAGTGCAGGATATTGGGCTAAGCGGCACGAAAAGCCATGAATTACCAACAAAGAATGTTGGTAAACAGCAGCAGGTCAGTCCAGGTAGCATCCCAACCGTGCTGGGCAGCAAACCTGTTGTCTCCACAGCGTTAATCAATCTGGTCCTGCCAACAAATCTGGTCCTGCCAATACACTACATAGCACTTATAGCACTTCCCAAGCAACTGGATAAAGTTCTGGGTAGTGGGCTGGCACTGCCAGGCTCTGATGGTGCCATAAACCTCCATGAGCTCTGCCCTGGGCCTCCCTGTTGAGTAGCAAAATGTGAATAAACTACCTAGCAAGAAAGCTTGGCAAAGCTTCCCATAGAGGTACAGGAGCGTTACACCGTGGATGAACAGCTCAGGAGCCCGAGGAATGACAAAAAGCCTGTGCCTAGAGTCAGCCATACATTAATATGCTTTGCTGGATCGGAGCTGTGCGTCACAAGCCTTCAGCACAGCCATAGAGCAGAGTCTTCCTCGCCTGTCCCCAAGCTCCATGCTTTAAGCAGCAGGTTGTCTTCTCCCTGCCATTCCCCACAGGCAGCAGGGCAGGGACAGAAGAGAAAAGGTGGAGGACACACAGTGCTGTACATCCCCAGCAAGACCCCGATGTTCATCTCTGCTCCAAACAGCCCAGGGAGGCCACCCCTGGTGGAAATGGTGAGCAGAGAGCTGCAAGGCACAGTGGCACTATGAACTACCCTTTTTGTGAGCCAAGACTGTCCCAATGATGTTTCCCTGTAAACACAACAACGAACTGAGAATTTTAAGGTGCCCTTGACTATGCTCCTGTGGGTCTTCTTCCAGAGTACTGCACTAGCGCAGGTTCCCCAGCGGGAACTGAAGGGTTAAGAGTCATTTGACAGGGCTGCCTATGACATCTCCAGCATATATCATGAGGTTAGACACTGTTATCAGGATGAAAAGGACATAATGACACCAGAACTCAGGATTCACACAGACAGATTTGTGTTCCTTCAGGACCCAGCAGCATTTGCCTTGGGCAACAAGGTGGCAGGGAAAGCAAAACATTCAGCAGCTGAAAGGGATGAAAGCATGAACATAGACTGCATTTGAAGACATTTAGGCCAGAATGGGGAAAAGGAGGTATGAGATTCAGGGACAGCCTTGCAGTACAGACAAAATAACAGACAGGCAGTGTTAAGTGGGAGCACTCACTATGGCATAAGACTGCATTCACCAACCCCAAAAGTCCCCATACGTCCTTTAAGACTGTTGCATTTTGCAAATACATATATTATACTATATATTTATATCTATATATATCACCATGTCACACACAGCACCAGTGTAACATTAATCTAAGGGGATGGGCTTACTCACTGTGTCTGTTTGGAATATTAGAACATTCCTCCCTTCTGATAATAAATATGGTGTAATTAGGTAAGGCATATTAAAAGCAGATTCCACCCAAATTAATTTGCAAACATAAAGATTCGGGAGCCAATTCAGTCCTGGTTTAATTCTACTGAAGTCACCGAAATGACCTGAGGGATGAATTTGGCCAGCTTGAATACCCATGTCTTATTACTACCAGATGAGCTGTGCACCTACAAAGGGGTAACGGGTCTTCTGGATAAATGCAATCACATGCACAGATGGGCCTATCCAGGATGGAGGCAATGGATAAAAGTGCCTCTTGGCTTAGGAACCTCTAGCACTTGGACTGCTGGTTTCAGTGATGTTTTTGCTTAAGTAAAAAAATTAGTTTCAACTATTCTACAAAATAACACAAGTAACATACTTCCCTTCAGGTCACTGCCACAGAAAAGCAAGCGCTGGGTGACTCTTGGGAACGTGAGCTTTCAGACAGATTAATACAGCTTGACTGAAGAAGGGAAGACCACAGACACTACTTATCAGGCTCATAGTTGGGCTCATCCTTGAACTGAATTTTCTTCACAATCTCACGATCCCTCAACTGGAAAAGTCTGTCCCCATATAATGAAGCGCAAATACTTTTGCTCTTGGAAATTAGTTTCAATTTAGACAACGGACAAGGGGTGAAGATTCACTCTCTAGTGTTTTGGTTTTCTTTTACTGGCATTGTCTTCATTTTTAAGAGGATATCAAATATTCAGATGCCAGACCATACCTTCAGTGACAATAACTTAAAAAACACCGTAGCAAAGTATTTTACAAATGTTTCCATGTAACAACTGGCACTTTTTAAGGCACTATGCCCTTACCTAATGGATTTGCAATCACCAGAAGAGCCATGGAGCCTTCATTACAGAAAGCCCTTGGAGAGCTTATCATAGGGAGTTTACCACAGTTACTGGGTCGTCCTTGACTTTTTAAAACCTTTTGTGAATGATAACTCACGATATGAAGATGACGCACATGTATTACACTCGTCTGTGGTTTTGCCCATAAAGGACACCACCAAGGGCAAGAAAGCACAGATAAAAACTAGAAAACATAACTTTTCATCCTCTCCCCTCTGGGTCCCCAAATTGCCGGTCAGTCTGCTGCAGAAGAGCACAGACTGTTCCATATCGTTCAGACCATCAGGGTGCCGGGTGCTGCCGTGGCGGCTGAGCCAGGGGCCAGCTGGGCTCTGCTGCAGGCAGCCCCATGGTGACACACGTGCTGCCATCGGCGTTTGGGGACCCACAACCCGCTGCTCTAATTTTAGCACTAACAGCCTCGCTAGCATCTGGGGAAGACGTCTGCCATGCAGACGCTGGCAGCCGGCAGCCAGTGGCAGAGCCCCAACAACAGCAACAGCAAACCCCTGGTGAGATCCATGGAGGGCAAACAGCATGAGGACACAGCCAGGAGCAGCATCTCAGCTGACGGGAGCAGGGGCAGCAATGGCATGGTGGGGAGAGCAGCACCAGCCCCAAAGCATGGGCAGGCTCACAGCTGGAGGGGACAGGCACAGCCAGCACCCAGGTCATCCACATGTGCCACCCCAGGTCCACACAGAGCCCTCCCTTTCTGCCAGAAAACAGGGAACCATTCAAAACCCTGGTCAAATTGATGCATTCCAAAACCTTGTCTGATTCACTCACTGCCTCTTCCCCCAAGAGCAGAGCTCCAGCTGTCCCCAGCTGCCAAGGATAACATGGTCATGAAAGGGATGTTAGTGTGCACCAAGCTGTTGGACAAAATCCCATTTTTATCTTGGCAAAACAACTTTCCCTTTCTACCCCTGGCAGAAGACAGACCGTCCCCATCTACCTCATTGCATAATCCAGCTGCAGCTTCTAAAGCAATGTTTACCTGGGACAAAGATACTGGGCAAATGCTTTCTGCCAGATTCCCAGACTGCAATGGGATGCAGCACATGGAAACCAAGGAAGTAACAACACTGGTGGGCATCAGACAAATCCAGGGATCACCTGTTTGGAAAAGCCTGGGAAGACTGCACATTAATGGGCCAATTCCACATAAGCACTGGGGAGACAGGCAGGATGAGCCAGTTGGCCTTTTCCACCTCTGGTAGATGTGATCACAGAATCATACAATGGTTAGAGTTGGAAGGGACCTTAAAGATCATCCAGTTCCACCCCCCGCCCGGCCGTGGGCAGGGACACCTCCCACTAGAGCAGGTTGCTCAAAGCCCCATCCAGCCTGGTCTTGAACACCTCCAGGGATGGGGCAGCCACAACTTCCCTGAACAACCTGTTCCAGTGTCTCACAGTGAAGACTTTCATTCTAGTATCTAATGTAACTCTCCCCTCAAAGAAAGAGAGAAAGGAAGAGAGCAAGAAAGAGAGAAAGGAAGAGAGCAAGAAAGAGAGAAAGGAAGAGAGCAAGAGAGAGGAAGGAAGGAAGGAAGGAAGGAAGGAAGAAAGGAAGAAAGGAAGAAAGGAAGAAAGGAAGAAAGGAAGAAAGGAAGAAAGGAAGAAAGGAAGAAAGGAAGAAAGGAAGAAAGGAAGGAAGAAAGAAAGAAAGAAAGAAAGAAAGAAAGAAAGAAAGAAAGAAAGAAAGAAAGAAAGAAAGAAAGAAAGAAAGAAAGAAAGAAAGAAAGAAAGAAAAGAAAAGAAAGAAGGAAAGAAAACTCCTTGCAAAGCTAGGAGGAAAAAAAAAACCACAAAAGTCCTGCTGTCTTGGGAAATGTCTTTCCCACTGGCTTCTCCTTAAGGATTTGGTTTAGGCTTGTGGGAACTTAACACATTAGAAACTCGCCCATAATTTGCATGCCCCAAACAGCAGAGAGATATCATGAGATCTGGTGCTACTGAGATTTCTTTCCTTTGGCAAATCCTATTCCACAAGATTTACTTGGAGAAAAGTTCACACATCATTACAACTAAACCATATGCACCAGTGAGTGAAGAAAGGGCACAAGATGACACATTACCCTGTGGTTGTATTATACTGGCTTCTCTTCCTTACCTCATTTGCAAAATTAGGGTTGGTCATAATCCTTCCATCAGTCTTTCCTGAAAATTAGGAAGGGACCAAACCAGATTTTCCAATTAAAAAAATCTTCCCACAGTTTCAAAGATGTGAAAATGGATTTGCCAAGTATTTCATCTAAAGGAGCTTTCTGAAGTACCAGCTCAGCATCTGAACGCTGAAGTGGTTCTCTGCAAGCGATGTGGGAGATGCTCCAGTGAATATTCCCCAGGAACACACACAGTCCAAGTGATCCCCTTCCACTTTGCCCACTCCTCTGCAAGGGAGTGAGAGGGAACACAGGCCAGAGGGTACAAAAACTTAAAAAATCTTTAAAATATGTGCTTTAACAACTGTATTATTTCAGAATGTCTGTCTTATATTTCCTGCAAATGCTCTGTGGTAATAAATAGATGGAGCAAGAACACGGAAGTCTGCAAACCCCTTGCAGATGGGGACCACAATGCAGTCCTCTCCAATGCCTTCTACCAGCCCCATTTTCCCCTGAGCCTGGCAAACTCATCCCAAAGATGTCCTCCAAGTGAGATGCTGAAACCCCTTCCAGGCAGGTCCGAGTCACCCACTGCCATGCAGGACTCTAAATGGGATAAGCAGGTGTTTCTGCTACTGTGAGGAAGAAAAAGCACTGCAAACCCAAAATGCAAACAGCAAAGCTGCAGAAAGGTGAGTGAGCAGGGTCTCCTCCTGCAGCAGCAGGGAAGGAGAGATGTCCCCGATACCATGCCAAGTATGGGGACCAGACTCTCAGCACCTCAGCCCGCTCAAGCTCACCAGTGGATGGCAAGCTTTAGGAAACGTGCCCTCCTGGTTCCAGAGGTAATCTTCCTTATTTTTAAAGCACTGGTACACCTCAGCATGTCAACCCTGGAGCTGAGTGTGACACCAGCATGTCAGCAACCCACAGAAGAGCCTGAAGTCCCATTCTGCAATGCCCAGGAAAGCCACCGCTGCCCAAAGAGCTTACAGTCCAGTTGTATGTGGCAAATGGAAGAAGTGTTGCTATCCCCATTTCACCGATGGGAACCAAGATACAGAGGAGCTAAATGACTTGCCTAAAGCCACACAAAAAGTCTGCGGCCGATCCCAGTCCCATGAGGCCCAATCCAGTGCCTTAACTGCACGTCAGCTCCTCTCTTTCATGTGGTGACCAGTCTGAAGCTTAGGAGCTACTGGAATTTCACACAGCAAAGCCACATCCTCGAGTCCTTCCCTGGCAACAGTCCCACAGCAGCCAACAACTTGGAGAGCAGAAGTGAGGTCTCACACAGGGACTGGAGATCATGGCCAATATTTCTCGCCCCCTAGGAAAACCAGCCCCTCAGCCCTGGCCAAAGCCGAGCTCTCCATCACCTCCTCTCCTTTACCTGAAGGCTGCAAACTTGGAGCCAGCTGTTGCTATAACAGACCATGTCACCAAGGAAATACAACAATATGTTTATCAATAAAAAATGTTGGGTGTGCACAGACAAACCAGTCACATTCGCTGGGGCTAGAGCCACTCCTCCTGTTCTCCGGCTCTCCTAACCCACCTGTGACCTTCTTTGCGGCTTTAGATATTACCACAAGGACAAGCAGAGACAGAGAAAGACCTATTGGCCGTCAGAATTTCCTCGTTCCTTCAGTCCAGCATTGCAACAGGCTACCCAGGGAGGCTGCATGGACTCCAGCCTTCGAAGTTTCCCAGCAGAGCAACTAGCTGAGGAACCTCCTCTGATCTCATGGCCAACCCTGCTTTAAGCAGCAGGTTGGACAAGAGATTTCCTGAGGTCCCTCTGAACCTGAACTACCCTCTGACCGTTCTTGGCCATTGCTCCAACTTCCATTGCTCATTCACTGCTAGAAAATGCTCAACCTTAGCAGGCAGCTGGTAGGGTTTGAGTATCTCAGTGCTCCCACGGGAAGCATCCACTTCCCCACACACACATTGATGTCATTACACACACTTACAGCTCTTGCAAGAAATGATAGAACCTGGTACAGAAAGACAAGAGCCAGATTTTGTAAACACTTGTCAAGAGAACTAAGTCTGAGTCACTCGTAGACATAGAGCTGGGTGCAATTGGCCCAGGGTTACAGAATGAAGGCCAGAACCTCAATTTTAACACTAAACTGAACCGAATCAGGCTCTTTGAAATCCACCATCCTAGAATCCCCAAAGAGCAAATGAGGTGTATTCCCTAATTCACAGCAAAGAGGAGATTCCAATATTGACTCAAAAAATGAAATTCAAATGCTTGAAGAAAAAATTTTAAAAGATCTAGATATATGATATAATTGAGCCTGTAAAAATTTTGAGGGCAGTGTTACAACTTAAAGAAAAAAATGAAAATAATCCATCTGTAAAGCTTTTTCCCTGCTTGAGGATACTGTCCAACACATTTTTATTCTCTACTATTTGTCTAGAGCAATGGGCAGGAAAGACTCCTACCAGCAGTGTCTACTATACAAGGACTTTGCCTACCTACTGCACTCTTTTAAGGCTTGGATGTTTTGAGAGACCTTACAGGAGATCAAGGGGTTTCCCCCATAATTTTGTTAAGCAAAATCTTAAAACCAAGATACCTGAGCTCTCACATTCTTCCAAACAAGTTCACACACCCCTTCAAAATCAGAAAGAGGAAATAACCTGACTTGTGAAACAGGCTGAGATTTACTTTATTTTAATTATTAAAAATGACAGTGTTAATTTCAGAGCCTTCAATAATTCAGCCTAATTACTCCGGAGACAAAACTGTCCAACCAAACCCTGTAAAATATATATAAACAAAACACAGCATACCAGCAGCAGGCAGAATGACTGACTCTTATTACCCTGTCCCCAAATAAAACATCGTGCTGCCGAGTGCTGGCATGGCTGCAGGTCATAAAAGTGATGCTGAACATCTCAGGGGGGAACAATGCTCCCGCGCGCGGTTGGAAGCAGGTGATAGCGTCCTTTCTTCCATTCAACCGGGGTTTTTTAAAGCCCTAGCCCCTCAGCTCCTCCAAATCCTTTTGTTCGGCAAACAGATGGCACCGACTCGTGAGACAAACCCGTCGGATGATTGTTCATCCTGGCCGTGAGCAGCAGGAGAGCGCGTGGAGCCGGGGACCGCAAACCACCCTGCGACCCGCATCTGTGCTGTCCCCCGCTTCGCAGGGCTGCGCACAGGGGGTGCAGGGGGCGAGGAAAGGCTTTGAGGGGGTGTTGGAAAAAAAATAAATAAATAAGCCTGGCCTAAAAAAAGAAAAGGCTTGTGTACCAAAAGAGTTGAATTAGTCGTGACAGCAACACAGCCAGCATCCTTGCTCTGCCTTACACAGGAAACCTCTCAAGCACAAAGGAGCGCATCCCCCTATTTATACAACCCACCACCTTCCTCCCCACCAATCACAGCCCCACGCTCACCAGCGTTTCCCAGCCTGCATCTCTTGCTGGCAGTGAAAATGCATCCCTCCATTTCATCTAATTAATTTATTTATTCTCCCAAGCACATTCAGGGCCTGGGAGGGGGAGGGGAAAGAGGCAGGAGTGCCCAGAGACAGGACCCCAAAGAAATCTGCATCATCTTCTTGCCACTAGACCCATTCCCCAGAAAAACAAATGCCAAGTTAAATTCCATAAGCCACCATCACCATCATAAAGGCAGATTCCTGCAAACAGAAATACCATCAAAAAAAGGTCACATCGGTAGCAAGGGTGTCCTGTGCCCAGAGCCAGGCACAGCCCTGCTCTCCTGCTTTGCTGCTCCCGCTCCCACATCTGGAGGAGATGGACATCTGATGCTGCACCTTCATTTAGAAAGAAACTGGGAAATCTATCCCTTTCACTGGAGGTGCTGTTGTGGTATTCGGTAAATGGATAACATGCTCAGTATCTACTAGCATGACTATAAACACAAAAAAGCAAAGGAAAAGCCTGCGGCAAGACTAATATTAATACCCAGCCATGTCACTCTCAATTAAGTTCATACCTAATGAGCACATTTTCTCCTTGCACTGTCCACTGATGCTGTAAGCAATGTCCAATGAAAAGCATAAAACGCTGCTTCTGGAAAGCAATGATCTGTACTGGTGAATTTTGAACCGACCAATTATGAGCATTATTTTTAATGGAACGAGTAGGGCTTCTACTGGCTGTAGCCTCTCAATGCCAGGAAATTTCTGTGTCCACAAAATGTCCAGACGCACTTCTTCTCTCAGGATGCACCCACTATTGCCATTACTTGATTTGCTATTACTGTTACATATAGATAGATAGATAGATAGATCGATCATGCAAATAAATCTCCCATGCACCCTAACTGACAAACACTCTCACTCACTATCACATTTGTACTGGGACCACGTTTTCCATAAACATGAACTGTTTCTCCAGACTGCACAAGATCTGGAACGACGTGGTCAAGCATATCTGAGCCGCACTCTGTGTTAGACGGTGGGATGTAATTTCACTTTGTTGCCCTAAAACCAGAGTTGTAGCATTCAAACATGGAAAAACTTACATCATCCCTCAAAAGTGCTTATCTGCTCCCCGCAGAAGGTGTGGTGGGGAGAACCAGGAGCAATGCTGGGCAGATCTGAAGCGAGTAAAGCAGGATAGCGCTGCGGCCAAACGAACAAGTCCTGACGCACAACTTTCCCTGGAGGAGGTTATGTTACGCCCAGATCCACCGCTACAGCCTTCACATTCCCACAGGCATCCATCCGTCCCTGGGTTGTGCTCCATGACAAGGTACTGGCACACCCTCCAAATCATTTTAATGGAAACTACTTGCAGGGAGAAAGCTGACCCACCTCCCCAGTCTAGTTCACTTCGTAAAATTAAGCTTTGGATCGACTACATTAACGTAATTCATGTTAGTCTGCATGGCTGGAGGCTCCTGGAGGCAATGTGGAGCTCTGAAGCATAGCAAAGGAGAGCTGCTTTGCTCCCGAGGGGAAGAGTCACCTCTCCTTTCCATGATGTCCCAATACATCCCTCTCCCCCTTCCTTCTTCTTCCAGAAAGAGCACATGGCTGGCTCTCATCCCCTCCCAGGGAGCATACAAACACAGTCAGTAAACTTTGTACAGCTCTTCTGCATTGAGGAGACCCCGGAATAAACAGGACCAGTTTCCTGCCATCATACAGACTTGGTGGCAGCCTACCCTTCTCAGCAGCGAGGGCACACTAATAATGGGTGGTTAAAGCCACAATATGTATCAAAAGCCATCCTAGATAACGACGGACCTACTCATATAGGTACAACGGTAACCCTAACGTGAGTTTTGAAGCCAGGTGCAAGCCTGAGCTTTCTAGATGCATCAGTGGTTATGCCTATACTGGCTGGCTGCTCCACAGCTCTGTTCCACCTCCATCTACCACTTCATCAGTAACATCCTGCCTTCTGCCCAAAACCAGCAAACAAACAATCATAGGCCAAAGCATTAATCTCAGTAGGGTGTTAGATTGAGTAGCCATCTCATGTTGATCTTCCATCCTGCTTTCCTTCTACTGTCAGCATTCTCTTACTGCTTTTTCCCTATTTTAGGTACAAGGTGTTTCAAGGCAGGACAGTGAAGGAACAGAGAAAGAAAGATGCGACTAAAGTACAGTCCCTTTCTTAAAGATTTTAACACAAAGGCTGAATTCTTGATGAGGATCCCCCCTCTCCCCCCCCCCCCGAAACCAGTTAATTTTTTTTCTCAGGCTGGACCCATACTTACATCAAAATAAAATCTACCCCTTGGGGCAGAAGAAAGGAGAGAATAAATGTTCTGAGTCAGTTCAACCTCAAAGAAATAATGCTGTTGTTTTAAAATTACCCATCCTTCTGAAGTCAGCCAGTCAGAAGTGATCCTCTCCAAACCTATCTGCTCTGTTTTTTTCCCACTGCTTTAGCAAGGATATAAAGGAGAGGGAGGATGGAAGGGAAAAGTGAACCTTTTCAGGAGGTACCTGAGCCCCTCATGCCCCCACCCCCCCAAACCCCATACACATGCTGCAATCCGATACAATCATTTTATTACAGCTTCAGCTCTGCTAAATCCAATTTATCCACCAGGCCATAAATCTTGCCGTGTATTGGAGCAGAGCCCTGGTTTCAAGCTCCAAGAGATGCTTCACCCCAGTAATGAATGTCTCAGCTCGGTTATTGTTTAACCCACAGTGTGGCAGGGGGGGAACCTTGTCGGCATGTGCAGCTTTAAAGGACAAGTCAGCAGATGACCGAGCCCCAAATGTTTAGCAAATGCCGAGGCTGTGAAAACAAAACAAAACAAAACACTCTAACAAAACACCACCAACGACTGTATTCAACAGCTCCACTGAGTCTGTACCAACACTCCAAGGTCAAATCCACACGTGAACTGTTGAATGATCAGTCATGTGTTATGGAATTCTCCCTCCAAAACCCTCAAGTTTCAAGACTACCTGGCAGAGAAGAAAGACCTGGTAGGAAATAGTATCTGTTTCACAGGGTAATTATCTTCCATCCTTTAAAACAGTCTCCAGCACTGCAGAAATGGGAAATCAGGGTTATCGCCTCAAAAGGCAGCAAGAACAGCCCTGTGTCCTCTTGCGACATCCCTGCGCCTGGCAGCCTGGCAAGGCTGAGCACTTGCACAACTCCCAGGGCTGGCACGTGGCCCACGTGCTCGGGGAGGGGAAAGCACGGAAGCGGCATCCGTCAACGGGCAGAGAGAAAAATGCACAGGGGTGTGATCCTGAGCTCTGGGAAAAAGGCTGGAGGGGCTCCTTTAGTCATTCCTTTGCCACAGGTAATGCCAGTTGGGACACAGGCTTGATGCCTGGCTTTGGGCAAGCGGCTTGGCTGAGAGGTACCTGTTGGCCATGTTTTGGGAGCTTGCTTTGCTGAGGTGACTTTACCGAATGTGTGACTATAGGAGGTGGCTTGACTTTGATGTTGGAATTCCTGGTCATTGCAGAGGAGGGCAAGGTAACTTATGTCAGATGGAGGAAGGAGAGGCTGGTGAGCAACCAGCTTTGCCACTGAAGAAAACATGCCGGGTAGCTGGCCCCTCCCATGCAACTGCTTTCTTTGAGGTCTATTTTGAGCCCAAGTATAAACTGTGATTTCAAGTCTGAGGAGGCTCCTCAACCTGTGTCACACTAAGGCAATGAGGATGGTCCCTTGGTTTGGTTCCACTGCACGAGGTCCTCATGCACACCATTCTTCAACAGTTGCTTATGAAATCAGCTGAAACACTAGGAGTAACAGGGAAAAAAAATATTCCTAAAGCAACGGCAACCTGCCAAGTTTTTGAAGAGGCAAAGCTTGAGAAGGTCTCTGGAAACTCAGATAACTCACCATACAAGCCAAGGGTAGAAATGAAGTACCCCACTTCCTTCCCTCAGCCTCCTCTTTCTCATGTATTTCTGCTTGATAGAAAAGACAGACACAATAAAAAATGGAAGTTGGGGCTACAAAAACAAGGACCTGCTCGTAAATACGTCAAGGACCCTGTAGCACTCCCAAAAAACTCAGCCCAGGCTGCAAACTCCACTGGAACTCCATCAACCTACTTAGTTTCTTCCTCTCTGAGGCCAGCCCATGAAGCATGTCCCCTAGCTCTGATGCCTTGCTCAAGGAGGTTGCTATTCCCTGTAGAGACTGACACATTGAGCTCCTGGTGGCCAGCAGACACCCTGTACCAACTCCTCCCTCTCTGCTAAGCATTACCCTCACACAGCCAGCTGGTTTGGGGCATAACACTTCAAAAAAAGGAAGCAGATTGATTTGACAGTCCACTGGGGAACAAGACTTCTCTGCAGCCTAGAAAACATGACCTACAAAGAATGACTGAAGGAACTAGGTTGTTTAGTCTAGCGAAGACTGAGGATAGACACGCTAACTATCTCTAAAATACATGACGAGTAGCAGGAAAGAAGTGAGTAACCTGTTCTCCTTTCCCAGGGCTGATCGGACAATGCAAAACCAGACCTAAATTGCAATGATGAAGACTTAGGTTAGAGGCTGGAAAAGCCTTCCCATGACAGTGCCACACTGGAAGTCATTGACTGGTGAGGTTATGGAATTGCCATCTGTGGAGGTTTTCAAGATCAGGATATAGAAACATGCATTTAGATGAGCTGGTCTTGCCTTAGGGCAGAGCTGAGCTACAAGACCCCTGGAAGACTCTTTCACGTCCGACTGCCATTTACTCAATTAGTAACAGTGGTTCACAAGTCAATATCACAATATTCAAATCAACTGGTTGCTTTGGTTGTTCCTGACATCTGCAATTTCATGCTAACCCCAGTCCTGTCAGGACTACTGCTCGGTTGGAGGCTGGTTCCAAGTTCCTACCAACAAAACATGTGACCACAAGAGCACATCTATCTGCTTTGCACGTTACCTTTCATGCAATGAAGGAGGTCCAGAGCAGCTGGTCTTGCTTACAAGGACAAGAAAGATTTCCAAATGACAGCGGAGCTGGCAGGGAATCACACAAAACCCTGGAGCGCAGCCACTGCTCTCCTGACCTGGTGTCCCTTGGTCAGCTTGTCACCAATGCAGCCCTAACCTTGTACACACAAATGGAGGGGAAAATCTCCATGAACATTTCTGTTGCAAGCCACCTAAGTCTGCAAGCTGACTGCTGTAATCACCAGAGGTGTATTCTGTCTCCTCGCACACGCATACACTGCACAGATATCTAAGACACAAAACATGACAGTTAACCATCGGGGGGAAGAAAAACAGTGTCTAAGCAGATATCAGGAGCGTTTCAACCTTTTGACCCAACTCTCTTGTGACGTGCATCAGATTCACCTCAGAGCAGACAGTTTCCAGTTAAACTGATGCACGAAAGGAAACTCAACCCTCTTCCATCTCCCCAAGCCAAAGATCAGACACAAGCATGGACGGTCCAACCAGGCTCCTGGTCAAAGGCACCACAGGCAGGCCAGGCTTCGCTTTCCACCACAGCACACATGTGAGACCCTGGTAAGCATTTCAGCTGAAATGTTGACTTCTCTTCCAGGTCCTTCCCCCTGAGAGCATCATTTCTTCTCTCCCAGGCGTGGCAATGGTCAGCTCAAACTGGGGAATACACATTTCTGAAGCTACGATCCCAATTCAGCCCACCAAGCTGAACAACTACCTTCTTAAAGCTTCCTTTCAGAACCTGCTTTGCAGCCCCAAACACACAACCATTGCGATGGCACAGAAAGAAGCGTAAACAAGACATTGGCTACAATACACCATCAGAAATCAGGTACTGTGTAAACTAATAGAGGTCTGGCTTTAGCAGGAGGTCATAAGGAAACATATTTAGCATCTTATTTTAATTCTTCTAAATTGTAAACGTTTTTTCAGCTATATTAATTCTTTGAAGAGAGTGGTTCTCCCCTAATCATCCTGGTTTATATTTACATGATGAGGTGTAATGATGCATCTCAAGAATGTTATGGTATTAGTTAAATTAACTAAGACAACTCGGGCTGCAAACTGATGAATTTTAATGTGTCAACATCAGATATGAAAAGGCAGTTGTGTGGGTCTCCGGATTCGTGTGACCATATGGTTCAGAATTCTAATTAATGCCTTTGGATTTCATTTCACATAACTTACAGCTACATTAATTCAATATTTCTTCAGAATTTTGCAGAAACATATATTTTGCCAATCTGTGGGTTTTCAGAGTAAGTGGGAGAAAAACTTTTAATTCCCCCTTTGCCTGACAACCTCATCTTACCTCCCTGTGGGCTGGCAGCCTTCCCAAACCAGAGGTCATCTGGAGCTCTTCCTCTGCCCCAACCAGTCTGGAGACACTCACTTTCCAAAAGCCATAGAGGTTTATTACTAAAAACAAACTCGTTTTCCAATCATTATGTGCTGTGAGCAATCAGACAAACTCTCCAGGAGGAAATGCAATCCAGCCTTCTGAAACACAGTGGTTGTGACATGTAGGGATAGCACAGACCCTGAAGCCAGGCGCTGCCATCAGCACTGCAGATCATCACAATGCTATCAGCACTGACAGAAGATTTCCAGCTCCGTGGGGAGCTGCGCAGTGCACGGGTTTGCAAGTTCCAGTTTGGGGACATTGGTATTTTCTTTTCTTCATCTGACCCCATTTCTTAATGATCCGCATTCAAGATCTCCCTCGCGGCAACAAACAACATTTACTTGTGCTTCTCATTACTTACACCAAATCTAAATAAAATGATAGCACAACCCACATTCAATCCAGAACTGAGAGCAGATCTGGTCAGACATACATGCCAGCCACTGTTATCTGGAAAACGTGTTTCAGCACAGAAACTGATAATCCCCAAGGTCTACATGGTGTGAACGGAGCAAGTACAAGCATCACTCAGAGGCTTCCTGAAACACGTGCAATGATTTCAAAACCCAGGTACACCAACAACAGCCCACAGCAGCCTTGTAGACCCTCACAAGTGACCCTGGCAGGCACTTGTTCATGCCCAGTGTGAGAGGGCTTCTTACCTGTAAGCACATCTTGGCATGGCTACATTCATGTAGGATTTCTTCTGATATTACAGAGTTACACGCTTCTCACAGCATGGCAGGGAAAGGATGGCCTTGAGAGGTTTAAAGATTTAAGAGGTTTCTCTCATTTTCCTTCACGAGAGCTACACATAACTACAGGCACTATCAATTTAGGAGCTCGGCTCTGCGAGAACTAAACACGCTCAGCTTCCCATCACAGTGGCCGGCGGGGGGAAGGTTTTAAAGCATCAGACAATGTTTGTTCCATTTTTGAAAGGGTCAAGAGGATCCAAGACTGGGCTGGCCAATTTTCCTGCAGTTTCCTGCACCCCTTACTTCAGAGAATTGCTAGGGAAAAACTAATCACAAAACAACCCAAACAACCAACCAAACAAAAACCCCCAACAACAATGCAAGTGCAGAATTACTGGTTGCATTCCTAAAAGTGGTATTATGGGTAAGGTCCAGGAGATACAACATGTAGTGATGATATGTCACAGTAGGGGTTTGCTGTCTCCAGTCTCTAAATGGGAATGCCCTGGAACGGGCACAATGCTTTTGCTGCCACAATGGTCAGTCCCTGCTTTCTGTCTGAAACTCTGGATATTACCCAACTAATATAGCAAGTAATTCACCAAAACACCAGAGTAATGGCCTTCATTCTCAAAGAACATTTAGGTTCCCAACTCAATTTTCCTTCAATGGCTATGAGGCACTTAGATGTTGCTGAGAACTGGCTACAGACCTGCTCTCTCAAAAATGAGTTATTTCCACATACACACAAAAGGGGGTAAGAAAACAGCAGAAAGGAGGTGATCAAAGGGCCATTGTGGCTAAAGCAGGGACAGAAGCAGAGTCCAGCAACTGCTGCTTTTCCCCTTCTCAAAAGGACTACAACTGCATCAACACACACCACCAGCCTCCCCACTCCTCTCCCCGAGCTGGAGACACTCACCTCCAACTGCCCTCTACCAACTCACTAGCACCAGCTCCCCTTGGCCACCCTCTTCAGCAGAAGAAGGTGACCGGAGCAAAGAGCCTTGTCCCACAGAGACTCACCACCTCCAGCTGGGAGACAGGGCACAGGGCTGGGAATGCCACCACTGAGCTCCTTCCTAGCCCCCTCCCCAAATTCCAGATCTGGAACAGATCTGGCAACTTGCTTCTAGAGGGAGGCAGCTAATCTGACTTCAGCAAAATAAATAAATAGAATTTAAGAGAAGAAATAAATTGAATTTAAAAGGTTCAAACTTCCTCTTTCCACCCCAAAGTGTAAGAAACAACCTGGATGGTCGTATGCTAGGGCCAGCTTTTAGCCCATTTTAAAGCTAAAAACCACATTAAATGCCAGTCTTACAGGGACGCAACAATGGTGGGAAACAAAATCCCCAGAAGTACTTAACAGAGTATTTATGAAGTGAAGCAACTGCACAGTTTCACCTCGTGAACCTCAGTAAAAAATGTATTAATTCATAAGAATCCCTTCCCATAAATGCTGTGTGACAAGCAGTCAGGTAAAGCTGACGAGTATTTACTTAACAACAAAACCCCAGGAAATATTAAAAAGAAAAAAAAACCAGCCAGGCTGCAATCCTAATCCTGCTACCAATATTTTGCTTAAATATTGTTATTAGATATCTATTATTTGCACCGTAAGCCTAGTCACAGACAACGAGCCTTGTCTGAGCTGCTGTTCAGACATAAAAATAAAGCCAAGTTTTTCATCCCCAAGTGACTGGAGACGTCAGAGAAAGCAGGGACACGCAAGGAAACGCAGGAGCCTTTTTCTGCTCAGTTTCTGCTCTGCTCACCCCATTTCTGCTCAGAGTTTAACTGCTCCAAGTGCATCTGATCCTGCACTGGTACCCACCATGGGAGAACATCCCCATCCCAGGCTGGGATTAACCACCACACCTTTCCCACATACATGTCAGGGATCTACCTGTGCTCTCCTCAATGTGTGTGTAACACCTAATTGTTATTCCTGCAGTGGAAGCGCCTAAGGACTGCTAAAGGGTTTACTGCCCCATTACCCCATGCACTGTAAAAGTAGTGAGCCCAAGGTCAGCTCCCACCCACAGAGAGAGGTGGGACTGCATCCGTTATCCATGGTGGTCTCCAAACCATCAGGTGGCCCCAGCAAACCTTTAACTCAGCCTGAGCACATTGGCTGACAACTTACCCTGAGCAACTGATGACAAGAGGTTGGTTTCTACTGAAACAAAAATAAGATAATTTCTTATAAAGAAAGAAAAGAAGACCAAAAAAAGGGGGAGGGGGGGAGAAAAAAAGTTATTCCCAGATCAAATTAAACCTTGTTCTAAATGGCTGTTAAGAAGGAAAAGTTTGCTTTGGGTTCCACATTTGCCTGAAAGCAATATAGTTTTATTACAAGAGGTTTCTTTTTTAAGACCCTGGGGCTTTTGTACTGGAACTTCTCACGCCCCGGCGGGGCAGCAGCACCAAAGCAGAACGAGACAGACAAATAAGGGGGCGATACGCTGAAACGCTGCCCTCGGATGAGGGAGTGGGACATTCTTTGGTTCTGACAATAAAACACTGTTTATTAAGGCTTGGAAAGCTTCTTCCTAAAAAATATCAACTTTATTCAAATCCCAGAGCAATTCATAAGCCTGATGCTAACAGCCACCCACATATAAACCACTGACTGCGTTTTGGGAGCAATCTCATTAGCTATTGTATAAGGAGCTCTCGTTCATATTGACGAGAGCTGGGGATCATTCCCTACCTTCCCACGTCTTCTCAAATAGGTGGAACACACAAAAAAGAAATCTTCCATAGGCTTTGAAAAGACCAAGAAGCTTCAGAAAAGGCTTCTCATCACCATTTTTTTTTCAAATGCAGGCCGAAAAGAAAAAACGTACCATAAATCCACTGAAGTCCCTACTCTTTCACTGAAGAGACAGCAGCTATACTGCTGCTCTCTTTTCCAGTACTCATCAAGCAGTCCTTTCTCAGGCTGAGCCACTGCGGTGCAAGGAGAGCTAGGTGGCCAGACGCTGGTCCAGGAGACCATTTGCTCCCTTCATGGCAGACGGATCCCACCGTGCATCCTCAGGCAGGACTGCCCCAACCACCTGCAAGAAGGGATCTGCATGCCCCTGTACTCAAGGGGAGTTAGATGCCTTGCATTTATTTTGTTTGATCTCGTCTACACTTTCCCATCTTCTGGAGTAATTTGCTGATGTTGTTCCTCCTCATCATCTTCATTGCTTGCTGCTTGCCTTTGTTGCTGTTCTACACAGTAGATTGCTTGGCTCTGGTCAAGTTAGGCAAAGAGTTCATCCACATAATCTGTGAGCACAGCTGATTCTGCTTAATTAGGGACCTGCTACACTGGCAGATCAGTGGAGCCACTAATCAGTCAGGGCTGGTTCTCACCCTGCCAAGAACAGCAGCTTCTTCCACCAGGCCATCCAGCTCAAAAATTGAGGCTTTTCCGCCCAAAGCCTTGTCTGAACAGACAAGTCCCATCACCATAACAACATCAGTGCAGCTGAGGAAGAAACTTCCCCTTCCTGCTTTGCTCCAATGCTGTCATGCAGGCGTACACATACATTCACCACCACCACCACGTTCCTCCTACCAAGAACAAGCCACAGTGACCAGAATGGTAGAATCATTGTAGTTGGAAGAGATCTCTAAGATCAAGACAAACTTAGTGCTGTCAAGTAATCAGTAAACCATGTCCCTAAGCACCACATCTACGTGCCTTTTAAATACCACTTCCCTGGACAGTCCATTCCAATCCTTGACAACCAACAACCCTTTCCATGAAATTTTTTTTCCTAATATCCAATCTGAACCTCCCCTGGCTGAACGTGAGGCCATTTCTTCTTGTCCTATCACTTGTTATTTGGGAGAAGAGACTGACCCCACCTCACTGCACTCTTCAGATAGTTGTAGAGAGTGATAAAGTCTCCCCTCAGCCTCCTTTTCTCCAAACTAAAAAACCCCAGCTCCCTCAGCTGCCCCTCATAAGGCTTGTTCTCCAAGACCCCTCACCAGCCTCATTGTCCTTCTCTGGAGTCACTCCAGCACCTTATCCAACACAGTATCCCAGGTTGGGCCTCACCAGTGCCAAGTACAGGGGTACGGTCACTGCCCTAGCCCTGCTGGCCACACTCTTCCTCATACAGGCCAGGATGCTGTTGGCCTTCTTGGCCACCTGGGCACACTGCTGGCTCATGTTCGGCTGACAGTCGACCGACACCCTCAGGTCCTTTTCTGCCAGGAAGCTCTCCAGCCACTCTTCCACAAGCCTGTAGGGTTGCATGGGGTTGTTGTGTCCTAAGTGCAGGACTCTGCATTTGGCCTCACTGAACCTCATATAATTAACTGTCCTCAGCCCATCGATCCAGTCTGTCCAGATCCCTCTGTAGAGCCTTCCTACCCTCAAGTAGATCAACACTTCCGCCTGAGCACAGTATGTTCCTGCAACCACAGCTACTAAAGCTACTCCTGAGCCAGGAACACCTACACGGGTTATGGCAAACAAACAAAACACAAGAGGCAGGCACTAAACCCACAATGCTGGGTAGGTACTGCTAGGGGGACACACCTTGGGAGGCTCCCATCCTCCACCTCCCAACCCTGGTAAGCATGTGAGAACGAGTAGATCTAGCAACATGTGGTCCTCCTCCTTCCCAGCACAGCCTTCACCTTCTGGCTCTCCTTCCAGAGAGGAACCCTTACAACAAGCTGCAGGGACACACTGCCAGAAGAAACCCAAAGGCATCAAATGAGTCACAGCTAAAGGCTGAGGACTGGGGGCTTTTAGGAGCTAAACTCTTTCGAGGAAATAATGGCTTATTTCTAATTGGGAAAAAAATATATATAAAAATCTAAATAAATACACCCAATTTATAACAAACCGGGTCAGCTCTGCCACTTGAATTGTAGCAGCGTGGCCAGGCACTTGAAACCAGCGCTGATAACAGCCCATCTCCCACCAGCAGCAGGAGATGATATGCTATTACAACGTGTCGAGACATTAAGCAGATTAGCAGCAGCAGCCTGTTTGAACCCGTTTTGTCAGCTTCGTCTCCGGGGGGAAGGCTCAGGCCTCAGGAGCAGCTGCACTTTGGCCCTGCAAGCACAACTTCAGAGCCCAGCAGGTGATCAAGTCCATCCATCCACCCGTCCATCCATCCCGGAGTCAGTCCCAGGAATATTTTGGTGGCTCTGCGGGGTGATCAGCTTGCAACCCCAGCTCATGGGATGGAAATTAGGAGCTTGAAGGCCATCCCTGATATGCACCAACCTCTGCGGGATGCAAACAGGACCATGCAGTTAAAGATTTCAATGCAGCCATTGAAATTAGCCCCCATGGCTTCGTGCTTTTATGAAATACTTATGGCCTCCTGGAAAGTATGAGGAGGAACAGAGAAAATAAAAACATCCCTTATCACTCAGGATGCTTTAGCAGAGATTAGATAAAAGTCAGAGGCATTTCAAAGCAGGAACCAGGGTGCTAGAGCACCTCTGACAAGCGTGGAGGTTACAGACAGTCCAGGAGGTCACCCTTCATTTCTTTCATGACAGGGGAGTAAACTCTTGAATATTTTTAATTCTATTGTCACCCAGGGCCATGCTACAGGAAGGGATTAGAAACACCAGCTGAAATTCTTTTCTACCTACTGCCAAAGAATTGGGCAGAAATTGAGCAGCCCAGGATGCATCCTTTGACTCAAATATCTGTTTTTCCAGTTCTGATGTCTGCCTCAAAAGACCTTCAGTGCAGCAGAATTAAAGCTCTTTATTGCTCAAAGCAGAGACTGCCTAATCAAAGCACAGGCTAACTCTCCCCAAAGCCACATTGCCCCAGAAGCAGCCCTAAAGCCAGCAATAAAATAATCAGAGCCCTCTTCCCAGGTCCCAGCACCGAGCATCAGAGGAGGCAGAGGGCCAGGCAGGGGGAAGAGGTTAGCCAGGTCCATGTCTGTCTCCCTTCACACCAGGCTGCTTTGGGGAGCAGTTCTGCTCCAAAACAAGGGCTCCAGTCCCTTTGTTCCTGGCAGCATTCCTCCAACACCATGAACAAAGCCACAGCTTCATTCAGTAAATGGCGTATGAGCTGGGCATACTTTAAACCCCAGGCAAAGTCCTCCACATACTGCCACTGCTCACCTCCTCTCCCTTACCTCATCCCACTCCCTTCCACAAAGAGAATAAAATCAGAAGGGGCTCCCCTACAGTCAAGAGGTGTAACTGGATACAAAACATTTTAAGGAGAGGCCAAAATTGGGATACATTTTCCCTGCAGCATGCCTGGAAGAAGAGCATCATTTCCACGTTCCAACCCTGACAAGGCTTATTCAGTCCCCGCACCTCCATGTCACCCAGTACAGCTTCACTGGCCAGGCCATGGAGAACATAGAAAACCAGCTTAGACAAGAGTCAACTCAGATCAGGTTGCAGCAAGGAGGGGGTTTGTAGGTCCAAGTGCTGCAGATCCAACTCCCTGGCTCGCTCTACCAATCAGCTTTTCTGTGTTAGATGGACTCTGTAGCAGAACGAGCTTGCTTTCCCTTTGGGTGCTTGCACAGTCCCATGAGCAAGCTTATAAAATGGCTATTTTGAGAGAATTATAGCTCCAGGAGAGTTATCATGAACGAGTCATCTCAGCAGCAACAGCTGCTAGAAGCCTTAAAGCACAACTGGAAAGCAGCATCTTGGCGCTTGCCTTGTAGCTTCCTAGAAAAGGTTCCCTTTCCACCTCCTTCACCACAGGAAAACCTCACTTTTCACCTCTTGGAATATCAAGAAAAACTAACATCCACTCCAGATAGGGAATGACCAAGGATTCTGGTTATGTGGGGGCTTTTCTGAACATCCCCAACAAAGACTTTTCCAAGCATCCACATCAATTGTGAGGAGTTGGAGAAGTTTGGGCCACCAAGAAACCTGCCCTTCCTGCCCTGCCCTTTTCAAGATCCAACAGCCCAGCAGCTGAAGGCTCCTGTCAGCCTGCAGCAGGACAGGCTCCTTCAGCTGCGATGACACTGGTGCTGCGTACCAGGAGCAACACGACCAGGAAACAAAAGTTCAAGCCAACCCAGTCCTTGCAGGGTTCAAACTGCTGCCACTTATTTCCATACAAGGGCTATTTAAATGCAAAGGCTGGTAACAATGCCTTTGTTAATCACTTTGCAATAGGGTGAATACACTGGTGAATACAAAGGAAAGGAGAACAGAAGGACCCCGCTTTGCCTCCCACCCTTTTTGAAGTGGCATATCTGGATTCAGGGCTCTTCACCTGGGAAGGACTCCCCCGCAGCGACGGTTTCACGGCAGACTGTGCAAACAAGGACATTCAGAATGAAAAGTGAAAAATCTGCCTTAAAAAAAGACACACACTCTGGCACTCAGGAAGAGCCCACAGCATCACACAAATGCTTCCGAGCACTCCTCTCTCTCCTTCGAATACCACCCAGCAAGAAACTGTCTGCAATCAAGAATGTCTTCTAACTCTTGATGGCAAACAAACAATGCACACTCACTATTTTTAGTTATGACCTCGGATACTTCACGACTTCAAAACATACACTTAATTCACACATATGCAAGCACGGAAAATTACTCACAGGCAATGAATAACAAGTGTTTGACATTTAAATGTGACTTATTTGTAAGAGTAGTTAACATTTGTATTAATTAAGGCACACTCAATGCAAGATTGTTCTGCACCATTCATCCTGGTATACATGAAGATTGTTGTCTGTCTCGGGGAAAAAAATGTGGAAATTATCTGTAATTACCTGCCTGTACTTTCCACCTGTGTATCATTAAAGACAGCAGAGCACCATTGAATTTTAATTCAATATTCCTGCTGAAAACCTCACAGAAATATCAAGTCCTGGACGACATCAAGATCACAGGGCTTGATGCTCAGAAGCAAAATATATCTATAAATCCCCTGGTACCAGTGGATCAACAGCACTCTACCCTTTGAAAAAAATCTGTCATCACATTTTTGGGAATGCCCATGCATTTAAGCCCAGATCTGACTGGATCACACCATGGTCTGATCCTTTGACCTAACAGAAGCAGAAACAGTGATAAAAAGGCTAGGGCAGAAATGGCAGCAGGTGCACTTCAGTGTGGGTTCTCTACCAAGGAAAGGAAACTAAATGAACCAACACTCCCTCACCAGCAAGAGGATTTACTGGGTATCCATTTTCCATTTGAAGGAGATGCTCATAACCAGAATAAGAGGAAACAGCCTCAAGTTGCATCAGGGAAGGTTTAGATTGGATATTAGGAAAAAATTCTTCACTGAAAGGGTTGTCAAGCAGTGGAATGGGCTGCCTGGGGAAGTGGTTGAGTCACCATCCCTGGAGGTATTCAAAAGACATGTAGATGTGGTGCTGAGGGATATGTTTATGGTGGACCTGGCAGCGCTAGGTTTACTGTTGTAGTCAATGATTTTAAGGGTCTTTCCCAGCCTAAATGATTCTGTTATTCCATGACTCTATGATAATTAATTCTAGTTTGTTGTTACATTACCTTCAGCTTTGTAGCTGGGAGATTATTAACAGAGTGAGCCCACTGAAAAGAAGATGATGCCCCTGGAGAGCAAGCAATGCCATGAGTTCCTCTTTAACAAGGCAACCAGGCTTCTCCAACACCCAACCCTCATTCCTTTCAGAAACAAACTATCCTAAAGAAAAAGAGCTTCTACTGGCATGAATAAATAAATAAATAATGATGTGCCTGTAATCACCCCAGCTTTTAATTAAATGGCAACTGAATAAACAGCTTGGAAGCAGCCACACCGGGATGGCCATAACCCTGTTCCTGCCACTGCCCTTTTGGCCTTGTGTTCCTGGGGTCAGATTCTTGGCATACCCTTCCCTGCAGCCCTGCCTTTTGTTTGAAGTGGCACAAGCTCTAGTTTTGCTGGGGTTTGGGGAGGTTTGCTGTTAATGTAAGGGCAAGCAGCAGGCCTGCCACGCACCAGGCTGCTGCTGGGGATTCCCTTGCCCTCCCTGGGACTGGAGAGACAGTGGACAGAAACAGTTCTCAGGAGCTCTGGAAAGAAAAAACAAAGCAGAAAGCTTCAAACAGTTATGACATTAATCTCAAGAGTTGCTTCCTACCATCACTCAGCACCTTCTAGGCGAGACCTTATATTTATAACATCTATAAAAGGATCTGTGGCCTCATAGTATGTATTCATCACGGGTGCAATTCCACCAGCAACCAATTTGCTCTCCCCTCCCCAGCTCTGACTTTGTCATGACCAAACACAGCTCTCGCCTCAAGGAAAGAAAAACCCACCAAAACAAAAAAAAAGCACCACACCTTTGCAGCCTTATCTTTTAATGCAACACAGTATGTGTTGTTATTCGTTTTATATTAACAGCTCAAGTTCTCAAGGTTTTCCACCCTGGACTGCATTATCAGATCTCCCTCATCCCAGCATTTTGAGAGAGAAAAAAAATAAAAAGAGTGCTATTGAAATGCAAGTACTTCAGAGTGAATTTGCATTGTTCCTAGGAGAGCAGGGATAGCTTTTTTTTTTAAAAAAAACAACCCTAAGATACCAGGCATCATTTTCACTTCTTTATTAAGCCAAGGATCTGTTAAAGTGCAGATCTCCCCCCTGTGCCAATAACACCTGCCAGTACATAAAAAAAACCCACGTATTTTTACTGTAATGACATTTCCATTGAAATACATTTTCCATTGAAATACGTTTCCAGAGCAGTGGAATATTATTCAGTGAGGGAACACAGATATGCTGGGAGGTGAAAAGGGGTAGAAGGAAAATTGCAGGCAATTAGTATTTTCTTGACATAACTGTAATTTGTGAATTTGCAAAAATCCTCTTCTAAAATGTTGCTTAATTTGATCTGAGAATAATTCAAATGTGTCTGTCACACTCCTGCCCCCACAAACACAGACCAGCGCACCCACATGAGTCAAACCCAGGAGAAAAAGGATGCCAGCCCCCTCTGCCCCACACACCCATCCCCACGGTGGGTAACCCCTTCCCACGCCACCCGGGGAATGGTGGGCTCCCCACAGTCTGATCGAGGGCTGATGCACTCGGGGGAGGAACAAGGAAGAAGACTTCAAGTGACCAACAATGCTCTTCAAAGAGACAAGGGAAAAAAAAAGAAAACAACGTTTTCCCATGGTTTAAAATTACCAGCTGAACTTTAGTAGAAAAGCAATAGTGGGGCCGTAGCCAGAAGTACCAGATTGTATTACCTGCTCACCGGCCATACGGGAATGTAAACTGCAGCCCCATCACAGGTAATCCACCTTCTCAAAATAGGCTGCTGACCTGTGCACCCAGGTGCCCCATCACAGAGGTGGTCTGCTTCTCTACAAGAATGCGGCTGGGATTTCTTTGCTTTCATGTCTACCCGACTTGAGAGGCTTTGGAAGGGTCCCACAACACCATGGAATAGGGAGAGAGGGGCTGGGGCTTGGGGGAGGGGGTTTCAGGTGAAGCCCACAGAAGAGGTATGAAGTTTCCCTGACAAGATAAACAGCAATCACTTCCTAACAGCTTAGACACAGGATACCACTTCTCAGGCGAATGTATTTACACTTAAATAATACATCTTTACAGCTAAAGGCAAAGAGCAATCAAAAGCTGACATTGCAGCTGTGCACCGCAAAAGTAAACCTCTCTCAAAAGTGGAATGCCAAAGGGAGGAGAGGGAGAGAGATAGGCTTTGATTTATAGGTTACTTTTAAAATTAGCGGTGGGGGAGTTCTCCCGGTAGCCCTTGAGAAGGTCTCTGTTTATTTGAGGAGCTGACAGGAGCACAGCCATGGCACAGCCTCCTGCTCAGCCCCGTAACCCAGATGGAGCCTGATCTACTCGATCAGTATTTATTTATGTTTCAATACAAAAGGAAGGCTATCCAAACAAGAGTTAAGAGTGCCCAGCAGATAATTAAGTACTCTAATGCACAAATCTACTTAGACAAGAAGAGTGTATTGGTACAATCAAAAGGCAGGTCACAGTTTATAGTCCATTCCCGGTATAAACAAGGTCCAGCAGTGCCCCTCATACAGAACACCTTCTTCCTCAAGAAACCCTGACTGGGATTTTTGCAGAGCATCTGCAAGGACATTGCATTTGGGCTGCTGGATGGATATGTTTGCCCCTGCTCAGTGCTGGCTGAACAACCCCCAGGGCTTTGGCCCACTCCCCATTGTGTCATGTCCTCCCAAGCACCCAAGCTCCTGGAGCCCCATCCATCCATCCTCACCAAGCCATCACTGCTGGTGGCACACAGGAGGGCATCAGCAGGCATCACAGAGCCCAAGCAACTTCTCGCTATAGGAACTAGTTCAACTGTTTTAATGGAATCACAGCTTATCTATTTTTACTGTTCTCTGTATACCTGCTCTGTTTTCCTGTACATAAATTATTCTTCACTTCCTTCCTGAAAGAGCTATTATTTAACAGCGTAGCCAGCATGAACTATTGTATCACTTTCCTCCAGAGGTCCATTAGAGCAATGATAGAGTGCAACACCAACAAAAAAACCACATGCACAAACACTCCCTGAACTAAACCCTTGTAACATAGCCCTGTCGAACAGAAGAGGCAATATAGATAGAAGAGACCATCAGCCTAAGCCAGGATACAATGCAGGGTATGAAGAGATTATGTCTTCCAATTTACAAAATTAAAATACATGGGCTGTATTCACAGTTCTGCTTGTTCTGGACACACCTAACCCTGAATGGTCAAAGAGGGATATTGCTGGGATTTCTCCACAGATATTAAGGGGTCAGGCAGGGCTTGCTTTAGATTCTCTCTCTCTCTCTTGAAAGCTGTGTTTATTTAATCTTAATTCAAATTATCTGAAGCAGCCAGCCCTCTCACTAACCCAAAGAAATAACACTGGACTTGGGCTTGAAAATGATCCTTCCTTGTATTTCAATGCAGAAACATCTCTTTGTCTATGGCAGTGTCTACATGATTCTTGTGCTGATAGTGCACAAAAAGTCAACTAAAATAAAACAGAACAATTCCATGCCCTGGCTGATTTGAATTAAAACACCAGCTTTATATGCACATTTAAAATAGTTGTTTTATTTTACAAGCATCTTTTTTTAGATTCTGATCTCATTGCAGCCTCGGTTCCCAAAGCAGCTTTCAGTAGATGATTCCTCCACCCTAAGAAAGTTACACAGACTTCCAATACCCACAGAAAACCACTGGTCTCTAATTAGGAATTCAACTGAATTAGTATTATAATGAGCCCCAGAAAGCTGCCTATGGGCATGGATTTATTTAACTAAGGCCATGCTGTCTGGAGATTAGCGAACAAAGTATTCCCCCAGCCCTACGGTGCACCCTGGGAGCCCCATCGCCGCGGGTGGGTACGGGGCTGCGCAGGGAGGATGGCAACGCTGCCGGCTCAGAGAAAGGAGATGCTGGCAGGCGGTGGAGAGCAAGCTGCTGACATGCACCAGGAGAATACAAGTTATCTCCAGTTCCTATTGCCTGTCCTGTCCTGTCCTGCCCTTTCCACCAAGGAATTGGATGGGAAGAAGTCACTTCCAAGGAAACAGAGCAAGGAGTTCCCCTCTTCTGCTGCAGAAGGCTTTAGGCTTCTTTTGAGGCTTTAGGTCCAACCCTGCTCTAATCAGCTCCAGCAGAAGTGTATAGCATAAAAGGTGTCTACTTCAGCAATAACATTGCTCTGGAGCTAAGTGTGTGCTTGTTGCATTGGGTTCAAGCAGAAGACAAAACCAGATGTGCAAAGCCAAAATTTGTGTTGGTCCAGGAAACCTTCACACATCCCACCTACCACAGACAGGCAATGGAGGTGTGGGCAGAGCGTGCTCTCCCCACTTCAGCTCCTGCTTCACCTCCTTCAAGCATCCCCAGAACCAAGTTTAATCCTACCCCTGAGGGAAGGTGAGGCAAGAAACACAAGGTTGCTAGGTTGCTGGAATAATACTCATTTCAAACCTGCAGGGAAGATGCCCCAGTGGCCTTGGACATGCCATCTGGCACCAGACATGCAGTTTGTATCATTGTTTGCTGTCCACAGATTTTGACCTCAACAATTTCAGAGGTCTAGTCCTAGATTTGCTCAAACAACAGAGACTTCCTCTTCAGATTCACACCTTTTTAGCCAGAGGAGGGGAATTAGTTAATGCAGAGCTTCCTTGAACTGAAAGGGAAGGCAGTGGCTCTTCTCCAAAACTCTAGAGGCAAAAGACAGACAGACAACAAGCCCTGGCTGGGTAATAAAAGGGAAAATAATGCAAGGCCGCAGGGAAGTTGATACGCCAGCCCAACGAGGTGCTCTCCCAGGGAGGGGGGCCCTGACCTGGGACTTAACAAGGTCTCACCTACAGCTCAGCCTCAGCCACGTTACTCTCCAGTTCTGAATGGACCATTGGAGAATTTAACATCTCAAAACTGGCTCTTAACAAACTGCAGAATTTAACATTACAAAGACATGGAAATGTCTGTGGACTACCACCTCTCTGGTTAAATGTTACCCCAGTGACACTTTATCTCTTACAGTAAATGAAGCTTCTCACTCCTTTTCACCCCAAAATACAGAGCCAGTTGTTCCAAAATACAAGTCATGACACAGTTACAGAGGGCTAAGAGAAAGCTGGCGAAGCAGGACTCCCAAATGAGTTTTGCCTGGAGGCAAGGGGCAAAGGCAGTGAGACGAGTTAACTTTAACAACATCGTTTTACAAAATCCAAACAAGAACTAGGTCACTCTGTCACTACAGAGATCGGGTGGAATTAGTTTAATACCATTGTGTCCATATAAAGGTCAAAAGGAGCTCCTTTATTGACAAATTAAGAGAGTATGGCTATTAGCAAGCTGATTTCTTTGATCATATTTGTATGGTTGTCTAGGTGGGTCTGAAGACAAGGCAGATCCCACCCAAGAGAGTCCAGGTTTGCAGTGGCTCTCAGAGGCAGATTCCCAAGCCATGGATTTAAAAGGCAGGGTTGCAAGGGCCTGTCTGGATTTGCAGCGTGACTCTGCCAAGCATTTCAATGCATATATTTGTAACACAGACCAAGATTTGTATACAATCCAACTGGAGGCTCCCACATTACATTTAAAAGATGGCACCAAGCAGCAGGTCTCTGCAGCATGCCGTAAGGCTAGAGCTTCTCAAAGAGCAGTCCTTGGAGGAAATCCAATAACAGAGTATACCACAGCATCATACTTGTTGTGCTGTCAAGAAGAGTCTTAACTCTTGGCCTACGGCAATTCATCTTTGCTTGCAACCTCTAACATTTTCCACCACCGCTCCTGCAGACACATTAGTAGCATTCAGCCACAGCCTAAAACATCAAACACGGATCAATCACTATGGGCCAAACCCACCTAAGCTTTTACCCCGGGCTGCAGGAGAGGGAACCCTGTCCAGAAGAAGATGAGAAGAACTCAAAATACTTCCAGAGCACCCAGGAATGGCCTCAGATGGTAAAATGGAAGAGTTTGCTTCACCCTTAAAGACCCCACTTGGTAAATTGCTTCGGGCTGCTGCTTTCCCTTATTTTTGCCAGGAAGGACCAATCCTTGCTCAAATACTGCTCTGATCAGCTGTCAGCAAAGTTAAGCTGGGTTTAAAGACAACAGTTGTATAACTCTTTCCCCAATTCCATACTTCCAGTGCCTGCTTCCCTACCCCAGCACACCCTCAATCAGGGACTGATCAGAATCTGTCCCAGACCCATGTTATCCAGGAACTCACTGTCATATTGTCTGCAGTCACTCCGCCTCACTCGGACTGAATAGGCACTCGGTCTGCATCAGCATCCCTGCCTTCAATGCCTGGAATTAGGCTCTATAGAGAAGGCAATGTGCTGAGGCTTATCTCTGTGTCTAATCACTAATAAAGTTGCAACCTGGTGCGTTTGTATCGTATTAGGTCTCGCTCAACAACACAGGCTTTAAAGGTCATCTGCCTCCTCCAATCACTACCAGGTTTATTGCAGTGGGTATGCCTGCACCGGCAGGTCCCGATCCCACTCCCGCTCCCGATCCCAACGGATGGTCACCACCACCAGAAATCCAATTACGGGCACAATGGTCCCAGCTCGCTGAGGCTCCTGGGCCCCTCCACGCTCCCGCCCCAGCGCCCCTGCCACAATGGCTGCCTTTGTCTCGGCCTGGCCATTGTTTGGGATTCTCTCGCATCCCTGGACACAGGATAAAGAGCTGTGTTCGGGGAGATGTTTATGAATGAGGCCTCGGAGCACAAGGGCGCAGCAACACAGGGCTTGACCGTGGACAAAAAGGGTCACGGTTTCTAAAAGCCACGTCAAAATGGAATCATTAAAGATGCAATAGGCAGTATCCAGGAATGAAAAGTTACAGGCAAACTGGAAATAAGAAGTGAAATCCTAGTCCTTACAAAGTCAGGGAAAGTTTTGCCATGGACCTCTGTGCTTCCAGAGTATCTCCAAAATTTTCATACTAAGTAAAATACCTAGCAGATCCCATTGCATTAAGCCATTAGTTTGAAAACATTTTATATCCTATTGATTTCCAAAGGGGAAAAGATTCTATACAGAGCAGAAAGCAGCAGCACATAGTAGGATCTGCGCCAAAGAAACTAGATGAAAACTGCCAGCTAATAAAAATCTAAATCATTCTCCTTATGTCAGAGAAAATACTCCATTCTATAATGAATACTTTGAACTAAATTAATCAACAGGAAAGACATATGTGTCCTATAAGACCTGTAAGAGTTACGAGGATCTTTCCATCTAACAGCCTGTGAGACCAGGCCAGTCAGTGCAAAACCCTGTGGGAGCTCAGGCAGCAGGCAAAGTTAAGCTCAACTTCTCAAACACCTTCAGCATTACAGCACTACAAGTCTTGATAACAGCCAAAACCCATCTTCCTTCACACACCCAGGGACAAAGCCATCCGCAAACCCCATCCGTCACTTTGGAAAGGACCTCTTTGTGAGGCTCTGCTGAGCAGAAGGAGATAGTAATATTGTGAAACCTTTCTAGCCTTTAAAGAGTAGAGGCAGACATATAATTGCATTCAATGAAACATCATATGGTAATAAGCAGCAATGGAATAGCCAAGTATAAATCTCCCATTCAGTAGAGTGTCACATGTATAAATCTATTTACCAAGGATTACTCTGTAGCTCCTACCATAATAAATCATCAGGAAAATGCCTTGTGCACTGCTAGCAGAGCAGGGATTCAGCAAAGCAGGCAGGCTATTCTTCATACATAGGCACTGCTTTGGAGCCAACGTGAGAGTTTGTTACAAACACGGTATTAATCGCACTCTGCATATTTGGTATGCTTGCCTCTTGGTGCGTGGGCAGCTGGGGTTGGCTTTTTTCTTTTTTAAATTTAGACTTTCCTCTTTGCAACAAGAACACTGACAGATGTAGACCATAGTACTAAGTCAAAGTCCGGGAGTCCAAAGGGTCCACTAAGCCAAAGTCCAGGGTCCAAAGTCTGAAGGACTGCAAAGGCTCTTTTGACTTCAAAAGACTTTGGATTGGGTCACAATTAATCGTCACCATTTACAAAATAATGGTATTCTGGCCTAGTTTCTACTCAATGTAAATGTTTTATGTAGGCTAATCCCAGATAAATAACTGTTTTCTTGCATTATCTAGATCTTTCTCTACACATTATGGGCTGTATTAGAAAGATTAAGCATTGCACAGTCAACTAAGAGCCTCTCTATAGGATGCTCCAGCTCCCAGCTCTGCAGGAATGCCACTTCACATACTGAAATACCTTGTGTATCTGCAAGACTTGCCAAAACCTCTTGCTAATCACCTCAAGTTTGTTATTTGTAGCCATGAGCAAACAGCTTTTCATTAAAGCTTTTGTTCTGTGCCAAAGAGCTACAGCTACATTGCATTCCAGAAGTAGCCAGGTAAGCAGAAAGGTCACACACGGATATAGCATTTAACAGACCAGAATCAGACCAAAAACATAGGCCAGTCATATGGAGCAGCCGACAGATTTTAATGCCATTTAATTCATCGAGACACGCATCCAAAGTGCAGCAATGCACTGAAGACAATTTTGGCGCCAGAACACCTGGTATAGTACAGCCTTCACACCTCTGGCTGTGTGGATGGCATGGTAGAAGGGAGCTCTGATACCTCAGAGCCTGACTTCTCAAAATCATTTGGGTAATGTACCTTATGATACACTTCAAATCTTTCTCCCCTACTGCTTGCGACCCCAGCTGTTCCTCATATGCTGAGTATCAACTTGACAGAAGCCAAACAGCTCTCTGCACGTTCACATGGTCATAACCTGCACAGCACAAGACCATGAGCCAAATTCACCCTTGGTCTGTAACTCAGCTAACTGGATGAAAGAAGCCTCAAAAAATGGCTTTCTTCAGCACAGTAACATCTAAAAATCTGATATGAGTTTGATCTACATGTGTAAAGACAGAGAGTAAACAAAGCAGTTGCCTCTCTGGAAAAAAAAAGAAAATCTGTACCTTTTTTCCAGTGCCAAATAGCTCATTGCAGTTTCCATCGTGCCAACAAAATAATCAACCACATGTAAATCTTCCTAGGAAATTCCCCAAGTCTTTTCTAATAAAACTACTGTAGAAAATACAGTTATGTTCTCCTGTTTCCAATCCTCACCACCAAACTTCCACTACAAGTCATCATCCCTCCCAACTTAGAGCTCAAAAGCACAGCTTCAGGAGTCCTTGCTCTCCCAGCTTAACCACCTTAGGGAAAGAGGGAATATCAGAGACCACAAATACTGTTCAACTTAATAACCAGCTCCGCTAGTAGATGTAGATCCATATCATCAAGACCACCACCTCCACAGCTAGAGTTTTACAGCTGAGATCCTTACTGGTCTCCAGTCCTTGAAAAAGTACCGAGATCCGGAAACAGCTTTTCAGGTTAGGAATGCAAAAGCTGTATGTGAAATGCCTGCTTGCATATGCTCATCCTACAGCTAAAGAGGGACTTCTCCCTCTAGAACGGTCCTTCTGGCAATTGTCTCCAAACAGCGAATTCACACACAAAATATTTACACAATTTATTGACAATCCACACGATGCTCCCGTTGCAGAACACCCCACTACAGACGGAAATCTGTACAAACAGCAAAGACGTTCTGGGATGAACATCTTAAGAAGCTGCTAAAGAAAAACCCATGTGTGCCCACCACAGTGCCTGATCCCACCTACTTTGCTGGGCGCTTTTCTCAGGCATCACTCTCACTGCCCTTTGACACAGGCAATTATCTGCTCCCAGTCCCGGCTGACCTCACATTCCTTACCCACCTGCAACTCCCAAGTAAAGATAACAGGAGTTTTCATTCACATGAGTTTAGCCTCTTTGTTCTGGACAAGGAAAGGATATTCCTAATGCCCAAACGGATTTCGTTCCAGTAGGGGATTAGCTTCAATCTCTGCTGCTGGAGAACGAGAAGGCGAGCAAGAAATTACCGTCAAATAATTACAATCTTTTTGCTTTACAACGGATACCCAGAGGTTTGCATAACACAACCCTTGTGCTGGACTAAATCCACAGCAAATTTCTAAGCATGCCTCAGACACACTTAGAAAGCCTACCGAGTCCTGCAGATAAGGCCTGGGACTGAGGGTCAGAAGATGAAAGGTCTGTTGCCTGCTCTTTGCATACTTAGGCTAGTCAACATCCAAAACATAAAAAAAAAAAGGAATAATGCTATTTCTCAGGCTTATAAATATGCTATAAGGTCAAACTCATTAGCGTTTACAAAGCACTTCTAGACTCCTTGTCTGGAAAGAGTTATGCAACCATAAAGTATTATTCATGCTGTTCTAAGGCAGAAAAGTACGTATTACTGCAAATCCAGCAGTAGCTTTTCATGCACCATTAAGGTTTACTACACAGTCTTAATCTAATCATAAGCACTTCAGAACCCAGATCTGTCATTCGAAACACACAGGTCAGACTTCATCACTGAGTAACCAACTGGGTCAACGATATACAGCACAGGACACTCAGG
Organism: Jacana jacana; assembly: GCA_013400555.1. Taxonomy (NCBI): domain Eukaryota; kingdom Metazoa; phylum Chordata; class Aves; order Charadriiformes; family Jacanidae; genus Jacana; species Jacana jacana. Next base: position 135,620 of record VZTM01001336.1, read on the forward strand.
CACTTCTTTTTTTCCTCACTTATCCCAGCCATCTTCAATTGAGTCATTCATATTTTCAAAACTCCATCATTGTTGGTTTTCCTGACATCTCGCATTATGTCTACTCAGGATTTCAACGGGTCCAAAACTCAAGTACCAGATCCGTTTGCACATTTTTAAAAAAGAAGGACAGGAAGGTACATGATGTTCAGGTCTACAGCTCCTCCAGCATTTATTGAGGAAACTGGTTCCTTCAGGCAACTTTTCCTGCCCATTATTATTCTGGGATCTCCTTTGCTTGCAATTCTGAAAATGTATTCATAACTAGTGGTAGACTTGCTTTTGACTTGCTGATCAAAATACAATCTTTATAGCTCCAGGCACCATCATCAATGCTGTGCTGGAGGGAGTTCAATCCAGTTCAATGAAATTGGCTGTTAAAAATAGCAGCTACCTCCCAAACCACATCTTTGGACTCACTTACTCCATTCTCCTCCTTCAGGCTGCTGCCGCATCCCTTTGCAGTGGTCTCCAACTCCATCTTGAGCTAGGCAGGCAAATCTTCCTGCCTACCCAGAGGACATCTTCCGCCCTCAGCCTAGCCCAAGGGCTGCAGGAGAGCTATATCTGAGCTTGGCAGAAGTTCTACCCCCAAATGCCCTCTTGCTGTCTACCCTCCTGCAGCAGGTCCAGGAGGTCGGCACCTGCATGGCCCTCCCCATGCCAGGCCACACACCCAATGCTGCCCATCCCTTCCCTCCAGCTCTACAGATATTATTTTTGACAGAACAACCCCATCCTTTTATGTCTGATATGCTTTTTGTTTAAATCTAGATATGAAATATCTTATTTAAAAAGAAAAGGTCAAATTCAAATATCCATCCTTAAACATAGCACAGTCAGGGAGTTCTACCCTTTAGATAATATTCCTTTTGCAGGGCCAGTTCCAAGCCTTTCCCAAAAATACTGTATTTGTTTCACTTTAAACTGCCAAATAAAAAAAAATATAAAAAAAAATAAAAGGACAGTCTTCTAATTTTTATCCAAATAAGGCAGAACGAAAGGACAGGATAGCAGATTTTCCATCGGAAACCTTTGCTGTCCAACCTGGCCGAGACACTATTATGGGCTGAAAGGAAAAATAGAGGCCTCTCCAACAACTGGATCAGCTGCTGTTTACATGATCTCTGTTCCTCATCTCGCAGGACTCCGCTCTGAGCAGACTTGTCTCCACAGCTGTGGGATCAGAAAGTTTGTTGGACTGATGCTGTCCTGGGCGAAGGGCATTTACAGCTCTTCAACAACGCTTTCTCAAGTTTTGGCCCCATAGCCAAAAAAAGTTAGTTAGTCACCTCAGATGCTTCCAAGCACAAAGTCTGAATCACATTCAGAATGCTTAATATTCCGAAATTGTTGAGCACCTGCCCTTTGAACAGAAGATGCCCTCCGGGTATCCCAGGTGGATCCCCAAAAAGGGAGATGCCCTGGATCACTTGCCGTTGTGCAAACCCTTGACCTGCTGGTGCTGCAGAGCCAACGCAGGACAGAGACCTGCAGGTGCCACCTCCACCTCCCTATGCACCCTCGGCTCCCACTCCTGCTTGGCAGCAGACACTATTGCCTTACAAAATGCTCACTTTACAAGAAGAAGAAAACCAAAACCAAAACAACAACAAAAGAGGTGGAAGTGGATAAACACATATCTTTGCATGTAAGCGCGGATTAAACAGCATTGCTCTTTAGAGGAGTGTGTTTTGAAAGAGCACATTTCCAGAGGAACTTAATTACACTCCCCAGGTTAACAAAAGGATGTGTGTGAGCCAGTTTCTCTTCCTCACCACACTGCGAGTGATGGATGTGACTGAAAAACAGCGATCCACTTAACCCCACAGGATCTACACCCATCATTTTAAATAATTAAATAGCATTCACTTGGGGTGATCCTTTCTCTCCCTCTCCCTGCTACTTAGCTTTACATACAGAAAACATTTAGCGTACAAGGCAAACAACAAACAGGAATATAATTAGTCCTTTCGAACCGAGATGTTGTTTAACTTAACTAATTGAGAAGAGAGAAAGCAAAAGCTCACACTGTGTGGCTAGCGGCGAAGTCATAAAATGTCACTTTTCCAAGGTTCATACTCCAGTAATTATGCTTTATACAAAGAACAGTGACTCATAATTCTGCTTTTTCATAAAAATCCTGCACAAAAAGGTCTGTAATATAAGACACCCCCTTCCCCACTCTTTTTTCTTGGTCAACTTGAGGCTGAAACAAGGTCTTTATGAGCTGTGGGAGTGGAAAGTCATTAGAGTTTCAATTCCAAATGAAAATTAAGGCTTTTAACTTCCCCTACTACTCATACTGACAACCTTTCATACATAATTGCCAAGGAAGAGTTACTGCGGTCTTGTCACCCTCCTAATGATTCAGTGATACGATGACAAATAGATCCTCCCTACAAATTCCACCACGCAAAGGAGAATAAAAGCCCAAGGTGGTTAAGAAACATTGGGTTCACACCCAAGTGGCTTTGATGATTTTTCAGCCAGGGCTTGTTAGGAGTTACCAAATTATCAGTGTCAGAAATAGAGCAATCAAGGGATGGGGTAAGAACTTGATCGGAAAAAGGAAAGGTGTCTTCAGCAATTATGGCAAAGACACCGTGGCTTCGCAGTGACACCAGGAGCAACGTGACAATAAGGACACGTCTGCTTCACGGTTGTGATTCTTCACCTCAACTAAAACGGCAGTAAGCTGCCAGGTAAACACATATATAATATGATACTCAACTGTCCAACACAGATGGGATGAGCTGAAATAACAACAAATGCTGTCCCCACTCTCTGAAAGACAGCAAGGTAACCTGTTGCTGTCACGACAGCAGGTTCTTTCTGAGCTCATCTCTGTCTGCGGAGAGGCAAACACTGCTCTTTATCTTATTTTGCTCCTCGTCTTCTCATTTGGAAGAAAAAATTGACAAATTTGCATTTTTGATGACTGGCTGGAAACTGCCCATACTTCATCACCCTCTGGTCCCGAGAAGTGTATGCAATACAGAAAGAAGCACCCCAACATGCAAAGTGTTTTTATCCCGATAAAGCTGAAACAGGATTTGAAGCAACTCCAAAACTGAGAATTAGAAATGTCTGGAGTTACTATAAAGGCTTTTTGCTCCTTCTTTGCTAGCTCATTATAACTCAAAACCCTGTGTTGTTTGTTATCACTGGTATCATAGCAATGGTTAGAGGCCCCATTTGAGGTGAGGGTCTAATCCTGTTGAGCACTGTGTGAGCATGTTATAAATGACCCAATGAACCACAAGAAACTTGGAGAAGACAATGGAAAGATATTATCCCGGTTGTATAAAAGGAGAACCACAGATCATGCAATTTACCTACGACTACATCAGGAAGCCACACTACAGCAAGAAAGAACACCAAACCTGGGGCCCAATTTATCACTGGAAGTTGCAAAAACATCCATCCTTTTTTTATTTTAAAGCTTACAGCTAAACCAATACAGTCTTAACCGACCTCGTAAAGAGAGGACAGCATTTTTTACAAGAAGCCAGGAGCCAAGCATGGGAGACTTCCAAATAAACTGCTTGGGATCCAGGAAGCAAACAGCTACACCAAAATCTCAAAAAGAACAACTTGCAGAAGGGGGTCGAATACAGTCACGCACATGCAGCTACATCCACACGGCCTGTAGGACAGAGAGCTGCAGAATTCACTCTTTTTCCTGAGATGGAACCTTCAGCCACTCCAGAAGATCTCCACAAATAAGGCATTTATTATCACATTTCAGGACATTAAAGAGGAATAAACATGCAGGCTTTAAAAACCGTTCCCCATCTTTTTAAGAGGTGTCACAAACAAGCAGTCAGGAGGATGAAAAAGGGAAAACACCGCAAATGTTATCAGAAGCGGGCGACAGAAAGGCTGCTGCACTGGCCGAAATACTCAACTAGTTTGTCACCTGAAAAATAAACGCCAGAGAGAAAGGAATGAATAATTGAAATAAAGCGAGTGAGTACATAGGTACCCGTAAGAGCAAAGGACAGGTGGATCAGCAGCCTGAAAAGGAGCAGACGATTGACTCGCTCCTGCGCTGGGTTTGAGTTGCAATCAGCAAAACGAACAAGGGGACATTTTATCAGAGTTTTTCCCAATATGCCATCTTTGTGTGATGCGTGAGCCGCTGGTGGAGATCATATAACCTATAACTACGTATCACATTCAGCGGCAAACAAGCTTTTAACTCAGCGGAAAGGGATTAAAAGCTCCGCAGATCCAAGCCATAGATCAAAGTTATATTCAGCTGCCGGGAAATATATAAATATGAGACTGCAAACCCCAGTAAGGGAGATAAGAAAAGAAAATCAGGAAGACATAAGAACACTGTGCATCACAAAAGTCCTTTATGATTGTACATAAAAATAAGATTTTCTTAACACCTTTCTTAGGAGCTGAAAAGATTCAGCAGCATCCAAGATGAATTATTTTTTATTACTGATACTCCGCTAGCATCTGATGATACTACTCTGGCACAAAACAGGGGACTTTTATGTATATTGACCTCGAGTCATTTCTAGTAGATCCTACTGAAGAAAAAAATGGGGGGAAACCAGTGAAAACATCAACATGACAACGGTTACTAGCTCCAGGTATATAACCAGGGGTAGTCCGCTGGCTACACAAAAATCAAACAGACTATTACCTAAATAGGCCAATTTATGTCCATTGTGGGAGATTAAAGATGTTCTGGATCTCCTTTGAATAAAAGGCTAAAGCAAGTGTAAGTAGTCCAAATCTTAAGTCGAACAGTGTTCCCACAGTAACTTCACTGGGCACAGAGATGGACCATGCCACTGAACAGCCCACGGCCTCATACAAAGTCACAGTGGTCCTTCAAGGAGCACAGAGTCACAGGAGTGGCATTTATAGGACAAGGCATTATCAGTAAGTGTCATAGAGTGAATTAAATGTACTTTAGCAAGTAAAAAACTGCCGATGAAAGACAGACGCCAACCCTCCAGAGACTGCTTAGCACTTAATGGAGAGTCAGAAAACAGGAAAGCAGGTTTTAATCTTGCATGTGTGATACACAGCAACCTGTCTTCAGATGAGCCAGGATGGAGGATGTGGGGAAGGACAAACATTTTTTAAGTCTAGTCAACCCCACTAGATCAGAGACTGACAGCAAGCCTCCTGCTGCATTGGTTTCCATAGAAATATTAAGCTTCGGGGAATGGAAATGCTGTAAGGCTTACTTTTCCTTCTTCTCTGAAATAATGGTTTGCTTTTAATGCTCTACTTTGAGTGGTCCTTTTGCCTGCTCCTTTCCTCTCCATGGACCTTCTGCAGCGAGCGGACGGAGCAGTGCCCGGGGGCAGCTCTCCCACACACACTAAAAGGCTCCAAGGACTCTCAGCACCCCATGGCATGGTTTGGTTATCCTGGGAAGGACAGGTCACACATGGCTGCCATACCCCCAGGAATAGGCAGCCCTGGAACATCCTATTGCCCTGGGGAAAGTTCAAAATAGCAGCAAAGGATCTCCTCTTGCTTCCCAGCCTGAACTCTGCTCCATCCATTTACTCCACAGACTTCATCCTCCATCTCCCACAGACATTCAAACGCCGCTGATACCCCTGCATTTGAGTGAAGCCCTGGCAGAGGAGGAGTTTGGGGAATAAATATTTGGGGGACAGTGCAGTCCTGAGTGTCACTGCACAGAGCTGGGGGTTGGAGCAAAGTCTGAAGGGCTTTTTGGAGCACTCCAGCTTTGATTGAACTAATTCTGCCAGCCAGCTGGGGTTGACACAACTGCACACGACAGCTAGCGTGTCACCCCTGCGACTGCAGCTTTCAGCTGGCCAAAGCCCCAATGCCATAAACCCAGCACTCACCACCGGTGCTCCCTCTGCTACAGATAGCACAGCCCTCTGCCACCACAGCCACCCCAGGCAAACAGGAGACATCCCATCCTATAAGACTGTGGGAGAAGCCTATGCAGACAAAGAGCTAATTCAGATCAGATTTAGGGTCACTTTGATCTCACCACAAGATCTCTGAAGTCTCAAACCCAACAATAAATAACCTGCAATCTACTTCACAAGAATCTATCTTTCACAATGAGAGTCTCTGAGCAAGGTGAACACTTGGCACCACCATTGCTCAGAGATGCAAGACGTCAGTAGGAGCAATGAGGGGCAAATAGCAAGGCAAAAAGTCATTTAAGGGAAGGAAAAGTATATATATATATATTGTAGAATCATAGAATGGTTAGAACTGGAAGGACTTTTAAAGATCATACAGTTCCAACCCCCCTGCCATGGCCAGGGACACCTCCCACTAGACCAGGTTGCTCAGAGCCCCATCCAGCCTGGCCTTGAACACTTCCAGGGAAGGGGGATCCACAACTTCTCTGGGCAACCTGTTCCAGCGCCTCACCGCCCTCACAGGAAAGAATTTCTTTCTGGTATCTAATCTAAATCTCCCATCTTTCAAATTAAAACCATTACCCCTCATCCTACTGAGGGGTACAAATACATATATATATATACACCTGTAGGCACAGGGACTGAAGTAACCTGGCATAAACGCTCTTGGCCCAGACATGAATCACTAGAAAAGTGTTCAAAACAACCTGTACAGCAGCCTTCAATTGCCATGGTGATAAATGTTTCCTAATGCCTAAGAGCAGCTGAGTCCTGAACTCCACACACCTCATTCACTAACAAAAGCGCTCATTATATTGGGAATAAAAAAAAAAATCACAAATGAATTGTGGCCATTTTAAGCCCTTCACAGGCGAAGGGCTGATTTACACACTCTCATTTCAATGGGGAGCACCGCGCTCTACGTCGCCGTCACTGTTTAATTCAGAAGATGGAGCTGGCTGGCTCTTCGCTTCACAATTCAGTAGGCAAAGGGAAAGACAGATTCCCTGAGACAGTGCTACTTTTTTCTGCCAGGAGTTATCTATTTGCAGAAGTGGGTCAACTTTCTCTGGGTGGACATGTGAGTGTGCGAGTGCCTAGCAGCGCTGCCTGCGAATTTCTGCCCGCTCGGCGCGCGGAGGGACCTCTGCACATAACTATTTATGGCAGCCAAGTGTTTCATGAATTGCAGCGAGTTAACCACAAGGGGAGGATGACATTTGGCGACAGGGCAGGATGAGTTCTGGCTGGCAGACAAAAAGTCAGGTTAAAAATACAGCATACAGCAGCGAAGCCAGTCAGTCGCTGCTAATTCGCGGGGAAACTGGATGTGCAGCTCCCAAACCTTCCCTCTCCCACACCAGCAACGTGGTGTGTTGCTCAGCGGGGTGCATTAAGGCCTGATTGCAAGCATGGAAGGGACTTCAGCTTTCCTGGGGCTGAGCCTTTTAAGTGTATGTTAAATGGGCTTATAAATTTATTTTTCCATTTGCCTCACTCCACACCTCCTGATGTCTAACAGACATTTTTCCCGCTTTAAGCACCTCATCTCCATCTCACCCACCAGTGAGATCAGTCCATTCTTGTGCTCCCAGAGCACAAAGGGCAGCCCCAGTACAGAAGGATGCCACAGGGCCAGCCTCAGGGGACAACACCAGCAGACCCTGCCATGCATATGTCTGTGAGATGCACAAAAGGCCACAGCCATGCTGGGGCAGATTAAAAGCCCAGTGCTTTCCAGAGGGGACCTCCAGGATCACCCAGGTTCCATGGAGGTGGTCAGCCTTGTCCCCACAAGAGCATTAACCCTCGAGCTTTCTGATGCAACACTCATGTTAACGCTGGCGTTTGTGCCCCTCATCTCCACACACACTGAGTTCAACACCTGCCAAGGCTGCATTTTGGGTTGCCATGCTTGCCACTTAATTAGATCCCCATTTAATTCTACGCTCAGCTTTATTTGATGAAATGCCTCCAGAGGACCAAATCATTTACATGCAACCAACACAATTTATTTCCCTCATTTTGATTGCTTTTGACAATTTTAAGTGAATAATTCCATCAAAGGCCGTAGAAAATGGCCTTTTAATCAATACGAGTTTTTTTCCTTCAACAGGACAGCTAAGAGCAAGGTATTTCCATTAAAAAAAATTGAAAAGGGAAAACAGATGTGAATGCAGTACTACGGAGAATGTATTTCCAGATATGGACACTTAAGTGTCTTGAGCCTTGTTTTCAGAGACACTGATGTCTGGGAGTTAAGAGGGCTGCCACAGAGGCAGCGCCACAGCAAGAATGCAGGAGCAGGCAATGATAGAGATGCCTCAAGAAGAGCACACCACTGAAGCCCCTTGGACATGTGGCCAATGATTAGTGGCTACAAGAAACTCAATCTGTACCCTTAGTGTTAGAGACCTCAGCATTGACAAGCCTATTGGCAGAACTCATTGAACTAGCAGACAAGATGGAAACAGATGTTTCTACAGAGGTCCTAAATCTAGTGTCTCAGCCCAGGGCAGGTTTCCTGGCTTAATTGCAAGGAACCTGTACATGTACATAGCAGCCTTCAGCGCCAAAAAAAACCCACAGGCAGTATCAGAAAAAAAAAAACCAAAAGTTAAAGCAATGCTCAGAGGATGAAAAGTGCTCTTGATATAAGAAAGACATTAACTGGCACTGGAAGAGTGGACACTACAACACCTTGAACAGGACTGATCTCACCTGACTTGAGATGGTTGCATATGAACTAGCCACCCAGGCTGCCTTCCCATCAGCAGAGAGAAAGAGCACAATTACCATACAACTCTTCTCCCTCTAAAGCAGGCACGGTTGACATAAATCATGACACCAAAGTGCCTTTCTCCACATGGCCGATAAAGGAAGCCCAAGGGGATGCAGATGTTAAAGTCTATATTGGAGATATCTCAAATTAAATGGGATGAACCTCACCCTTTGCTTCTGCCCCTGCATCTTCTCATCTCAAAGGCCTCATTAATACGTCATAGTAAATAATATGTATATCGATTATAAATATGCTAATAAAAACAAAGGACTTTGGCCTAAAGGCTGTGTGAAGAAGAGGAGAAATAAGTACAGGGTTGCTGCACATCGGATCAATATCAACCCACAGGGAACAGCCATTTCTCTTTGCCACCATTTTAACTGTAATATATCGTACCCTCTAGGTAAATATGTGGACATTTACAAGTGGGAATCAATAGAAGCAGAGATCTTCCCACCCCCTCACCCGGAGACACCATTCTTCTTCCATTGGAGCAGACAACAGCAAGAGGCCATAGATTAATCTCTCTGCAACTACAAGCTATCTACCATATCCACGGCTTTCGTCTGGGGCTTTCTGACCATTTTTTAAGTGTTGATGCTTTTAATAATTAAAAAAAAAAAAAAAAAAAAGAATAAAATAAAAGAAAAAACAACACAAAACAACTGTTCATGTTGATAAAGAAATACATTAACCTTTTACCCAACTGGCATGAAGCCAGTGCCCATTTTGGGAACCCAGAGCAAACAGCTTCAGTGGAAGGTAAAGGAGAACTTCTATTCTAACAACATTCAGTTGATGGCAGAGGGGTGGTGAGGGGGGAATAAAAGCCTGAGAGCTCCTTCTGCATGCAGGATTTTGTTCCAGTCCCACATCACCAGCTAGTGAGTCTGTATGCCTCCAGGCTTGCAGATGGATAAACAGTTGTCCCAGTCAAATCTAGATAAGGCTACAACCAGTGGAAGCCATTGCCCTGGCCTCAGGGAGCTTTGAGTCACTCCTTCCAGTGTTCCCACATACCTCACAGTCCAGGGACATATTCTATGGCACCTGAAGGCTTTTTCCTTCCCTCCAGTCATATCACCCCATGTGGCTGTCTTTTATTTTTAATTCAGTTTTTTTCAGCAATGTTACCCTGGCAGGACCCAGGCAGTAGCCATGGCCATCGCTCCAACAGCGCTGCCTAAAGCTGGACAGGCAGAAAGACAATGTACGCACACAGACTCTGGACGTGCATACAACGGAAAGCCAAAAAACTGACAAGCACCACAGTGACTGTGCCTTGATTTTTGTCCTGGATCTGTGTGTAGATGTATGGGAAGTGTGGCATATCACTCAACACGGACACAACTGCCCAGTTCCCATCGCCTAGCTTGGAGATCCCCCTGTCCCACAGCCCAGGTCCCAGCTCACACATGGAAACCCCATTTACTTTCAGAACAAGTGGACTTCCTCTTGGCTCTCAGCAGAATACCTAGAGCTGTGTAAGATTACATATGTGATCTAATATTAGACATTTTCACACTATCAGTTATACTTACTATGTTATCTTCCATGAGTGGATAATTAACCGTCAGGCTCCAAGTACCAGCTTCCAAAAAGTCAGTTCATAAAACTAACCAGACTTCAGAAAAGTGAAAGGAAGGTGGATAGCAGGTTGGTTTGGTGGTTTTTTTTTTATACTCATACCATTTACACTGAATTCACGTTACAAAACCAGAGTTCATCACCTCCCGCTGGCATGGGTCATTGGGGCCAATAAATCAAGCCCTCACTCACCATCTCATTTCCGAAGTAAGAAATACTGAATCCACCTTTGTTTGCTTAAGGTTTCACCATAAAGCTACCTCCCTGAGAGTGTTTAACAGCCACCATACTCTTAACTTCTTTAGAAAAGCACTAAAGAAGCGAAGCAATCCTGATTAATACCTACAAGAGCAGAGCACCACATGAAGCCCCACTTTCAGGGGTAGCACATTTAAGGACTTTCTAGCTTTTCCATAAGCAAAAGTGCTCCAGGAAACAGCTCACCCATGCCTTGCCCCCACCAGCTGTCCAAGGCTTCTGCTGTGTTCTTACAACGGATGCCAAATTCTGCCCTGCATCCATTTGAGATCCATCTCTACCCTCTGTAAGATACACGAGGGTTGTTCATTGCTGTATTAGTTGAGTTGGCCGGGCAGTTTCTGCTTTATTCACCGGTGTTCTGCTTTATCCGGTGTCTTAAAGACTGGAGACAACAGCACACCAAACTGAAGTTTGCAACCTAAAACCCGCACTTTCTCCTCTTCCTCCCTTCCATTTTATCCCGGGGCGGGGGGGGGAGGGCGCGGGGAAATAAAGAAATAAAATAAGAATTCAGGAAAAGATTATGAAAAGGCTGAGATCTAAGCCGCATGCAGGGAAGGCAGAGACGGCACCAGGACACACAGCAGGATGCTCGCTGCCAGGGCTGCTCCGCGACAGCTCCACCGCCCACCGGACTCACTGGGGCTGTTTTTCACGTTCACCTGCCCTGCCCTGCTCCTCCACATCGTCACCGGCTTAACAGAATTGCCGGTTTGCTCCCAGGCAATCCCCCCTCCAAGACTTCTTGCTGTCAGTCAAAAAAGGGGCCTGATAAGCTTTGTATTTGCATATGTATTGAGAGGCATTTCCAAAGGCACAGTCAGGGAAACGGCCTTGCTGAATACCGATGCTATCTGAGAATGACAACTATTCAAGTCATTTTACAGCTTCACTACCTAAGTGGAGAGATCAAGCTTGTTTGCATCTTTACAAGGATTATTAGCTTTAAAAGCGCTGATCATATCTGTCCCACCCTCAGAAATGAGGCCGCGCAGGTTGGCAGCAAAGACTGCTTCCCAAACAGAGACTCTCTCCCACAGGCACCCCAAAACCAGAAGTCTCTAAAACCTAAGGTCACGTCTGAAATGCTCGAGCCCAGACTCCTCCTTTCTACACATGAGCATGAGAAAGGCTGCAAAGGCACTCATGCAAACATATACATGTGCAGATACTCTACCACCCCTCCCTACGCTTACCCTACATGGGGCAGGACATGACACTCTGTTCTCAGCCCCCCTCCGGATGATGCTGCTGGACACTGTCCCACACACAGCTTTTGAGGGCAATGAGGACTGAACTCTGCAAGCTAGGACTTTCCTCTTCATGCAGAGAGGGATGACTTGAATCCAAGTAAATCTGACAGTGCCTCACACCAGGTTTAAGGGTGAGCTCTGGTGTCCCACATGCACAAGAACCCTTCGTTACCACGAATTGATTCATCTGGCTTTGTCCCACTCAGCTGTTGATACCTAAAAGGGATGTGATCTAAGATCCGCAAATCAGAATTGCCAAGCCCTTCTGTCCCCAAACAGTAATGGCACATTCAACATCTGCCAAGTGTTCTCCGGGCCTCTGTGCACAGCACTTGATGCTTTATGAAAATAAAGTCAAGTCACACCCGGAGCAGAAGCTACCTGCAGATTTACAAAACAGATACTTCTGATTTACACAGCACTAGGAGAGGGAGAGAGAAAAAACAACAAACATTTAGAGACGCCTGCTGTGCTCTGCAACATCTGGTGAGTGGATCACCCTTGAAACCAGCAATCCCTGTCTACTGGGTGAGGTGGCCAGAACATCTCCAGCTGTGAGTGGAGACACACAGCTGCAACAACAGGACCATGCATGGCAAAATCATGAACTTGAGAACTGGGCTGATCGGTGCTGCATGCCCTCAGATCTCTTGGGGCATAGGGACTTGCCATAAGTCACAAAAAAGGGCCAGCAAGCCCTGGTCCCACCAGGATCTCCAAAACCTCTGGGTGCTGAAGGCATGGTTAGCCTGTAAACACATCCACTGCTGATACATGGAACCAACCTGGGGGGCTTCAGCCCCATCTCTGCGCTTGAAGGAGGGGAAAAGGTACCCCAATCATAAAAAAGTCCTCTCTGGTTAGAAAAGAGGATTAAGAACATTAAAAGGAGTCTTATATATTCAATTAAGTAGATCAGTGCCTGGTTTGATTCCTATTGAACACTCTTGGCCAAACTACTTATTCTAGAAGTCAAGTATTTGGTCTTGCTGGCTACAAAAGTGAAAAAAAATCTCCATTTTAAAGACATTCCAATATTATTGTTTTAATGCCTGATCACTATTAGACAAGAGGAGAACTTTCACTTGAACACAAACTGTCAGAGGAGGGTTGGCAGGATTTCACAGCGGAGCTTGTTCCTAACTTTAATGACTAGGGTAAACAAAACTGTGAGTTACAGCATCCCTTTGAGAGCAATCTCTTCTACACAAACAAACCTGTTTCTGAAGCAGAGGGGAAACTGGAGGGGTGCACCCCTCCAAAACTGCTGAGCATGCCAGAGCCAGCCCTGCGAGCCCACGGAACTAACAGGTGATGCTCTGTGGGGCAGACCTGTCCTTGCATCAGTCGCTTCCGAAATCTCATCTAGGCTCTCTATCAGTCTTACCAAAACAGCTGACTAACAAGCCAAACAAAACCCAAAATATTTAANACTCCACCAACCCTCCAGATAGAAAAGGCTCCAACCCTCAGCCCCAGACGTTGGTAGCGCAGCCCAAGGAGCACCACCACCAGCACCACCCTGCACACAGATGCCCCTCCCCGGCCCCCGAGGTTGCTCTTCCAAAGACGCTACCAAGGGTGGGCAGCGGTGGGGATGGCAAGGACTCCCTTCTCCAGGCATCCCTCACCCCATTGCCAAGGGGGGACGGACCTGCCAAGAGGAGGTGGTCGCAGGGCAAGACTGCTGCCAGGGGAGGGGGGGCTAGGAGGGAGAAAAGGCTCACCGTTGAGGCCGTTGGGGATGCTCCGATGGTGGAGGGGGGCGGACAGGTCATCCATAGACCTCCGCATGGCCCCGGCCTTGCTGTCGCCGGTCTTGTGGTGGTGGAGGTGGTGGTGATGGTGGTCGGGGCTGCCCGCGCTGCCCGTGCTGGAGGTGCTGCTCCCGTCCCCCACGTCCCTGGTGGCCGAGCCGCCGTTGAGGTTGGTCAAGCTGGCCTGGCTGTCGATGGAGCTCCGCGAGCCGGCTCCGCTCCGCTCCTCGTCCAGCATCAGCACCATCTCCTTCAGCTCCACGTTCTCCCGCAGGAGGGTCTCCTGCCTCGCCTCCAGGTCCTTCAGCTTCTGCTGGTACATGCCCACCTCCTTCCACATCACGCTGGCCGTGTGCCTCCCAAAGCGCTGCCATTCCCTCGACAGCTTCTTGCCCTTCTGCCGGTCGTCGTCCAAGAAGCAGCAGAGCTCCCTCAGCTCCTGGTTGTCGTCCTGCAACTTCTGGTTCACCTCCTTCAGCCCGCGGATCTCGTGCAGGTGGAGCTGCAGCCGCCGGTTCACATCCTTCATCAAGTTGCCGTGTTCCACCATTAAGTTCATCTTCTCATTCTCCACTTTCCTCAGTCTTTTCACCAGCTCTTCCTTGCTCCACCTCAGCATCTCCTCCTCCGAAATTTTGCTCAGGTCTTCTTTAGACCCTTCCAGGGAATTTTTGGCCATCATCTGTGCCTAGGCAGCGTTTGCTCTCACGCGGTAACAAATGGTACGGGTTATTCGGATTATTTTGTGAGCCTGATTTCCTGGGACTAAAATTCACTGCAGCATCTTGGGGAAGAAATATTATAGTTCTCCGCAGAGCATTGGACAAGGAAGAAAAGCAACGCCGGACTGGAAGATCTGCTCCCCCGCGGACCCCATAATAAAAATAATAATGATAATAAAAAAAAAATAAAAATAAAGGAATAAACAGGCGCCCCCCTCCCCCGCAAGAGGGCTGGGGGCGGCAGGGAGCCGGGAAGCAAGCGGTGTCCCCCTCCAAGCGAAGCCTCCCCCGGCGATCGGCCAACTTACCCCGGGCAAAACAACTACGCGGCGGCCGGTCTCCCCCCCACCCCTCCCGCCCCCGTTCCCGGGCGCTCGGTCCACT